>OX387313.1:1731619-2331619 GCA_947562085.1 Eudonia lacustrata | reverse complement strand
CCGTCGTCAAAGTATTACCATATCTTTCATCTTTTATAAGTTATCTTGAGAGAAAGCCGTAAACGCCTTTTAACGGTGCTCTTTAATACATCCCCCCTTTTCATAAATTGCAGTTGAGTATTAAACGTTTTTCAACGTGCTACTACAATATTGTTTTATAATGCCCGAGTGGTCTGAGTTTTATGTGAACTCAACATTTGTTTATGAATTTTTAGTGTTATCTTCTACAACGTTTTATTTTTAAATATGGAGCTTAAAGATTTTTTACAGTACAGCGGGAACGCTTACTTTCATTCAAATAAACTCCAATTTTAACCTTTGTACTTAGGTACAAATAACCACATTAAATACAAATAAATTTGAAAAAGTATTGAAAAAATTAGGAAATTGTTTTAAGCATTTATATATTCTGAATATTGTCAGTTCTTTCGTCTATTTTTAATTAACAAAATAAACAGACGATAACAGGTCAATTTCGTAAATTGAAACTTCAAAAGATACTCAGTTCTGGCTATGCGCACTCCGTCACTCTGATCGAGTGCTGATTGACAGAACTGTCAGCTGTCAGGCGTGCCCGCTCGGATTAGGCAATTATTTTTGTGCGCGAGTGTACCTGCTACACCACTGCAGCTATTTACTGCATTTTAGTATTGACTATCGCAATTTTTTAGTTTCAAAAACTTATTTTTATTCATCTAATAAACATGTAATTTTTGTAAAATAAGGAATTGAATTTAATTGTACGTTATAGTGATTTGGAAACTGCCCTTTTCTTAAACCATTTTACATTCTAACATGACTTTACAAAAAAGTGTATTAAAATAATAAAGAATATTCTTGTCAAAGATGGATTTGTTGAGAGATTACGATTACTTTGACTTACAATGTAGGTAAGTAGATAGGTAGTGTTGACGAAATTTACACGGGTCGGATACAGTTACGATAGCTTATTGAAGAAACTTTTACGGATCTACTCGCGTTTATTTTACACATTACTTTTGATTAATGTTTATTGTGACGTTTCGAACCCTTTGCAAGGTCCGTGGTCTCAGGAAGACTAAGGTGTTGGTCGTCTCATAATTAGTTAGTAGCTTGTATACCCTCATTTAAATTTATTCATGCGTTCCGTTTTACGCAGAAGGAGCTTACAGTATCTTTAGTCTGGCAGTATGGTGTTGGGGTTGGGATTTATTATTTTGTATGATGGGATCCCAGGCTGCTGGTAGATTCCAACTATCTTCTCTATTGAAATTAGGATGTTTTTTAATTTCAATAGCTTCGCGTATCATCCTAGGGATGAATCGTTGTTCTCGAGCGAGTATGTATGGTTTATCAAATCTGATGTAATAATTAGGCCCCTCTATGGAATGTTCGCATACTGCAGACTTATTTTCGCGCCTATGCTTGACGTCGGCTATATGTTCTTTAACGCGGGTTCCTACACTTCTCTTTGTTTGCCCGATGTAAGAGAGACCACAGTCGCAGTCCAGTTTGTACACGCCTGCATCTTGAATGGGTTATGTTGCACTTAATGTGTAAAATAAACGCGAGAAGATCCGTAAAAGTTGTTTTATTTCAATGTGTAGTGTTCGCGTAAACTTTAGAAAACAATATACGATAGCTTGATTATTATAGCTTGATCCGAATTGTCAAATACCGCTTGCTCGTGGAAATTCACTAATCCGATGGTTTCAATATAATTTTATAAAAAGTTAATGAACTTGTAATCGTTACAGTAGTAACGTAGCTGCTTGCTAACCTACTATGTTAAACATTAAATAAGTGAATATATTCATTATTAATGTTTTAATAGTGCATTAATAATAATTATTAAAAATACTGACTAAGTTAGCGATTTTAAAAAATATAAACGCTCTTGTAACCACTTAGATTCTCTTGCTCCAAGATTTGAAATAAGTCATCTCAAAAACCCTCCTTAAGAAATTATGAATAGCGTAATTTAATATTTTAAACGTTGATTTAAAAGTAATAATGCATCTGACAGTTGTGGGAGCGACGCTATCGCGCCCCGGCGACCCGGGCGGTGCGGCGCGGCGCGGGCGGCGCGCGGAATAAATTGAATAAATTTCAACATCATAATTGACTTTTGCCATCGACTGTACATTATTGTGAATTAAGCCGCAAATATTGTTCATTGGGCTGTATTTATTTATATGCTATCGTTTCATTATGGACTGAAACTAGTTTTGCATACGCAAATGGAGTTATCATTAATAAGCGTACCTACGTAGAAATGAAAAATATTATTGTGAGAATAAATTCGACTTTTAATATGAATGAGTTTCTTGTTCGTTTATTATTTATTAGACCAAAACGGCTAAACATTTGGATGAAATTTGTTACGCGGGTAAAGACTATCCTGGTTATAATATTGAATACATTCAAGTCTATATCTCATTTGAAATTACGACAGACACAATAATTATACATGAAGAACAATACAATACAATACAATACAACAGTACAATACAATACACATACAGAACGTACGAAGGAAAAGTTTCACTGCTGGACACTGACTTTCCATGGGCAGATCGTCCCATCACCCACCACGCTTCCCCATGCAGGTTATCTAACAACGTCAACCCGAGCGAGCGCGTAAAGTACTGCGCGGAGCAGCTCCTCAGATATCCTACATTCATTAAAATTATCCATAATGCGAATCTGCCAATCCTTCTCGGAGTCAGCGTGTTTGGGTTAGAGCTTTGAAAGCTGACCTAAGCGAAAGTTGCTAACATTATCATGAGCAGTTCCGTAGCGCAGTAGTCTTCTGGTTGGCTAAAGTTAAATAGCGCTTGCTGTGGTGTATCGTCGAATGTGTGACCAGGACTAATGGGCTCGAACTTTGCTGCGCTTCAAACGCCCGTTTCTAAAACGGTTTTGAAACTTCAGTTGGGAGCAATCAGATCGTTTTTGTGCACAACAGCAAAATATATTAGAAATTATTACTCTTGGCTAAACAGGTATCGAAGGACGAACGTGATAATGTTGGCTGGTCACACATACTTGAATCCATTAATTCGTGGTTGCGGCCATTGCTTGTACAGTACTCTTTTCAAATTCTAAGTAGTACCGACACATTGAGAACATTTTCAAGGGCCAATATGTTCCTTTGTTTCTTTTTTAAATCATATGCAACTAAGTTTGATTTTTTTATAAAATAAGTGGTTTCCTTGGATGTCAAAGTAAAAATCTCCGTAACTTTGACCTGTGCTACTGTGCATGTGCAGTGAATACTAAACTAAATAAATTTATAACTAAACTTCAATAATACCTTCATTTTATTTACAGACCTTTTCATTACAATTTAATTCTAGAACCACATAATTGTGTTACGAGAAAGTAATCGAAACGAAACCCTCTTTACGTAACAACACCTCCCATTTCTATTTCCCAAATTTCCAATGATTTATTACAAAATATTTCATTCATAACACTTAATTTAATAATAAGCAACAAAAGTACCGTGAAACGGGACTTCTCCGATTTAATTACACAATTCCAACTTTCACTAACTATTATCTAGCCCTTTAATCTGAGGTCCATAATGTCTAAAGACCCATATCACATGAAACCACCTCTTGCCCGCAAATAGAAATATTTATAGCCCAAAATGTTTGGAAGGTTGACAGTTTCCGAATTCATTGCGGGGTCACTGTAAAGTTTAAGTAGAAGTTTTTCTGTAATATCTTACGGGTAATGGCTTCATCTCACCTGATGTAATCAATGATTAGACCAATGGTGGAAGCACTTTGCCTGGCATCCTCAACTACTGAGGCTTTTTATCTTATCTCCAGCTGCCGGAACATAATAATGCTACAATTTTTTTTTTTTTATGTTTACCTCAAACGAACAGATGGGTCACCTGATGGAAAGCAATCACCGCCGCCCATGGACACCCGCAAAACTAAAGTAATCGCGGATACGTTGCCGACCTTGAGGAAGGAGTTGGATCTTGAGGAGGGAGTAGGAATTGGGAGGGGGGAGGGGTGAGAGATGGGCCTCCGGTACTTTCACTCACCGGACGAAACACAACAGCAACGAGTGCCGTTGTTTCACGCCGATATTCTGTGAGAGGGTGGTATTTCGCCGGGCGAGCTGGCCCATTTCGTGCTGCAACGCAGCGTGGCTCTACCACTCAAAAAAAACATTGATGTTAACATTAGATAAGATGGTGGTAGCTAGCCTGGCGGACAAACAAGCCCTACCACCAACTAAAATGAGTACAAAAACATGTCTGGGGAGGCGACAAATTCTACGACAAAACAAGATACACTGTACACAGTACCTGCTATAAACATTATTCTATTCTTTACTATTCTTTAAAATACGGTACATGTAGCTACAATACTCAGTTATCAGGATAAAATAATATGGAATATATCGACAGTTTATAATCTCACTATATTAATTATAAATTAACGGCTCGTACAATTATCCGGTGACAGATATATTTCCTATGTTGACAACAAAGAGCATTAGTGACGTTGCGTGGAAAGCCAATATTGAAATAACTATGTGAATATAGAGTATGTACGAGTAAGCCTTGACGCAGAAAACCACGCCCTTGAAATAACACGTATTATTGTTACCATAACCTCGTTAGACTAATATATACCCGTGCCTAGACACGTGTCACATCGGCTTCATTAAAAATGGCTTTTGGAAATGGAGTACAAAACAGGGCCGAGACCTCAATAACTATAAAGGTGGATTTATAATATTATATGTTTAACGTGTCGTGTCGTGATGCATCAGAACGTAATCGGTATCATACATTTAGTATGGAAACGTTTATTACTAGAGTGTTGTGGCGTGTCGTGATGGCTTCTGATGTGTCGCATTAGAAGCGATTCCGGTTCGCGTCACAGGGGCGGGTTAACGGCGCCATCACGACACGTCAGATCAATGCGCACGCGCCAGTGCAGTGCTGTGATCTGACGCGTCAAAGTCGTTCGTGATTTGAAATAGGTCAGTTTTTGCTCCTAAGTATAGACGAGATGATTGAAATTGTACGACAGTATAAAGTGATTTATAATACTATATCTCAACAATATAAAGATCGTGCAATTAGATTAATGCAAAATCGTCTTTTCATTCTTTCTTTTTTCAAAAGAGTTGCCAGCATTATAAATTGAATATTTTCTTCATAATCTGAATCAGAATCAAATAATAAAAAAAGGATAAATCATGGGAGAACTTTGCAAACGTTTGACCTTTCCTAGAGCTGCGGCTGCATTGATCCAAAATATCGTCTAAAGGCGTCAGAACACGACAACGCTAGCCATCACATCATGACACGACACGTGTTGTCACGTCAAACAAATATAAATCCACCATAATTTTCTTAATAGTGAAACAAATGACATACGCAGCGCCAGTGTGTCTTTAAAATACAAGAAAAGGCAGAGTTTTAATAAGTCGGCAACAAGCAAGATATGTTATGTATACGCCGCGTATCCTGCTGTGCAAGCGTTTTTGACATCTCACCTTATTAATAAGCAATTTTAACATTATAATTATTATTCTGAAAAAAATGGGTAAGGTATTACATAATTTTATAACTATAAAATAAATGCAGTAAATACTCATTAAAATGACACAATATGTCAGACTGTTACACCTACTTCCGTCACATTTCACGAAATCACTCCCACAAATTGTATATATAGAAGGCGAGCGGAAAGATGTTACACATCAAAAAAAATCTCCACCCGTGTGAAGCAGGAAGGGGCCGCTAGTCAAAAATAAGCTTTTAGAAGAGCAGGCTAATGACTCGCTCTACCTGATGTTTAGCAGAAGCGGATGTTAGATGCGAAGACAGCTATCTAAGGTCACATTTTACCAACTGCAAATATTTTGAGACAAAACAATTTTTATGAAAAAGCCTTAAATTGTTATACGCTAGTTTTCAAGAAAAACGCCAAAAGACATTTCGGTTAAAAAGTAAAATAAAGCACTTTAGGTAATTTCAATACAAAGGAGCCGAAACAGATAATAATAATAATAGTACTCCTTGACACGGCACGTATTGTCAGGAGTTTCCTCACTCTGCAGCGCTAACCACCGATAGCTTGGGTCTATCCTCGCTGCCGGTGGCAACCTAGGTTAAGTGTTTTATAATATTGTAAATATGTTTTTATATAAAAAATTGTAAAAAAATTTCTTAAGACATATATATTTAATAAAGAGAATAATAATAATAATTCGTTTATTTCCAAGAATATGGTGTACATTAGGGTGTCATAATATTAAAAAGAACTGCATATTCTTGCCATCGTCGGCGTAGAAATATTGTGCAACTTACACTTAAACTAGAATGTTCATAATTATCTTATTTGACAATACAGTACCTACCACAGAATAATAAAATTTATACAATGTCAAATAAATAAAATAATAGTATTAAAATTGAATGCAATGTCAACATTATTGAATTGAGATACAATTAAAAAAATACATTTTATACTCTAAATATTCTTTTGTTGTATAATAACATTCATTCAGTAAAATATTAAATATTTTTTGTTTAAATTTATTCATAGTTAATTTTATTATTTCAGAGAGGCCGCAATGCCTTTACTGCTTACACGTGCCCGTAGTTTTATTCAAAGGAGAGATGTTTTGTCAAAATATTTGCAGTTGATTAAAAGGGACCTTATATAGTGGAGCAGGATTGCTTTGCGCTTTACTAGCTGTAGTCCTCACCTTTTTGACTCGCATGCTGGTTCTTCATACCTCGTTTAAAGAACCCCATGTAGGTAGTAGCGAAGAGGGACGATGTGTAACTTTTTAAACTATCATGTCCACCTGATATCATGTTTTGTGATGCGACGAGCAGCACAAAACCGGTCGTTGTGGAGATCCTTGGCAGCAGCAGCAGCAGCAGTGGACGTCTTTTGGCTGAGATGCTGATGATGATGATGATGATGTCCACCTTGCAAATGAGTAAATGAACGAGATTCTTACCATCTTATTATTTTTGCTATATACAACGTTAGTCGGAACAGGGGTACTAAGCTGAAAGGAGGGTAAAGTATACATGATAGTGAATAACTTTTGCCTAAGAAGAACTTTTCTATAAAAATGAATAATTTTGGATTTACAGCTTTTTTAAGATTTCAAAAGAAATTACGCTGTGGTAGCCCTGGCGGACACAAAAAAAAAACAAATTAAAAGTTAATATATAAGTCCATTATTATGGAGAGAATACTTGACTCTTTACAGTGCCCGTACATTGACATTAGAGGTAAACCTATTTGCTGAGAACCTACGTCAAAACCGTAGCCTACTAGATTTTTGTAGACCAATCAAATATACCTAAATGAAAAAAAAAAAAGTAAAAAAAAAAGTTCTTGGCGGGAAAGTGAAGAGTCGTGTCTGCGGTTTTGTTTTATTGTCTAAAATTTGTGTCATGTCAAATATTAATGTGAAATAACGGTGGACTATTAACCGTTAAGTGTTCGTGAGTGTACATGAGTGTTAGCAAATGAAACAAAACAGTGGTGCAACTTTACTTTTCCAATTCTCTCAAAAAGTCTTAGTAAAGCCCCACATCTTTACTGAGATACTCGAGGGGTTGGGGGGTATATCATTTCTCACTTCTCATTATCATTCATCATCATCATACAGAAGGAAAATATTGTTTATTTATGTATTACTTGAAAGAAAAATTACTTTGACACTGGCTAAATGTGCTAATCGCACGAAGCCATCAACTAAAAAAAAAAAGAAACAAAAATAAAGTTTAAAAAAATTCTTTACCCTCCTTTCGGCTTAGTACCCCCGTTCTGACTAACGTTGTATATCTATAACTATTCTATACTATTGATAAAGATGTAGTTTGTGACTTTGTTTGTTTGTTAGTTTGTGGGTAACCTCTAGAACAACTGGTAAAATTCCAAAAATTATTTCACTGCTAGAATGCTACATACTGGCAGGTAACAAAGGCTAACATTTTCAATGACAATTTTTTTTTTTATTTGTTCAAAATTTCATTTTTAAATAGTTTAAATCTACTACGCAGACGAAGACTAGTAAATTAGTGCGAAAGTGCTAGTAAATATTATACATGGTAAGAGTCCCGTTAATAACTACCATAATTTCTTCGTTTACTACACAATCAGAGATCGTACATAAATTGTATGCCTTCGCCTTAAGCGTTGGACAGTCGGTACTTATTTAAGCCCACCCCAGGGCTCCGGCTGTCGAGCGCCGATGTCCGTCGCGGCGCAACTTGCCAAATTTACCACTTACTACACTTGGCTGGCTTGTCCCCAACCATGAGCTATAGCGATTTGAAGAAGTATACGGTAATGCGTTTACGTTCCATTCCGGAACATTTTCCTACGAAAATTCGATTAAGTAAATGTTTCATCTTTTGTTTGCGTGCAAAATCTGAAAGCTGGGATTCCTGAACGAAATATATTTAAATATATTTATAGGATTTTCACAAAGGAAGCGCGGTCGAATATGCTATGCTTTAATTGAATATAAATTTATCATGTTCATACTGTTTGGAACTACTTTGAAAATTGTTGGTTAGTTTTTACCAATCAATAGAAAGGTCGTGGGTACGATTCCTACTCGAGCTTATTAGAAAATTATAGAAAAAATATATAAAATTATAAAAATTATAATAGAAAAAATCAACAAGCCCCAGTTTTATCTACAAGATCATCAATCAATAGAAAATACTTTAGAAAACTACATTTGTTTTAAATGTTGTTTGTACAGTTGTTAAGTCTATGTAGACTTAACAACTGCGGTTAGCGTGTTTCTAGAGAGTATGTACTCTTCAGCTTAATTTTTAGTCATGTCCCAAATCGTCCGTTACAAGACTCTACTTATGCTTTCCGCAAGCGTTGCCCGTTTTCTAAACACTGTAAACAATGACAAAACAAAAATAATACATGAAATAATCGCTTTTTTGTTGTGTCAATTTGTAAAAGCGGTGTTAATAACGTTGTTTTAAAAACAGAAACACGCTAACCCCAGTTGTTAAGACTGCATACTCTTCAGCTTAATTTTAAGTCATGTCCCAAATCGTCCGCGCCACGCTGCGCACCGCCCAAACCTCCAACTATAAGACAAAACTTGGAGAACTACTTATATTTAACGAGTCTACTGCTTTCCGCAAGCGTCGCCCGTTTTCCAAACACTGTCTCAAATAGCACACTGTGTAGCATTTTAGCGTAATTGTTCGCTGTAGTGCTTCTAAATATCGGTCGGGCTAATTTCGACTGACAGTTGAATCCGAGCCCCTATTTGGAGCGTCAGTAAACGTTATTGAATAATAATTTATTTACACAGCTCATCTTTGGTAAATTTAGCACCGTCCCGCACTGTGGTTATGATGGGAAGTTGAATCCAGTTGGCGAGCAGTTTATATAGTTTCGTATTTTAGGATATAACTTGGTCTGTGGACGTATTAAGAGCTTGAGACGGCCGTGACGATACTTTAAGTACAACTACCATCGATAAGGAATCCAGTGGCGGTAGCCAAAGTAACATTAAGAAAACGACAGCGAAGTTTGAAAATAATAAAATGAATGAGATTGACATAAAATTGACCACGTGATTTAGCGCGGTTTATGTCAATCCCATACATTTTATTCTTTTCGAACTTCGCTATCATTATCTTAATGTTGTTACTTTGGCTAAGCCTACAGGGCTTCGATTCGTCTGTTTTTAAATGTCCAACCAATCGTGTCTCAGTGTAACCGGAGGCGGAGTCTGCAAGTTTCCACCATAGAGCAAAATATGAAGACACGTTTGTGGTTGTTATAAATAGCAAAACCTCTGACAGTGTTTCAATTACACGGCTCGAGCAACCCTTTAAGTTTCTCGCCACCCCCAAAAAAGTCCGGTGACGGTGAAAATGCCGCCTGAGCTCAGGCTCAGGGCAATAAGCAAAATCTCTCTAAATTAAAAAAATATACCTACATGAATATATTCAAAGTTGTCTTACACATTTTGGAACATCATAATAACTTACTTTACGCTCTCTCTAATAACAATAATAATACAAAATTAAAAAAATTGATGAAATCCCGTTTCTAACAACCTAAAATAACAAGGTGAAACGAAGTGTTACGGTCAATAAGCGAAGCGTGACCCGTGTAAGAAGCATTAGGAATCTGCAAATGAACCGAGCAGAGGAGATTTTAGCCCCCACCACCCCTGGGGCTTCCCAACAGGCGGCACTCCCCTCGGAAACGATTAAATCGAATCATTGGTCATGTAATAACCGAGTAATCACCTCGCCGAAAGCCGACGAATCGAATCACCATATTAGCAGCCTATTGTGAATAGGTAATTTTGAAACGAAATCGTTTTTTCGGCACGATGGTAATAAAGAATTTGCGATGACTGATTTAAGTGCGCGGGATGTGCAGATGGGAATTTAAATTGTAGGGATGGAATGGCATCGGAGGCGGGAAAATTCAGATTGCCGCTATCTCCTTGGTTTAAGCCATCTTAAAGTTATTAAGTAGCCGTGATTAAATTAATTCAGCTTATCGCATTGAGAGTTTGCGGTAAGACACCTCTAGCGATAGCGTAGGAAGCTATCAATGAGAACGAGATATGAATATAGAAACTAGTAAGTCATCATTCAATGAGGGTTACAAGCTACTAACTAATTATGGGACGACCAACATCTCAGTCTCCCTGTGACCACGGACCCTGCAAAGGGTTCGAAACGTCAGGATAAACATTAACTAAAAGTAATGTGTAAAATAAATGCGAGTAGATCCGTAAAAGTTGTTTCATTTCAATGTGTAGTGTTTGCGTGAACTTTAGAAAACAATACATAATATTAGGTACCGTGTAGGTACACATAATTATGTTTACTCTTATAATAATAAATCTTCATTAAAAGTCTAAATAAATATACCTTATCATCATTTTACATCAGGTGAGACGAAGGCCAAGTGTTGGGGAATAAAACATTGAATAAATATTTAATAAAAAACCCTCCACAATGAAAGTAGTTCACTGTTTTCTCTCTTGCCTATTCTCTATCTACTTAATACTATTATCAGCATTTTAATTTTTTTTTGTTTTGTTAATATAATTTTTAACGCAAAATTTGTTACGAACAAATTACAAAAACACAAATGTTGAAAAAAAATCCACGAGCAGGATTTGAACCTGCACCCTTCTGACATACCGGGTCAGGTGCTCTCCCAATTGAGCTATCGTGGTTCTAACCAGCCCGCCGAAATTATTCAACACTATTTACTTTTTACTTTGAAAACCAAAGTTTAATTTTAAAGTTTAATTTATAAACGATCACTCAAACACTATTTATCTTACTGACACTCGCATAACAACAGTAATTCACAACGAGTGCATAAAATTGGGTTAAGCCGGCCCTAAACTGCATGCCACGCTAAATGCTAATGCAGTCACCACCCGCCACGCAGTGTGTCGTTTCACCCCGTTAAATCTCAAAGGGTTGACTCGTGAGTCATGGGAGTCACGCAACGCCATTAATGAGTCACACGTCAAAAGTCAGCAAATTGGAATGAATATTCAAAAGTGATTTTATTGCGGCGCATCAGGTGAATCAGTCATTCTAGACATGCTGTAGTGATGATCTTGTTCATTCAAAATGCTGAATGTGTTGTTGTAAATAAGGAGGAAGTTATTGGTCTAGCTTATAATATTGTTGATTTGATTCCAATGATGGAGCCGTTTGCCCAGCCGTGTGACAGTTCTAGGCTATTTACTTTACGTTACTAAGGAAATGATCAATCGTCATGCTTTAATCGTTTACAATTTACATTTTATTTTCTTATTAAAAAAAAAGATTTTTATATTTATAGTTAAGTATTCATACGTTTTTTTAGTCATTAGAATTAAAATAAACCTTATCAACATTAAAATTACTAAAAACATTGTATTGTCAATAATTCAAATCATATTGTCATTAAATATATATAATATTATAAACTAGAACAACTATAAATATTTACACGTTTCAGACCAGCATTATTAAATATTAAATACTTCCTCTTTCGTCCGAGACCTGTTTGTGAGCAGACGCGTCGCACTTTTATTTTAAAATTCATAATTATAACGCACATAAAAACCTTCCTTAGTATTGTACATTCAAAGTCGAATTTGTCTAAATCGACTCGCTAATATTCCACTCGCCGCGGACCGGTCTCTGCTGGCCGCGTACCCCTCTTACCTCACGTGTGAGCGTGACGAATGCGATTTTAAAATTTAGAATTAAATTTTTTATTTTAAAGTTTAGAAAAGTTTAAAAATGAAATGACGACTGCTCTTCAAAAAATGATGCAAAATGAATTTATGAAAATTAACCCAGTCCTTCAAGACATCAAAAAGACAAACGAAAACATAGAAAATTCTATATCATTTTTAACCGCACAAAATGAAGAATTTAAAAAAAGAATAGAACAATTGGAATGTGAAAACAAAAAGGACAAGGAGTACATAATTTTGCTTGAAGATAAACTGGAGGATGTTAGAAGAGAAAATCAAAAAGGAAATTTCGAAATCAAGAATGTGCCGCAAATTGACCCCAAAGAAAACAAAGATGAATTAATAAAAATGGTCTTAAGCCTATCAAAAGCGATAGACTGCCCCTTAACAGAAAATGAAATCAGCGATATCTATAGAATAAGAACAAAGAGAGAAACAACCAAGAGTTCTCCTATTATTGTGGAAACAAGTTCGGCCATTCTGAAATCCGCGGTTTTACAAGGGTGCAAGAAGCATAATATCACCAACAAAGAAAAGTTACGAGCCAAACACCTGGGTTTTAGAACGAGGGAAGACACTCCGGTGTACGTATCGGAACAACTGACATCTAAGAGGGCTAGACTTCATTTTCTTGCCCGCGACCTCGCTAAAACAAAATCATACAAATTTTGTTGGACATCATACGGGCGGGTCTATGTACGGAAAACAACCGACTCCCCTGTTATTCTGATAAGGAATGAAGCCCAAGTACATAACCTAATGCAACAAACATGACTATACAGTGACATTATGGTGCTGGTCTTACTGTTTTTGTTTCTGTTGTACTCTGTGTGTGTTATTAATATCGTCTTGGTATGTAATCACGTTGAATGTTTGCCTTATTGCGCACTGATACTAAATACTTTAGGACTTTCCTTAAAGGTAAGGCTTTGTAAAAACATACACTATACACACATATTTATTGCTATTTCACAGCTTCAAAATATATTTTTTCCCTACTTCACTCGTATATTGCTTACATACACACACATGAACTATTGCCTCAAGTCTAAACTAATAAACCATGCTTTAATCTATAAACAGCCATCAAATAGATGCTTATACACTTGAATTAAGAATGTGCCCTGTAAAAACTGTCACACAACATGTCAAATAACCTCTTTTTCTAACAAACGAACTGTGTGCAACCTCAAGAAATATTTAATTAAATCGTTATATGGATAGCTTATTAAATACCGTAACAGAGATTGATAAAATAGAAATTGCAGCGTCTAATACATGTGATGTTATTAATTTTCCATCCTTGGTAGGTAAAATACTTAACACTGAACTTACAATTATTTCACAAAACATAAGGAGTATCTACAGTAATTTTGATGATCTTTGCCTTACATTGTCGCAGTTCAACTTTTCGGTAGACGTGATAGTATTAACTGAATGTCGTATTGATCCAAAAAAACCCATACCACAGTTAAATAATTATGTATCTTTTTCAACAACAAATCATCTAAATCGGTGTGACGGTGTTGTAGTATATGTAAGAACAGAATATAAAGTTAAAGTTACCGAGATCACGCTTTTTAACGCCTCATGTCTCCAGATTACTATAAATCACCTTACTATCCTTGGAATTTATCGTTCACCATCAAATCCCAACGGAGAAAATTTCGTACATTCGTTAGATAATCACCTAAATAATTTAAAAAAGTTCAAAACAATCATTATTACGGGAGACATCAATATAAATATAATAACCGACGACAATATACAGACAAATGAACGTAAAAACAAAATAAACTACTTAAACATGCTAGCAATGCATGGTTTGTTACCAGGGCATACCTTACCGACTAGAGACAAAAATTGTTTGGATCATTTTTTCTTAAAATTAAACAAAACTTAAAATTCAGCATCTATATACATTTTGAACACGACTATTACTGACCACAACATGATTTTTTTAAATTATCTAATATATAAAATGAAACTAACACTCCTAAAATAAAGACCTCTATTGACTTAATTAAAGCAATTGAATCATTTAAAAGTTTGGATCTTCTTAACATGCTATCATATACTAACCCCACTATTCTTACGGATTTGTTAATTAACAAATTGAGGCAATGTATCTTGACAAACACAATAACTACAAAAATTCCATGTAAAAATCGCATAATAAAACCATGGATGACATTAGGAGTACTTCGTTGTATTAGAAACAGAAATGATATGCAGAAAAAACTGAAACGTGACCCAACAAATAATATTCTTAAAATAACATATAGACGCTATCGTAATCATTGCAATGCTTTGATTAAAACTTTAAAACGCAATTTTCATAGAGATCAACTACTTAAAAATAAAAAGAATCCAAGGCTACTATGGAAATCCATTGATAACATCACACACCGTAAAGTGAATAAATCTAAAAATATAGAACTGCTAAACTCTAAATCAACCCCTAGAGAATCCATTGATTACGTAAATACCTATTTTGCAAATATTGGCAAATCCTTAGCTGATAATATCTTGATGCGTCAATCAAATCGGGACACACTCTCTGATAACTCTTCTGGTTCACAACTGGCCTCTTCTTTTGTTTTATTAGAAACCGACCCAGGTGAGATCTACGAAATTTTAATGGGATTAAAATCTGATAGTGCAGCGGGTTGGGATGGCATACAGACTAAATTTCTAAAACATGTTGGCAAAGAAATAGCCCCCGTTATTGCCCACTTAGCTAACCTTTGCATAAGACAGGGCATCTTTCCTACTGTGCTCAAACAAGCAATTGTCACTCCTATACATAAGGGTGGGGACAGGGACGAAGCCAGCAACTACAGACCCATCTCAGTTCTTCCGGTTCTTTCAAAAATATTAGAAAAAATTATTAACAGTAGATTAATTAGCTTCTTAAACAAATACCAAATAATATCTAACTCCCAATTTGGCTTTAGGCGAGAGATTTCTACAGAAGGCGCTATAATTGCTTTAACATCTCATATTTCTAGAAATGTCGATAAAAATAAAAAGTGCATTACAGTTTTTCTAGATCTTCAAAAGGCTTTCGATACCGTCTCTGTCCCCATCCTTATCCACAGACTGGAATCGGTGGGTATCAGGGGTACTCCCCTGGCCTTACTGTGTGACTATTTGCGTGATCGTAAACAGAGTGTTAGAGTGGGAGACTATGTTAGCGGACTCGCGGATACAACATATGGTGTGCCCCAGGGGAGTGTGTTGGGACCAACGCTCTTCCTAATTTACATTAATAACCTTTGTAACTTAGATATTCCTAATGGGAAATTTTTTTCATATGCAGACGACACCGCTGTAGTTTTCTCTGGTTCAACATGGGATGAAGTCCATAGTTTTGCTCAACAAGGTCTTGCCCAAATAGCTCGTTGGCTAGATAACAATTTACTGACTCTAAATGCCTCTAAAACAAACTATATATGTTTTACAAATTATAATAGTTCGCAGCCAAATTCAGACTATGAAATAAAAATTCACTCATTCAATAATTTCACCAACCATAATTGCTCATGCTACAGTATAGACAAAATATCTAAAACTAAGTATCTTGGAGTAATAGTAGATCAGCGCCTATCGTGGCACGCCCATATTGACCTATTGAGTAGCAGGATTCGTAAACTCTTGGATTTTTAAGAATCTGAGACATGTTGCCGACGCAGTTTTAATAAAACAAATATATATATCGCTAGCCCAATCTATCATCAACTATTGTATCACAATCTGGGGCGGAGCCTCCAAAACCAAATTCTTAGAACTAGAACGAGCACAGAGATCTTTGCTTAAAGTGATTTATTTTAAACCTTATAGGTTTCCAACCGATAGTTTATATTCCCAATGTGGCCTTTTATCTGTAAGGAAACTTTTCATTCTACACGCGATCTTAAAACTTCATAGAAAACTCCCTTTTAACCTCACTAGACAAAATAGAAGAAGAATATTAAATGTTGCACCTGTAGCCCACGTTAAAACTGCCTATGCCAGGAGACAATTTACAGGACAAGCAGCACATATTTACAACAAAATAAATAAAATTCTTAATTTTCACCCCACAACGATACGTACATGCAAGAACACTCTACAGAACTGGCTTCGAGGTAAAAACTATAATGAAACAGAAAACCTTATCTTAAAGTAACAAATATATGTATAAATTAAATTTGTTTTCACAAAATTCAACCCAAACACACACACACGCTCACACACGCACGCACACACACACACACACACACACACACACACACACACACACACACACACACACACACACACACACGCACGCACGCACACACACACACACACACACACACACACACATACACACACACACACACACACATGCACGCACACGCACGCACACACGCACACGCACACACACACGCACACGCACGCACACATACACTAGCTACGCGCGCGCGCGAGTGCGTATACGTACACCGAACACTATAAAATAAATAAATAAAATTAATTTAAAAATACTTATTATTTATATTTGCATTTGTTGTTTATTAGCTTCATTTGTTTTAATTTAACAGTAACATTTCATTATTAATTCTATAATATTTAAATTGTTGCCGTCTACTCATAGCGTTTTTGTTATAATACAATGTATCTTTTGTAACTTTAGGAAAGAGCGGGGTCTCCTAACACGGGTATTTATACATAAAAGGAGATTCCAGCCATTTGTTATGTAACTATGTAAAAGATACCGAATAAAGATTTTTCATTTTTTCATTTTTTTTTTTTTTTCAAATACTAACGTAAGGTAAATAGTTAAAATGTATAAGCGAAAAACGAATACATAATTATTTACTAGCAATTTTAATTTTAAACATCACGGCAACAATGAATTTGTTATTATTATTGGAGTATCACTTAAGGTGCCACTATTCAGTATGGACTAAACTATCTTTTAAATAAATATTAGACAATATCATATACATTGTTCTGATCCCAAGGTAAGTTGCTAAAGCACTTGTATTGTGGAAATCAGATCCACCACAATATCGAAAAGTTCGTTTTGGACATTGACCCGACCAGAAATCGAACCCGGGACCTCAGAGCTAGCGCCGCGTAAGCTCGGGGTGCAAGCCACTCGGCTACGGAAGTTGTCGTTCGCTAATAGCATGTGAACCAAGTTTCTGATTAAAAAAAACTGACCTAGATATAAAGCATATAATCCAAAAAAAATTACCTACTTAAAGGCGGAAACGCCGAAAAAGAAATAAGTAGGATTTC
Source organism: Eudonia lacustrata (assembly GCA_947562085.1). Taxonomy (NCBI): domain Eukaryota; kingdom Metazoa; phylum Arthropoda; class Insecta; order Lepidoptera; family Crambidae; genus Eudonia; species Eudonia lacustrata. The sequence continues at coordinate 2,314,093 of OX387313.1, read as the reverse complement.
CATAAAAATTGCAAGTCCACATTATTTCAATATCTGCCGGGGCGTAGCAAGTCAGCATCAATTATTCCTCGCTGAGTAAGCTGTTCGAAGCCCGATTGAACCACGATAACGGTTCGTCTTAATCCGTCATAATAATTTTAAACCTTTAGCTTTACTTTTTTATCTTTGTACCTTTTAATTAATACCTTATTTCATAGAAATCGGGAAATATATAGATTTTTATATGAACTTACAGCTCTACACAACAATCAAAACTTTAATACAAGTGTGGCGTGTGACAATTAAAATGTAATATTTTAGGTTCTTTCTTAGGGCAAGGTATAATACACTATTACAATAAAATACCAAATACTGTACTAGATTTACCTTTAGATAAATTTAAAAAACATGTGAAGTCTTTATTACTTTTAAAAGATTATATTACAGTCAAAGAATATTTAGATGATAAAACAGTGAGTGTGTCATGCTCTCTTTATTGTCTCTGCGGTGGTAACGTGTGCGCCGTCGGGTCGTTACGTTCCCTAAAATATGGTTGAGCGAAGCGATGGCTGATTCATATGTCATACTCGTGAACGGGTGCCGCCTGTGGAGGCTGGTCTGCTATTGCATACTTATCTTATATTTAGTATTATTCACTACAGTTTGACATTGCTTTTCTTAAACAAATTTTGACTTTTACTAGAGTACACTACACAGTAGTGGTATTGTATAACATTGTAGAAATTGAAACTTTTACCTGATGTAAATTTGTAAACTTAGATTTATTATTTTGTTTTTTTTTATATGTTGTGGTTATCTTCTATATTTTTGTTTTTATATGTAATGGAAAGTGTCCTGCTATGATAAGGCATTTTTACGAGCTGATGAAGTGTATTATGCATAAAATATTTAAGAGCGTTTACGCCGCACACTAGCGCCACCAATGAAAAAAAAACATATCTAGTAATTAGTGATAGAAAATCAAATTATGCTCAACAAACTATCTGAATGAAGTAATTTAGCATTTTTACGTCACCTAATGAACACCTGACATGTTATAGTTTAGTTAAATATGGCGTTATAGTTAAAAGTGGCCGTAACGTCTTATTTAAATAAACCATAACATGTGAGGTGTTCATTAGGTGACGTAAAAATGCTAAATTACTTCATTCAAATAGTTTGTTGAGCATAATTTGATTTTATATCTCTAATTACTAGATATGTCTTTTTTTTCATTAGTGGCGCTAGTGTGCGGCGTAAACGCTCTTAAATGATTGTAAATATTTTCAACAAGAGCAAAAAAGAACTTAAAGAATTATTGACACTGACGTTATAGTTTAACATCTTACTATATTTAATATCTTCAAAAATACTTTTCTAAAAAGTTTGTAACAATAACACAATATTTTCCAATATTTTTGATGCTGTAGGGAGAAAAGAGCTGGACACTTGCTGAGTTTCTTGCCGGTTCTTCTCAGTACAAGATCTCCCGCCCAGAGTAGACTTACGAACCGATGGCATAGTGACAAGAGCTACTTGTAGCCTAAACTGAATAAATGATTTAGAATTTTGAATTTATTTGAATTTTGAAAATTATTGAAGTAGAGCAACAAATGTCTATACACCGTAAAAAGAAAAATCTTTTTTCAATAAGGCAAAACCGTTTTTTTTGTAAACTGATGTAGAATAAATAAAAAAATAAAAGCCATCCGAAAGTATATATACATAGAAAGCTCATGTACTCAAAGAAAATTGTAATACAATAAGACGAAAATTGTGAGTATTATTTCCCCACAACAAAAACACAAAAACTGAAGGTGTTTACCATCTCTCGTAACTCGTAACAGAATCTATATCAGTCTATACTAATATTGGGTCCTTACCTATGAAATTTTCGTTTTTTTCTCACTTATTAAAAGGTGTATTACTTCTAAAAGTCAATACTGGTTGTTAATATGATTATACAACTTTAATTAGGACTATGTCACTTAGGCTTCAGTAATAACAATGACTATTCATTTCGTGCCTTTATCGCTCAACTTTTTTTTAAATTGACTTCTTTTTTGTTTGCGGAATTGACCTTTTGTTTCATTGTAGCTTTGAAGGGTCTTGATTTTTTTTCTTTTCAATGTCTGCTATATTTAGCTGGTGAAACAAACACACTACTCTACAATTTAACTCTATAATTTTACAATACAATTTTATAGTGTTAACATAAATAGATGCTAAGAAAATTAAAAAAACGTTAGTATGAAAAATTAGAATGCTACATTATCCCTGAGTAACTTAAGCTACAAATTTATTACTAGAAAAAAATGCTTGATGATAATTATATGGAAATATATTGTTTGTTTTGTTATCATAAAAACTGTCAAAGCGGTACGAAGTCCGCCGCGTCAGCTAATATTTATATAAACACATTCATTCATCCGTCGAGGATTATGATTCCGACTGAAGTTCCACCAATCCGAATACGTTTCGTGTGAAAAATATAGAAAGACAGTGCGAACGGAACACAAATATTATCTCTATCAATGTGGTCCAAGCGATATGCGGACGCGATTGATTTAACAATCGGTAATTGGTGGTTAAGTAAGTAAGTAATTATTTATTCAGTGGTTCCAATACATAAACATTACAATAGGTTTCTGATATCTAAGGTATAATGAGAAACAACTGAAAGGCCTGACCAGCTCCGCTCATGTTGTAATTTGTAGCCATAAAACGCTGATTTTCAGCTGGACCAAAAAATCATAGGTTAGATTGTCACGGTGTTATATTTTTCTCTTAAAAGCTAAGAGTTTGCACTTCGGTTTTATATATCGATCTATGGTATATGTATATATATTATGATATTACCCAGGTAATTAGATTCTTAGCAGGAATATAATTGTATCAATGCGAATGAAAAAGATATACGAGTATATAAAAGCCACTCTATGCTTCAGTTTCCATGCCTTTAATCTGGCTTTTATTGGATAGAGAGGTTATTGTAGACAGGCGCAAAGGAACTCCGCGAAATTAGAAGAATTAGAGACATTGAAAGTATAATATTATGCTTCCGAAGATATGTATGATATCCACTAATATAATTTGGACCCTTACAATTTCATTAGTCTTTTAAATCATATGATTCACGCTTAGATATCCACTACGAACACTATTGACACTATACACAATAGCATTATACACTTTGATGCCACAGAAAATACATAAATGCAAATTATATATAGAAAACCACCTAGCACAAACTTTTATCAACGTAAACAAGCAATACGAATAACTCTCATTTTATGGTATAGGCTCTAATATTCTACAAAATAGAATTCAGTGTTGTGTAGCAGTAGCAATGCAAACTCAACTCTTCACTTTTCCGCCAAGAATTTCTAGAGACGTAGAGGAAATCTTCCACTGAATTCGTAAACAAGGTAACGTGCCACAAAATTATGTAAAACAAATGAAATTTTTAGGAGATCACTCCGCTCGCCTCTTATCTCTCCGATCAGCGGCAGTGGCTCCTGTTGAGCTCCTGAATTAAAGATAGCACACGTATACCGCTGCTGACCGCGATTGTACGATGCACCCAACGTTTTGACTCGCTATTGTGAATCGTGATTGAAACTACTTGCGAGATTTGATTCATTTTTATATAAACGAAAAATACTTATTGAGAGCACACATCATCTACACTACCAACTCATTTTTCTTCCCCACTGCTGGGGTACAAGCCTTCTCTATGGATGGATACGAAGAGCAGGCCATTAACCACCGCGCTGGCCCAGTGCGGATTGGTGGTTGTTAACAATTGCTAATGTAGCCGAGTCCAACGGTTTTACGCGCCTTCCGAAGCACGGAGGAATTCGAGACCCGTCCCGCGCCATAGGTATATACGTCCGACGACCTTATGTACGACGGTGCGTACATATGGCACGCGAGGGCTTAAAAGCTAGTGCCCCAGCAGTGGAGACATAAAAGATGAGCTAATGCTGATGATTGGTTTTAGATTAAATTTAACAGAAGCGTATGTGGATCTTTTTATATTGTGTGCTGATTGCCTGGGCATTTTCAGCTTCACCTAGCTTTTTCGGGTGCGGCGAAAAACTTAAAGAAGCTTAAAGGAAGAGCTTAGAAGAGCTCGATGGTGCAGTGGTTAACGCGCCCGGTCTGCGAGTGTTGAGGTTAAGCAACTTTCGCAAAGGCCGGTCATTGGATGGGTGACCAAAAATGTATCATCTCGAGCTCCTCCGAGCTTCGAGAGGCACGTTAAGCCGTTGGTCCCGGCTGCATTAGCAGTCGTTAATAACCACCAATCCGCACTGAGCCTGTGTGGTGGTTTACGGCCCGTTCTCCCTATCCATCCATAGGGAAGGCTCGTGCCTCAGCAGTGGGGACATAAAATGAGCTGATGTAAAAAACAAAATGTGTCATAAAAGGGATTTTTTGCAGTTAGTAAATGTTATGTGCATGACATATTACCTTTATGAAAGTATATCGATATGCTTTTTATGTTAGTACTACTGTTTTTAAACTTTGTTAAGTTCGGGTAGAGTGTAGTAATTACTTACTACTTACTGCCTACTTTTCTATAAAACATTTTTTAAGTATACGATGACGATGCGCTTAATACGATTGCTACTGTCACAATCACTACGAATATCATGTTTTATGCGATCATAGTCACTTAATTACGAGTTTTTCTTTTAGAAAATCAACTATGAAATCATCAGCAACAACCACATCAACACTTCAAATAATTAATAGGACGTATTTTACAATATCCTCTCCCAAAAACTTGGTTTCACTTGTACACAGTTACGTCAACGTATCAAAATTTTATCTGCGCAGCAAAATCTTTATACGACGAAGAGAGATCGGCTGAGAATCTTCACGAGTCTTTTGAATTAGAGATAGATCACGTTTCAGATGCTAAGTGATTTCCGTACTTTTACCCAGACGGGAGTGAATATTGAATAGTCTATTTACGGAGCGTCAATCGTTTTGTTTATTGGAGCAAGTGGCTAACCTGCACGTGTGTGTATCTCAAAAGTTAAAAATAAATAAAGTAGGTTTTTTTTTACTTAAAATGAGCGTTAAAAATGTATTTTTTGATCGTTTATCCTTTCCAGCGGGTTTCATACTAAGTCTTTAGAATAGATTGAAACAAGTTTATGGCGAGGAGCTCGATGGCGCAGTGGTTAACGCGCCCCGTCTGCGAGTGCTGTTAAGCAATTTTCGCAAAAGCCGGTCATCGGATGGGTGACCAAAAATTTATCATCTCGAGCTCCTCCGTGTTCGGAAGGCACGTAAAGCCGTTGGTCCCGGCTACATTAGCAGTCGATAACAACCACCAATCCGCACTGGGCCCACGTGGTGGTTTATGGCCCGTTCTCCCTATCCGTCCATAGGGAAGACTTGTGCCCTGTGATAAATGAAACAACGGTAGTTCGGTGCGGTGTCTATATTTGAACTGGCTTAGCAACAGTTATGAATGTCCAATAGAATTATAAGAATACCCACATATAACACCTCCACCCTTATTCCTAAAGTACAACCCTTAATTATTTATTGCATGAGATATATATTTATACTTAAAGATATACATGTAGGTACTTAAAACAATGCACAGAAAACTATTACATGGTAACAAGATAGTTAACATAGTTTAAGGTAAATAAGACTACATAATTATTTCATATACAAGGTAAAGTAATGTGCATAATGGGATGACAAGATGACGTAAGAACACAGGCTATATGTTAAACCCAAATCTCTCCGGTGGTCTACGGATTCTTGTTGGATAACGTCGACTATCAACCGTATCTACCACTGATGTAACGGTACTAGGTGTGGTAGTGTCACCCGCGTCAGGGGCCCTATGCTGGTCGCCCCCGCTGCCACCATCTCTAACTATCAAAGGCACCGAGTCCGCCACGTCTCCCCCAGGGTACACCGCCGGTTCTTCAGTCGATTCTGGGAATAGTACCGGACTTATTAAACCGATTTATTAAACGTAAACCAGTAACCGGAAGGCAGATCAATTACAATCAAAGACCGAATGAAAATGTGACAACGGCCTCACACGTGTCACGGGAAGACTTTTCGGAAATTCTTTTATCAACAGCTCTTGTAAAGGTCACCGGAGCAGATGGTACCCATCATGAATTACGAGCACTCATAGATCAAGGGTCGCAAATATCTATCATAAAAGAAAGCGCAGCCCAACTGCTAGGTTTGAAAAGACAACACTGTAAGGGTGTGATCTTTGGGGTTGGAGAACAGCAAAATAATAGCAAAAGAAAGTTAACAATAACTTGTAAGTCTATGTACAATCAATTTACTTTCACAGCAAACGTCATTATTATGAATTCACTTATTAAAAACTTACCGAATAATTCCTTCTCCAAACCATCATGGAGCTATATCGAAAATATTAAGCTAGCAGACCCAGATTTCAATGTAAGCAGGCCAGTAGATATGCTGCTGGGTGCAGATATTTATTCTATCATTATGATGGGAGGAATTTTGAAAGGAAACAACGCTGAGCAGCCTATCGCTCAACAAACCCAACTGGGGTGGGTCTTGTGCGGTAACATGATGAAGACTTATCAATGCAACGTAATTTTAAATAATGTTGACGAGATACGAAAATTTTGGGAGATGGAAGACATCTGCGATGACGAGTCATTATCAAACGAAGATCAGCAATGTGTTCAGTTTTACCATGAAACGACCACTAGAAGAGCAGACGGCAGGTATGAAGTACGCTTGCCGCTTAAACATGACGTCATCAATCAGCTCGGAAAATCGAAGCTCATGGCTTTAGCTCAATTTCATAATTTGGAAAATAAATTTAACAGAAACATAGGGCTAGCAAGCGATTATAAGGAATTCATAAATGAATACATTACATTAAATCATATGAAACCCAGCAAAAGTAATTCGATCTTGGAATATTACCTTCCTCATCACGCCGTTCAACGCGCGGAGGCTGTCACCACCAAACTTCGCGTCGTGTTTAATGCCTCGGCAAAAACATCATCAGGGCTTAGCTTAAACGATTGCATGTATACCGGGCCAAACCTTCAGCAAGATCTACAATCACTTATCTTGAAATGGCGCATCTTTAAATATGCTTGGACCGCCGACATAGAAAAAATGTTTAGGCAATTAATTGTCAACGAACAAGATCAACACTATCAAAAAATTATATGGCGAGAAAACCCTGACCAACCTATCATAACTTATCAATTGAGCACAGTTACATATGGAACTAAAGCGGCGCCCTTCCTAGCTATGATGACCCTGCATAAATTAGCATCAGACGAAAAACAAAATTACCCATTAGCAGCAAAAGTTTTACAGAGTTCCTATTATATGGACGATTGGATTTTTGGGTCACATACTCCAGAAAAGGGACAACAACTTATTTCCAATATGTATTCATTACTAAAATCAGGAGGCTTTTTGTTAAGAAAGTGGATATCAAATCATCCATCACTATTAGAAAATTTAAATTATGAGCTAAATGGAGAAAATCATCACTTTAACTTTAAAACGGATAGCATGTCCAAAACATTAGGTCTTCGGTGGCTGCCAGATCAAGATATATTTACATTTAATAGCAGCATTTCGTTTAAATCATCAAGCACAATAACAAAAAGAAAATTTCTCGGTGAAATATCAAAAATATTTGACCCTCTAGGGTGGCTTGCTCCCCTTACCACTATGCTCAAGTTATTATTTCAACGAGTGTGGTTAACCAATTTAAAATGGGATGAAGAAGTACCAAAAGATATAAATAATGAATGGCAAAAGTTAAGATCAGAGTTAGAACAAATAAATCAATTTGAAATTCCGCGGTGGATAGGGTTCCGTGAGAACTGTATGATCGAACTACATGGGTTTTCAGACGCATCTCTTAAAGCTTACGGTTGCGTGATATACGCCAAAATCAATATCGAAGAGAAAGCAAGTGTGGTGTTAGTAGCGGCGAAAGCAAAATTAGTACCACAAAATAAAATATTATCATTGCCCAAACTAGAACTAAGTGGCGCTCATTTGCTTGCAAAATTAATTAGCAAGGTCATCAAATGCCTAGAGCCTCATGAAAATATCAAATTATACTGTTGGTGTGATTCTAAAGTGGTATTAGGATGGTTACAAGGCAATCCATGCCGATGGAAACCCTTTGTAGCAAACCGAGTACGTAGCATAAGTGAAGTCGTGTCACCAAACAGCTGGGATTATGTAAGCACGGGCGATAACCCTGCGGACGCAGCAAGTCGCGGCCTATCAGTGGCTAATTTGAAAAAACATAATTTATGGTGGAAGGGACCGAAGTGGCTTGAAACTTTTCAAGCTCAAAAACATCAAAATAAAATGAAGTACACAACAGATGAAGAAAGTAAAATAAAGCATGTCAATGTTATCCAAAAATCGGAGTCAGAGCAAAGCATCATAAATAATTTATTAAAAGACTACAGTTCATTTCGAATGGTGACTCATGTTATAGCATGGATTAAACGAATGGTTATACCTACGCGTCAACGCAAAACAATGCCAACTATATCACGTTACATGAACTGCGTCAAGCAAAAATCATTATTATTAAGCAAGTACAAATGGATCATTTTAGCACAGACATAGAACAGTTAAAGCAAAATAAAGACTTATTACCTAAAAGCAGTTTAAATAATTTAAATCCATTTATTGATCAGGAAGGAATACTGCGTGTGGGAGGCAGGTTAGCAAATGCAAAACTTAACGAAAATATGAAGCACCCCGCAATTATCCCTCACGAAAGCAGATTAACTACCCTACTTATAGAACAAATACATCAACTTACCTTTCACGGAGGGCCCCGGCTAACACTAGCCAACCTGAGGAGGCAGTACTGGATTACCGGTGGCATAAGAGCTGTAAAAAAGCATATAAAAGCATGCATCATATGTAAAAAGCACAAACCTAATATGCAGCAGCAACTGATGGGGGATCTGCCAGGCCCTAGAAGTAATCCTGAACGTCCGTTCTACCACACTGGCGTTGACTATACAGGATATGTATATATTAAGAGCAGCAAAGGGCGGGGTACCAAAACAACAAAGGGCTATATAGCAGTGTTCGTCTGCTTAGCCACTAAAGCAGTGCATTTGGAGTTAGTTTCCGACATGACCAGCTCAGCATTTTTAGCAGCACTTCGACGAATGGCAGCTCGAAGAGGTACACCACATCACATCTATTCGGATCAGGGAACAAACTTCGTAGGAGCAAATAGACTTTTGCAAGAGAATTATGAAGAGCTCCAACAAGTTTTTAAGGACAGTTTTCTTGCCGAAGTCTCAGAGATGAATGCAGAGTGGCATTTTAATGCTCCATCATGGCCCAGTGCGGGAGGTTTATGGGAGAGAGCAGTGCGCAGTTTGAAATTCCACCTCAAACGTGTCGTAGGTGACCAAAGACTAACTTTCGAGGAATACACCACCCTCCTCAACCAAGTGGAAGCATGCCTAAATACAAGACCCTTATGTGCATTGTCAGAAGACCCAGACGACCTTAATATTTTAACCCCAGCTCACTTTCTAACGGGCTGCTCACGGCTGACTGTCATTGAAACAGAGCACGATGCCAGGACACGTTGGCATCTTTTATCGAAACTGAAGCAAGATCTATGGAAGCGATGGAATGTAGAATATTTATCACAGTTGTCAGCAAGATCAAAATGGACGAAATCAAAAGAGAACATTAAGATAGGAAGCCTAGTTACAATCCAAGATGAAAACCTCCCACCTGGTAAATGGGCGATGGGGAGAGTAATAGAACTCCACCCGGGCCAGGACAACCTCGTAAGAGTGGTGACACTTAAAACAAAAAATGGAATAATCAAACGACCCGTAATAAAATTATCAGTTCTTCCAGTAAATAGCGAAAGCGAGGAAGATCAACAATCAACTCAGCCAAAGCATAGAAGCAACAACAAAACAAAATATTCACTCTCCGCAATTGTCGCCGCAATACTATTTTTTATGACATTAATAACAAAATCCACAGCCCAACCTAGCATTTCTCAGCTTCCGAACAACCAATCATTATACTTTGACCCAATATCAAAAATCAAAATAATCCGAGATCAATGGAATCTTGTCGTGTATTACGACATGGAACCCTATTGGTCGGGGCTAGAAGCATATAAAAAACTATATACCTATTTAGATAACACTTGTAACACTATTCAAAAGCAAATAAACTGCAACATGATATTACTACAGCTAAAACATACCTATCAAGAAATAGAGTACTATAATAAGCTCTTGCTAAACCAGCATTTTGATGAGCACGCTAGACGGCGTCGGCGCCGGGGGCTTATCGACGGTATCGGCAATGTAGCAAACAGTCTGTTCGGAGTACTGGACAGCAAATTCGCAGAAAAGTATGCTCAAGATATAAACCTAATAAAAAGCAATGAACGTCACCTAAATAAACTTTGGCAAAATCAAACTTCGGTCGTAGAAGCAGAGTTCAATTTGATAAAACGGATGGAAGACACAATAGAAAAGCAACATAAGATAATTCACAAACAACTCAATAATTTGGAATCTGCCTCAAACGTGTTGCAAACGGAAATAGCAAACCTCAGTAGCATTCAGGACTTCACATTAACGGCGTTATCTGGTAATAATCTTCTACAAACTATAAAGCAACTTCAAGATACTCTGTTGAACACTATCACGGATATCTATCATGGACTAATCAGTATCCACCTGCTCACTCCTACGCAACTAAAAACAGAATTACAAATCATTAGCAGTCAAATGTCCAAAGATCTCACGTTACCTATTAATAATTTATTGTTAAATATACAAGAATTGTATAGATTACTTCATGTCAAGACAAGAGTGACTAAAGAATACATAATATTTGAAATATCAATTCCACTAGTAAGTCGAGACAATTATCAGATGTATATGCTAATTCCAGTTCCTCGCCAACAAAACAATAACATGGTTACCATCACACCTATAACCAAATATATAGCATTTAACATACAACGAAATTCGTATTTAATTGTAGACATTAACGAGTTACGAGCTTGTTCTTACGTGGAGGACTATCATGTTTGCCCACTAAAACAAGCAGTTCAACAGCTACAAAATGACGAAAATTTATGTATGAGAGCTAACGAAAGTGCATCATCTAAATGCACAACTGAAAAGAAAATTTGCACTAATCAATGGTCAGCATTAAACTCGCCGTCACAATATTTTTATTTTTGTTGTGACACTTACTCTGTAAGGATCATATGCGAGAATCAGGTTTCCACGCAACAGCTGAGCGGCGCGGGCTCAAGCGGAACGCGGTGCGGTCGGCTCGGGCGACTCGGGCGCTATACGCTCGAGCGTGGACCGCCCGCCGCCGCCACCGCCCATCATCAGTGTTGTGTCTAGTGGTAGTGTGTGTGATGTGCCAAATATGGCTTATCAGCCTAGTGTTAGTGATGGGCGTAATCCCGATAATGACACTTACGCGAGTGTTAGTGCGCGAGTGGCTTTACCGAGCATTCGAATAAGTGCACGAAAAAAGGACAAGGCAACGTCGCCTCACAACAAAAGGGCATCATTTGAGCCCGAGTTATCTCAAGTGACTCCATAAAATTTATTTTTACTTTTTAATATTATTTCTATTATCTTTTGTATGTTGCACTTAACTTACTAATCTTAGATTTAAGTTGACTTTGTATAAATCATTTTTGTAATCATACAACATCATCCTTACTAACAGCATCTTGTGCCGGCCCGGAATATGTTCGGTGCATTACATGTTACCGAACACCGTTATTGACGTCACTAGAAGCGTCGCCGCCGAGCGCGTGCGTTTGTGAACCACATCATTAAATTAGTGCATATCGCAACCTATTTATCGTCGCGATCGGTTGCCTTCATTTATCAGTTATCATTATCATCAATAGTTATAGATTTTAGCAATAAAATAAATATCTTAATTATCAATCATTTATTTTATGTTCTTAACCGGAACATTGACCCTGCCTTGCAACCACTTTCCCTGGCCGTGATAGCCGCGACACCAGACTCGGTCTCCTACTTGGAACTGGCGGTGCTGTCCGCCGGCCGCGCGCCGCTGGCGCTCCTGCGCCGTGCTGACCTGCTTTTCCCGTGTCGGCTTCCACCGGTCAAACCTGGTTTGTAGTGACCGACCTTGTAAAATTTAAGCTGGGCTTTCTTTCGTGGTGCTATGTTCGGTATTCCTATATATCAATAGATAACGTTGCAGCGTTAGATCCACATCTACATGTTGGGCGACTGCTTTATTTATTACTCTTTTGCATAATTTTACCGCATTTTCGGCTAACCCATTAGAAGCCGGATGATAGGGCGCCGATAAAATATGTTCTACTCCATTATATTTTAAAAACGATTCGAATTCTTCACTACTAAACGGCGGGCCATTGTCACTAACCACTTGGCGAGGTATGCCAAAACGAGCCCAAATATTTCTAATTTTACCTATTAGTGCTTTTGCGGTAGTAGACTGCATTTTGCATACTTCGATCCATTTAGAACACGCGTCTATCATAACAAAGTATTTTTCCCCTGCAATGGGACCCAGAAAGTCCATATGTAACCTAGTCCAGGGGCGCGTCGGCCAGGGCCACAGCTGCAGCGCGTGGCGCGGCGGCGCGTCGGCGGCGCCGGCGCACACGCCGCAACCCCGGCACAACGCCTACACCGCCTCGTCTATCCCTGGCCACCACACATAGCTTCTAGCGATGCTTTTGGTTTTGTTTATACCCATATGAGTATCATGAAGCTCTCTTAAAACCTTATCTTGACAGGTGTTGAGAATAACTAACCTATGTCCCCAAAGAAGACAACCTAATTCTATGTATAGTTCTCTACGCCTGTTAAAATACGGTCTAATTTCTCTTATTTCCACGTCATCTGGCCAACCATCTTTAACGTAACCTATAACCCGACTCAAGATGGGATCTTTCCTAGTACCTTCTTTGATATCTTCATATTTAAATGATAAGGCTTCTGAAGCGAAGTGTAGGTAGGTTTGTTCCGGTTCCTCTACGTCCTCTTTAGTATCCCCGCGAGTTCTATACCCTTCTACCAATCGAGATAACGCGTCTGCCGTATTATTGTCTGTGTTAACGTAATTAACTGTAAAATTGTAAGCAGACAATATAAGTGCCCATCTCTGTAACCTACTCGCTGTCATATTCGGAACACCGTGGTCCGGTCCAAAAATACTAACTAGAGGCTTGTGGTCTGTACGTAATACAAAATGCCTATCGTATAGGTATTGATGAAATTTCTTTACTGCGAAAATTATAGCTAGCGCTTCCCGGTGAATTTGGCTATAATTATGTTCGGCTGTGGTGAGCGACCTGGACGCGTAAGCCACCGGCCGCTCGGCCGCGCCCCCGCCCGGCGCCCCCGCCGCCCCCGGCCAGCGCTGAGCCAGCACTGCGCCCACGCCGCGCGCGCTCGCGTCGCACGTTAGCACCAAAGGCAAATTGTCATCATAATGCACTTATACTTTAGAACCTATAAGCAATCTCTTAACCGTTTTAAATGAGTGCTCTTGCTCCTCGTTCCAAACCCAGGGAGTACCCTTTTTTAATAACTTATGTAAAGGAGCCAGGTAAAAGCTAAGGTTTTTAATAAATTTACCATAAAAGTTTATCATTCCTAGAAATGATTTAACCTCCGAAACACTACGAGGCGGAGAAATATTAATAATAGGTCTCAATTTTTCCGGGTCTACCTTTATACCCTCACTATTAATTATGAATCCTAAGTACTTAACTTCTGTACGTAAAAATTCACACTTTTGCTTTTTAATTTTTAATCCCTTATCTTTTAAAATTTGTAACACCTTAATTAACGTATCTAAATTTGACCTTTCTGAATCCCTCGTTATCAAAATATCGTCTAAAAATATGGTTACGTTTGGTATGTTTTCAAACAATTTCTGCATCAGTCTTTGAAAAATTCCCGGACTTGATGACAAACCATACACTAGTCTGTTATATCGAAAAAGACCCCTGTGAGTATTGATAATTGTCAAATCACGTGATTCGTCTAATAATACTTGATTATAGGCCTGAGAGAGGTCAAGCTTAGTAAAATACCTACTTCCCTTCAATTTAGAAAACAAATCATCTATCTTAGGCACGGGATACCTATCTACTTTTAAATATTTATTTAGCGTAATCTTATAGTCGGCACATAAACGTAAAGTTCCATCGGATTTGTGTACTATTACCAGCGGTGTAGCCCAGTCCGAGCAGTCGACGGGCTCGATGACCCCGGTGCGCAGCATGGCATCCAGCTCGGCGTCTACGCGCGAGCGCAGCGCGTACGGCAGCGGGCGCGCTCGGCAGAACACGGGCTGCGCGCCCTCCCGCAGCTGCAGCGTAGCCCGCTCGCCCGAGTAGCACCCCAGACTACCATCGAATATTTCCTTATATCTAGAAATAATATTATTTACATTGTCATTTTGCTTTTGATCAACTGTTACATTTTTTATCGAGACGTTATTCAACTGTAAAGTAGGTATCACAATATTCAGTTCGGCTAGCCACTGACGGCCCAAAAGAGTTGTCGTTCCTAACTTAAAAACATAAAGGTCTAGTTTTTTGCAAATGTCATTATACCTCACATTTAACGATAACGGGGAGCCTGTATCTACTTCCATAGACAATAGTACATTATTGATATTTAATAGTATGCTCACCGGCTGGTATTTACTCAAAGACATTTGATAAATTGGCTCTTCATTTTCACTATCTTCCCGAAGATCTTCTTCATTTTGTTCTTCCGCCCAATGATTATCGACTTTGGTACCCGGCCGCCATTTTCCCGCGCGCCAACCACGTGCCCCGCGCCGGGCCCCGCTCCTGCCAGCACGCGCTCTCGAGCTGCCTGTACTCGCGTTCTCGTTCGTCCGGCACATTCGACGTAAATGTCCCACTATACCGCATCGACTGCATTCGTATGTTTTAAACTTGCAGTCGCTCTGTGTATGTCTGTAATCTCCACATGCTACACATCTACCGATTTGCATGCGATGCACCGTTCCCGCTAGATCCGTTCCCACCGAACTCCGCCGCCTTGAACCAGGTTCCGACATTGTCTCCGCAAGCGCTGCTGCCGCGCACCCCGCGCCGGCGCCGCCGGCAGCGTAGCCGCGCGCGTCCACCGCGGCCGCGTCCCGCTCCGCCGCTTCCAGCGCGCTTGACAATGACACTGCCTTCATAAACGTAATTTTCTCTTCTGCAAATAACCGTTGCCTTATGACCTCGCTTCTAAGGCCGCACACTAGTTGATCTCTTAAATTATCATCTAATGAATTCCCGAAATCGCAACACCGAGATAGTTTTTTTAGTTCCGCCACATAGCATGATACACTCTCCTCGGTTCGTTGCCTACGCTGCCGAAATTTAAAACGTTCTGCTAAAATTGATGGACGTGGTTGTAAATGGTCACCCATAATCTTAGTGATCTCCGTGAAGGTCATGGTTGACGGCTTACGTGGGCTGCACAAGTTCACCAATAGTTCATAAGCTGCTTCTCCCATATATGAAATCAATGTCGGCACTTTTAAATCCATATTCACCCCATTCACCAAAAAGTACATTTCCAATCTATCGCAATATGATTGCCAATTTCCTTCTTTTAAATCAAACTCCTTTAATTTAGCCATTATTACGCGGCGCGTTAAGAACGTAACTGAACCACTAGTTTTAATAAAAAAGAATCCTCGTCGCCACTGTGATAAATGAAACAACGGTAGTTCGGTGCGGTGTCTATATTTGAACTGGCTTAGCAACAGTTATGAATGTCCAATAGAATTATAAGAATACCCACATATAACATGCCCCAGCAGTGGGGACAAAAATGAGCTGATGATGATGAAGTTTACGGCAGCAACCTGTCGCTATAACATCATCATCATAAACAAAGAGTTTAACGGGGTTTAACTCAAACTCTTGCTATAATGGGCATATCTTTTTATACCTGACGTTTATACCGATTTTTTTTAAATAACTTACGATTAATAACTTACTATCCTCTCCTCATGTTACGTGATGATAAGGCCGAAGGTGGAAGCGCACCTCACCCAGAATCCTCAATTACTTAGGCACATGCTATCTTATCTCTAGTTACCGAACACAACAATACTACAAACATTGATGACTATGGCACTGATAGACTGGGAGGTAGCGTTGCATTTTAGGTAAGTGTTTTTACGCCGATTGTTTGCCATCATTTTTAACAGATCTCGTATTACTAATAAGTGAACTAAGCGTCAGCTGGCGCACCCGCGGTAGGTGTGGGTGTGAGAGGTTCCGAAAGTGGTAAAAAAAATTAAAAAAATAGTAATAGTACGCCGGTTGAAACTTTTTTCATAAATAGTTGAAATCATACTAACCTAAAAAATATCGTCAGCTGCATCGGGGAGGGGGCACTATGCGTCAGCTGCTCACATGAACTTGTAAAAAAAATACCTACGTAAAATAAAATAATAGTAAGCCGGATGAAATTTAACTAAACGATTGTTTAAATTATTAAGAGTACGACAACAACAATCAGCTGCGTGTGTAGCGGTGGAAAGGCCGTCAGCTGACGCAGTAAAGATTAAACATATTGGAGCATTGCTACTACGCTGTTTCCTTTTAAACACATATTTCGAGCTGCTTCTGGAGCTGCTTGAGCCCATATAACGCGACCTTCGGGCTACCTAAGCCTGTCTTCCTAAAATTTCAAATCAGCATCTGCGTGTGCGTGCTAGTGGTGGGTCGTCGACGCTTTTTCGATGAACGAAACGAGACTGAATAACGTTTACCATAAACTGGTTGAAAAACAGTTTTTTTTCGACTAGTTTACGTCATCGAAGAATTTTGAACTGAACAAGAAACTTTGACAAACAAAGCAGTTTTGTTGTTGTGGTTCATTTAAATATGTTCATTATAAGACTTTCAGAATAAACTGTTTAGACAACGTTCTTGTCGCTTGCTAATCGACGCGACGACGACGGTTCAGTTTTTGAGCGGTGGAAATGAACTTTCCTTCATACTTTTTCCAGGTTTAGGACTGGCAGCCAGGCTCATTAATTAAATTTTACATTTACTTAATTTAAAATAATACGAACTTATACCTACATAATTACATTTTATTATGCCTGAGTCCAATTAATAACTATTAATATTTAACACAATCAAAATAAATTAGGAAATGAACAATTAAGATGCAGATTGCATATTCATTATCATTTCACCTTGACCTACACAAACCGCATTCCAAACATGACTGTTTGATTGTCATGTCATGTCATAGGTGAACAAAGTAAAAAAAAATATTTTTTTTTTTACTTAGCACTATATTATTTTATATTATGCATTTCCTTCGTATATATAAAATTAAACGAGAAAAAAATACAAAATGTTTTCGTACGGTATTATTTTACACATGCTAATACTTCCCGTGATTATTATAATTGTCACTGTTCCGGTTGAGATTTGACTATATGATATTTTAATAGTTACGTCTGCGAAAACTATCAGTCAGCTGGGTGCGGGCAGGGGAGTTCTGTCAGCTGGACCCTGAAATATACTGTACATTGCTCGAATAAACTGTATCTTTACTGCGTCAGCTGACGGTCTTTCCACCGCTACACATGCGGCTGATTGTTGTTTCCGTACTTTTAATAATTTAAACAATCGTCTAGTTAAATTTCATCCGTCGTACTATAACTTTATTTTACGTATTTTTTTTACAAGTTCAAGCTGACGCATAGTCCCCCCTCCACTTATTAAATTTTTTTTTTCTTTACTAACTATTTTGCGTTAAAAACCGTTGAATACTTTGTTTTGAATGGCACGCGAAAGTTAAAAAATGTATGTACATTATATACAATATATAATGTATATAATGATAACCCAGTAGCATCCGTAGTCAGACTTAGGCCTCTCCCTACATAAAAATAAACTATATAGCGGTCATTGATTTCCCAAATCCAGTTGGCATGACGACCCAGGTGACGAAGCCACAAAACTAGAGGCTTCTAATTGTCAGATGCAACCTAGCGAGGCCGATGAAGCCCGACTCAAATCTCGCACGCGGCCTCAAATATTCAAATCGTTGTCCCATTTGCATGTGAAACGGTTTCAGACGTTGCCGATACATTGATCACGTAACATATCCTCCGGTTAATATGATACTTCGTGAACGGAATACGAGGAACATTGAAGTTTTTTTCAATCTGATTTTTTTGATGGTTTGATCTCTTTTGGTAAAATTTCTCCCAAAAGCCGACTGGATGCCGACCTTCAGGACGACTTCGTCCACTTTCCCAAGTCGTCCATATTCCCAACTCGTCCACTTTTCTAACTCGTCCTCCTACAATTCCTATCTTGTCCACTTCCCAACTCGTCCATATTCCTAACTCGTCAACTTCTTAACTCGTTCATATTCCTACCTCGTCCACTTCTTAACTGCCGACTACCCTATTTGTGATTGGTTTTCTGATATTAGTTTGTGAGCTTTTTTTTTATTCGATCGATACACACTCGAGCTTCCTGGGGCTGGTCGATTTTTCTAGTTTTTGGACTTTTTCAAAATACCTGTTTTCAGCTTTTTTGAACGTACCTGATTCATGTAAGAAGTAAAGGTACACGTTGTACACCATTCTGTCGTGTATTTTTTTGTTATCTAGCAGGCATTTTTACTTACTTTAAAAAGTATCAGAACTATGAGATAAATCCACGTACACTTACCCGGTCAACCCGAGCCGAGGTCCGAGCCACTAGGGGCGCCCTCGGGTTGGTTGTTCCGCTCCCGATCTGATACGAACCCCTCGGAGAATCACATGGCTTGAGAAACCTTTTAAGTTTTTCATCATCATCATCATCAACATCATCATCAGCTCATTTTATGTCCCCACTGCTGGGGCACGAGCCTTCCCTATGGATGGATAGGGGGAACGGGACATAAACGGGGGAAATTGACAGCTGTCACCTTAAGAGCAACAATAGCTCCGTGTTTGTAATTGCGACAAAAATGAAAAAGTGCTTTGAGGACAGTGGAAATGTTTGCAATGTATCGACAACGTTTCAGTTCATAAGTGAAAGTGTTTTCTAAGCTTACAGTTTGGGTATTCACAAACAAAAAAGTGTGGAACATTATCAACCATCTCGAATATCATCGTTGCTATCCCATACCTACGCTGTGCGTAACAAGGCAACACTTCAAATAATGGTGACGCGGTGAAGCATACAGACTGTATAAACAGTGTAATTGCATAAATCTTTAAAATCAAAAAGTGCTTGGATGTTATATTGTCTACCTTCTTGTGACTTGAATTTGTGCTTTCTCAACTACCATCTCAACAAATATATTGATAATAAGGAAGTCACAAGCTAATTGACAATTTCGACCGTAGTCCAAACAGTCTTCGTGGTTTAGCGGTTTACCTATCTGACTCGCTCGAATAGCCTTTAAGTCGGCAGGCTGCGGTTCAAATCCAATTCGGAAAAACTGTGTTTTTGTTTACTTTTGGTTTTTTTTTTTTTTTTTTTTTGTTGTTTTTTTATATAATTATGAAATTTGATTGAATTGCTTTAAATGATATACAATTTTTAATTTTTTTTCTTTTTGCAATTTTTATTTTCTTTTTTATTTAGTTTAATGTAAAAATTAATGTTTTTGTTCTATGTACTGACTAATGCCTAAATTTTGACTGATTTTTTTGTTATTATTATTTTGTATTTAGTGACTATTTATTTTTAACTAAACTGATTGTTTTACTGTTATGCATGTTTTTGATGTATTGATATAATTTTGACAATTTGATTGCTTAATATTTTTTTTTTGTGTTTTTTATGTACTTACTGACTTGTTCTTTTATGGCTTTTCATTATAATCTTGCTATAATGCCTAAATATTGATTGACTGATTTTTTAATATTTTGTAATAACTGACTTTATTTATTTTTTACTTAACCGACTATCTTACCTTAGTTTTGATGTACTATGATTATATTGTATTGTATTTGTGTAATATGATTGTACCAATTTCATTAATTTTTCTTTTGTGTTCTTTTTTTACTTTTATACTTTTAATGTTTGGATTGGTGCTCTTTTTAATAACATAGGTACTGGTCATTTATTTTTTATTTTTTTTCCGTCTTTTTATAGCAATATCTTAATTATTGTTTTAGTTGCCTATGATTTATTTTGTGGCATGTTATTTTATGATAAATTTTGCTTGACTTGTATTTTGTAGTTCTTTGCAATATTTTTGTGTATTTACTGCTTGAATGGAGCTTTTGCCCCGATTATGGTAAAATTGCTTGAAATTCTTGCTTAATTTGTTTTTATTTTTAAAGTACTTAACGCTAGGTTATGCCTATATGCCTAATATGCTTCCTACGCCTACTAAAATGGATGTAGACAATATAACATTTCGCTTAGGCAGGCAGCAAAGAGCAAGTTCTATGGGAAACCTCTCAGATTTGTCCTTATTTGAGTCGACGAGAATGGGTTTACCAAATTCCACGATGGACCAAAATGATTCGATCTTAGCATTTCATAACAGAGTTAAGGATTTAGAAATGAAACTTTTATCGGCCAATAACGAAGTTGACAACTTACTGCTGGAGAACGGAAATTTAAAAAAAGACCTTGAACGAAACAACAAGTTAATAGATTTATACAAGAAAATTGATTTTAGAGATGGACACAGTACACCTATACAAGGAAGAAAAAGAAAAAGACCACGAATGTCGTTTGGTTTTGAACAGACAGCAATGCAGAAATACGAAGTAAATATCGATAAAAGTTGCCAGACTGATAATAATAATATGTCACACAAGCCTGAGAGAGAAAAGAAAGTTAGAAAATGCACAAAACTTTACCTAGACCCCAAGTGTAGATATGTTAATAAGAATAACAAAGTTC
The DNA here is from genome assembly GCA_947562085.1 of Eudonia lacustrata. Lineage (NCBI taxonomy): Eukaryota > Metazoa > Arthropoda > Insecta > Lepidoptera > Crambidae > Eudonia > Eudonia lacustrata. The sequence goes on along the minus strand of OX387313.1, from coordinate 2,293,134 downwards.
ACAAACGAAAATTGAATTTGGCAATAAAAAAGCTTAATAAGAATGTAAAGTGTTTAGAAGATAATAAGAAAAAACTACAACACAGTCTGTTAGAATTGGAGACTAAACTTAAATTAATTCAACGGAATGACATCATAGGAAATCAAGATACTAAGAGTTACAAAAAATCTGTAGAAGTGAACAAAAGAGTGATGATCTTTTCAGATAACTTGGGGGCTTGTGTTACTTCAAAAATATGTGACCAATCAAACAATATTATGGTAACTAATTACTGTAAACCAGGAGCTTCAAGTCAGAAAATTTTAGGCAGTTTCATTCAAGATGCGGAACACTTACGGGATAATGATTTGGCAGTTATTTTGATTGGGGAGTACAACGTCGTGAAGAAAGAAGAATCACATACGGAAATGTTCAAAAAAATTATACTACAGGAACCTAGGAAGTTTAATATCATGGTTGGCAGTATGATTTTCGACGGGATGAATAATCATGCTATCTATAATATAAATAAAGAACTAGCTCACTTATGCAGGTTTGCCAAAAATGTCAAATACGTAGAGCTGAATAATACAAGTAATAGACCTCAGATTAGAAAAAAATATGTTTGTTCAGAAATAATTAGATTGTGTGGTAATTTTAAAAGCTCATCCAATTTAACATTTATACAAGATACGATACAATGTGATGAGAAGCTGAAATTGAACAATGGAAATCAAATGTGTCAATCAAATTTATTCAAAATACCTATGATGATTCAAAATGGTTAAATATCTTACAAGCAAATGTGCAAAGTACTAACAATAAATATTTAGAAATTGATTTGTTGCTAGAAAATAATAATTGTGATGTACTATGTCTAACTGAGACATGGGCAAATGATCTTAAATTAAATATTATGTATATCGAAGGATTTACATTAGCCTCATACTTCAATAGAACAATGTTCGACCATGGTGGTACGGCGATTTTTGTAAGAAATAATCTAGAATTTAAATTTAGGAATGATATCACAAAACTGAGCTTTGAAATGAATTGTGAAGTAGCTGCAGTTGAAATAAAAGCTATCAGTTAGTCAGTTAGTCATCGTGAGTGTCTATAGACCAGACAGGGATTATTCAATTTTTGAGCATATCCTTACTAAAATTTTTGAAAAAGTATCACAAGAAGGGAAGACTTTGATAATGGCAGGTGATTTTAATCTAAATGTAATAAAACCAAATAGTAATACAAAAAACTTTTTAAGATTGTTAGAGAACTTTCAACATAGACATGTAATTAATCAGCCTACTAGAACTAAAGGAAAATCAGCTACTTGTATAGATAATTTCATAGTTAGTGCCAAGATGAAGGAAAAAGGATATGTGGGTACTGTTCTCAATACTAAACTCTCTGATCATAATGTCATATTACTTAAATATATTACACAAACTAAACAAATACAAAATAAGAAAGACGAGATAACTAAAAAACGAAAAATTACAAATAGCAACATAAAATATTTTCACTACATATTTTGCAAAAATATTTGCATAATTAAGGAAGAAATTGCATCTGAACCAAATGCAAATATTAAAATGAATATCCTTCTAGATCATCTTCGGTACTGTTACCTATCTGTGTTCCCCCTTATGCCCATAAAAAAATCTGAGAACATGCGTAATATATCTACAAGGGGTGTAGTAGTATCAAGAAGTAAATTACAGACACTTGAACTATTAAACAATGTGATGCCTTCTTTGACAGGGAATAGGAAGCTTAAATCATATAGAAAGGTCTTTAGAAAAGTTCTTCAAACGGCGAAAAAATTAGACAACATGGATAGAATTAAGAGATCTAATAATAAAGTAAAAACCACTTGGAAAATTATTAAAGAACAACAAGCAAACAAAATTACATGTAGGACTGAAAAAATTAGTCAGATTAGAAACCCATGGAATGGCGTTATATATGACGAAAAGCAAATACCTGACGTATTTAATAACTTTTTTATTAACGTTGCTAAAAACTTAACAGGCCAATGTCGGCCTGCTGAAGTAGGCGACTGCGATCAGTATCTCAATTTAATGAACCAGCCAAATACAAAAGTTTGTTTTTCTCTTATCACGAGTCAAGAATTGGCTAAAATAATCAGATTTTTAAAAATTTAAAGAAGTAGAGACTATTATGGTATGGACGTAGAAAGCATAAAAACACTTATATTACAAAATGACGTACTATTTAATCTAATACTGAATGTTTTAAATTGTTGCATTTCACAGGGTATTTTTCCGGACAGTTTAAAAATAGGAATAGTCGTGCCAATATTTAAGAAAGGCGATATGGATGAGATAGGCAATTATAGACCTGTGTGCATATTGCCTGTCTTGTCTAAAATTTTGGAAACCGTATTAAAAGTGAGAATAGTGGAGTACTTGGAATCAAATTATCTGATTAAAGACTGCCAGTATGGGTTTCGCAGTAAGAGATCAACAGAAATGGCAATTGCTAGGTCGATCGAGTTCATATTGGGAGCACTGGATGGATCGCAGCGATGCACGAGCATTTTCTGCGACCTTTCCAAGGCTTTCGATTGCTTACGACACGATATACTGTTGCACAAACTTAGATACTATGGGTTCGAAGGGAAAGAATACAGCATACTGAAATCTTACCTACACAATAGACAACAGATTGTTTCAGTAAATAAAACGAGATCAAAAAAAGAAACTTGTAATATAGGCGTTCCACAGGGATCCATACTGGGTCCTTTATTATTTTTAATCTATGTAAATGATTTGAAAAATTGTTTACCACAATGGGCATTAGTCACTTTGTTTGCTGATGACACACACATAGTAATTAAGGATAGGACAGAGCAGAGTTTAGGGGATAAAATAATTTATGTTTTCGGTAGGATTAAGTGTTGGTTCGAGACTAATGGTATAATATTAAATGAATCTAAAAGCACTACATTAAATTACAAATGTAAACTAAAAGCTAGCGAAGAAAGTGAGGAAACGGTTTTTTTGAGTTGTAGGCTGGATTCAACGCTGAGTTTTGAGAAACATATAGATAACTTATGTAAAAAAATGTCTAGCGCTAATTACGCTCTCTTTAAACTAAAACCTTTGGTTGACAAAAAAACCCTGATATCTGTATACTATGCATACTGTCACTCATTAATTAATTACGCAATAACAGTGTGGGGTAGTGTGCCGGGAGCAAAGCGTGTTCTTGTTTGCCAAAAAAGATCGATAAGAATAATCGACGGTTTGCAGCGACTTGCATCGGCACGAGCGCACTTTGCAAGGAATCGGATAATGACTGTTAACAATTTATTTATATACAGATCACTGTTGGAGATTTATAGTCAGAGGGATAAGCTGCTAAAAACGAAGGATGTTCACCATTATAATACCAGAAACAAAGAAAAACTATATATACCTAGAGTGAGATTACAAAAAGTTCGTAACCTTGGTTTAAACTTGAAAATTAAGTTATTTAATAAGTTACCTGCTATTATAGTCGATTTGCCTTATAAAGAATTTAAGCATAAAATTAAGCATTTCCTTGAAAGACACCCATTTTATAGTATATCAGAATTCATGGCGAGCTCGTTTCTGTGATATTTTAATTTTAATGTAATTTTTGTATTTTTATCTTAGAATTTTAGAACTGTCATATACCTAATGAATTTTGAAAAATTGTTTTCTATTTTTTATTAATTTATTATTTATTATTTTATTTTATTTTAGAATTGACAGAATGAATTTTGAAAAGTTTGATTTTATTTTTATATTAAAAGGTTTTTTATTTTAATGTAATTAATTTAAATTTTTATTTTTTATTTTTATTATTATTTTTCCAAAATGAATAGAATCGCTAAATGTTGTTATTGTAGATAAGTTACATTATGTTAAGGAATATTTATTGTAAATGTTTGACTTACCTAGGCTGCGTTATGTAACAAAGGGTGAATAAATAAATGAAATGAAATAAACCACCACGCGGGCCCAGTGCGGGTTGGTGGTGGTTAACGATTGCTAATGCAGCCGGGACCAACGGCTTTACGTGTCTTCCAAAGCACGGAGGAGCTCGAGATGATACATTTTTGGTCACCCATCCTTTGGCCGGCCTTTGCGAAAGTTGCTTAACCTCAGCACTCGCAGTCCGGGCGCGTTAACCACTGCGCCATTGAGCTCCTCTTCTCCTACATAAAAAACCAATAAACGGACTAAAATAATACGTAACGGAATTAAAGCTAGAACACTTTATCCTACAATATTAAACCACACTGAAAATATTTACCTTTGTATTTTATTGAAACTAGGTGTCGTCAGTTGTATAATACGTAGGTACTTGTAAAAAACCTCCAATCACACGTCTAAATCTGTCGAGGCCGGCCCAGTCCACGGCTAAAGCGAATCCCGCGCGTGGCCTTAAATATTCAAATCTTCGTATTTGCATGTGAAACGGCCTCAGACGCTGCCAACACATTGATGCATGCATTCACGTAATACATACCGTACAAAGGATATATAATACCCATCGCAACCACGCACGATTGAATCCAATAAAGTATCTACTGACTTTAAATGTTAAATGGAGAATGCGTAAAAGCATCTAGGGGTAAATCGAAAAAAATAAATGTTTATACTAAGATTGTAACTTGACCATTATTCGATTTTAAATATCTAAATGGCAAGTGTGTCGATGATGTTGCTATTCAATATATTTTAGTATATCAACAACAGCGATCTCAGGTTATCTAGGCTATTGATATGTGCAACGTGTAATTAAATAGGTGAGGTTATATTTAAAATATAACTTTTTAAACTATCATGGGCACATACATTAGAATAAATATTATTAACGGGATTATGACCATGTTTTTTGTTGTGTTTGAGTATCCGATATTACGGCACAGTTGCATGCGCCATGATCATGGATGTACTCACGGTGTGTAACTGTGCCGAAATATCGGATACTCAAACACAACAAAGAACATGGTAGGTAATAATCCCGTTAATAATAATAGGTCCTTACTTATGAAATTAATGTTTTTTCTCACTTATTAAAAGGTGTATTACTTCTAAAAGTCAATACCGGTTGTTAATATTATTATACACCTTTAATAAGAACTATGTTACTTAGGCTTCAGTAATAACAATGATTATTCATTTCGTGTCTTTATCGCCCAATATTTTTTTTTAAATTGACTTCTTTTTTTGTTTGCGGAATTGACCTTTTGTTTCATTGTAGCTTTGAAGGGTCTTGATTTTTTTTCTTTTCAATGTCTGCTATATTTAGCTGGTGAAACAAACACACTACTCTACAATTTTTATAGTGTTAACATAAATAGATGCTAAGAAAATTAAAAAAACGTTATTATGAAAAATATAATTTCTACAAAACGTCAATTTCATAGGTAGGTAAAGACCTAATATTTATTCTAATTATATTTAAAAAAGCTCCAAAATGATCTGGGATTTTGTGTGTAGAGTTACATAAACATCATAATTTACTTTAATTTGTCGTTCAATTATTAGTTAAATATTTAAATATGTGACTTCATGCGCGTCAGGCGAGCATAAGCAAGCAGTAGTGATTATCAATGTAAGTACACATAGGTTAATGAACACCTAGGGTTTGACTTGTTTATTTTAATATGACGTCACAATGGAAATATTTTATTAACAATTGCATGACAAATTAAAGCTAATAACGTTGTTTAAGTAACTACAGTATACAGGAAATAGATCTGATTCACTTTAGGACTTTTCATTATGACTACACCTATCTGGTATATCTGCCCACCTTATCTATGTTGCCATTTTATAGGAAAAAAAATGCCTTGTAGCCGTTTATATACCATCAGGGTATCATTATAGTTGTTTGTTGCAAGATCTGTAACTATAGATCAAAGCACAAAAAACTTATTTATAATATCAAAAACTATGAATGGACACTCCACAAACTGTTACTTAACTGTTGTTGTTCTAAATCACAGACAGATTTATCCAAATGTGGACAAATCTATTCACGAGTCCATTTGGTGCGACCTGGAAAGCTAATATTACATATTTAGTGAACAAACGGACAATCAGCGTTCATTAGCAGCGATATTATAGATGACTCTCGACGTGCGAACGTATCCAAATGAGCAGATAAATGTCGGCATTTGCATAGATACTTAATTAAGTATGAACATTTGGATTCTGGATTATTTTTAGCCTTGCTATCCAACGAGGCAATGCTGCTAGCTTATTCGGTACTCTGCCTGATGGGGATGATCTAAGGCTTTTTTTTAATTAGTTAGATCTCATATTGTTTTCTTAAGTTTACGCGAACACTACGCAATAAAATGAAACTATTTTTACGAATCGAATATTTTATACTTTAGTTTTAATTAATGTTTATCCTGACGTTTCGAACCCTTGTCAGCGTCTGTGGTCACAGGGGGTGTTGGTCGTCTCATAATCTCAAAAACTAATGTATAAAATAAACGCGAGTAGATTCGTAACAGTAAGTTCATTTCAATAATTAGTTCTTGTTATCTAGTGATAGTTTTTATAAGCCGCTGATTTCCTTCACCGCACTACACGCAATCGACTGTCTTTCCATCCACACCATCTTGATGGATGGCGGTCTACTACTGTGCGTTTCTCACGTAATTTTTTACAACGAGCTACAGTGCTGTGGAACCAGCTCTCAGCGGCGGTATTTCCGGACCATTACGACTTAGGGATCTTCAAGAAACGAGCCTATTCTTTCTTTAAAGGCCGGCATCGCATCTGCGATTTCTCTGGTTTTACGGGTGTCCATGGGCGGTGGTGATTGCTTTCCATCAGGTGACGCGCCTGCTCGTTTGCCTCCTTCTAATATATGAAAAAAAAGTTTAAATCTAAGTCGTAAACTGACAAGAGACTGCAATGGACAGGGGAAAGTGGCGAGTTCTCGTATCGTTGGCCAAGACTCACTTTTGGTCCCTGCGCCAATGAGTAAGTAAGTTACTAAGTTCTAAGTAGGTAGTTTAAATTTTGGATATAGTGATCTGGTGATTCTTTTTTTTGCTAAATATTTCATTACTGATTGTTTTTTATTCATTTTCGCACTGCATTTATTCCCTCCATCCTACAACATTTTACTAGACTAGAGAGCACTTCACCCAGCATCTGCAACTAGTGAGGCACTGGCTATCTTATCTCCAGCTGCCGGAACACAACAATGCTACAAACGTTGATGTTATGGCGACATATTTAGATATAATGGTGGTAGCTAGCCAGGCGAACAAACAAGCCCTACCACCAACCAAATCAAGTACATAAGCATATACCCCCCGCTGGGAATCGAACCCGGGACCTCTGGGTCTAAACCGGTGGTCTTAGTCACTAGACCACAGAGGCGGTTTCCTCACGGAACTCGGACTTACGGTCCTTTTTGAAAGAGGTGTGAAAAAGCAATTTGCGAGTCGGTAAGGTGAAGACGGGTAGTGAAGCACAATCCTGCTCGGCTAACTGGCTTCGCGTCTAAACTCCGCTCTGCAAACATCAGATGGAGCGGAGTCATTTCTCATCACTACATAGTATGACTTTCTTTTCCAACTACAGCTAGGGTTGGCTGGAAGAGATCTCTTTTAGAGATAAGGTCACCCTTGTATATGTTTTTTATAATGTAATTTAGACTGTAATTTTAATGTACAATAAAGGATTCAATTGTATAAAAAAACAAAGTCGCTTCCCGCTGTCCCTATGTATGTATGTATGTATGATATTAGATCTTTGAAACTACGCAACGGATTTTGATGCGGTTTTTTTTAATAGATAGAGTGATTCAAGAGGAAGGTTTATATGTATAAATACATGCATAATTTTGTAGAGAAACACTGATAATTTTAGAGGTTTCACATTTTTTTGCGCTTACATTGCAAACGCTGGCTGAACCCTACGAGATAGATCAAAATAATGTACAACAGTATTGTACACCTTAAAAAGGTCTACAAAAAAGTCCGCGGTGGTATATGTCAATCTCTTAGGGATAACCCACAATAATCATTTTTTATCCTTTACTTTTTACGAGAAATAATGACTTATTTACGAAGCGATTTTAAGCAATAAAGCATTAATCCTTATCCAACTAAGTAGGTACCTTAAATACATTGTTCATTTAATATAGATCAATATGGCAATTTATGTAATTTAAATGAATATTTTCGAAGATATTATAGATTTAAAATGCAGGGACATAGCGGTTGCGTGTATCAGCATTACACCCGTGCGAAGCCGGGGCGGGTCGCTAGTCCTAAAGAAATTTAAATGAACCGAAATTCTTGCAAAACTATCGGTTGATTTCCAAAGTGTAATTTTGCACTGAATCTGCATTTCAATCATCCATTGCTTGTTGTGCTCGTCTCAATTACCGTTATTATTACGCCATTACCAGGCGAGCCAGCTTTGGACGCGATTCAAACTGCATTGTTACGGCCACCGCTGCAGTCGTTGCGACCACAAACTGCATGTTACGCAGCTCCGGCCATAGGATTAGCATAACTGTGTTATCTGTTCGGCTATGGAAATGTCGACGATGTTTAGCTAACTCACGTACTTTCGAAATCGACGTCTCAGATTTGTTAGATATCTTCACATTTTTATGAATCACGAATTTAATATAAAGAACAAATGTTCTTTATATTAAAACGCTTGAATCCCTTGAGACGTAACAGTTAGGAGTAATTGTTTGTTAAACGCGAACTATGTCATGAAGCAGATAACAAGACCAGTAAAGAAATTTCTAAAAATAATTCTACCTACGTGATGAATTTATTGTAGTTATCATTTTGCGAATCTGCCCTTATTAGAATATAGTTATTTGTTATACTATACATAGTTGGTTTTGGGTTGGAACAGATACCACCATACTTCCGGTGGATGTGGTGGTGGATTAAGATGATAGGTGTCAAGCTCTATTCGTCACTGTTTTGCTAAGGGGCTCTTTCACCATCTACAAGTAAGTCCCCATTAGCGTTTACTTGACAGATAGTCCATACAAAACTTTCACTTTAACTGTCAAGTATCTCCTAATCAGACATTGTGAAACAGGCACTAACTGTCATAACCATTGTACCTACCATTAAATGTATTTTTTTATAAGGTCTTTTAACTTTCCGTATTTGGACTTTCTGACATTCAAAGTTATTAATATTGACGTTATTAAAATCGCCCTTATTACTCAAAGCGCGAAACTACTTCCGATTATTGACATAACCCCTAAGAAATTTCATTTGTAGTATACCTATAAATTGCAACAAGTCAATTAAGTCTGTCGAAACAGCAATAAAAACAATTAGATTTGAAATCAGAGCAAAAACAAATGTCTTACCCTCATCAAAGTATCCCGAATCCCGTTCAGATGAGAATCGGGAAGACCGCAATCTATCCCTAACACTAAATACGGAAATAGAACCGCTAGAAGGGGCCCATAAAGTGTCGCTTTGCTGTCGTAAAAATTGTAATTAACCTTATTCGTCGTGTCATCAGCCGTCCCAACTAAATGATCTCTTTTCGGAACCCTTAATGGGAAACCTGTGGCTTATGACTAACATTTTTTTACACTAGAAAGTACCGGGTATTTATGTCATCGTGCGTATTATGACTAACAAAGCAATCCGTATGAATGAGTCAAAAATGTGTCAACGTAAATAGATTTATTTGTGTACAGACTAGCAGACCCGGCGGACTTCGTACCACTTTGACAGTTTCTGTGAAAACAAAACAAAGAAATCGTGTAACATTTAGTATTGGAAAATTAAATTGTCGTGTTTTGTATTTTACGTTACTTATTATCTATGTTTCTCACCGTTTAAACCTTCCCTGAACTTCCACAAATATTTAAAAATCAAATGTAGTCAACTCGGTCCAGCTATTCTCGAGTTTTAGCCACTCAAAGGAACAGCAATTGATTTTTATATATAGGTATAGATAGACGTTACGGTTCCTATGAGTTCAGGTTCAGAACAAACATTTGCACACTCAACATAATCAATGTTATTATGGCTAATTTAGCGCATTGTTGAGCTCCGCATCGACATCTGCTAAACATTAATTATCAACATTTTAACATATTGGTACTAATTATCGTACTAGATAATTTGGACTGGATAATATAAACTTTGTTTTGTTCGAAAACGTTTAATTTATCTCAAATAGTCGCTTAATAAACAATAAGCGACGCACAATAAATGAGTGTTAATATATATCATCCACATTTATAAAAATAACTTATATGTAATAAAATATATGTTATTTGCATAGAGCAACACGGGCCTCCGGCGGACCGGAGGGGAGTAGCCATAGCGTTTATTCCCGATACAGATTTGTCTGTCATTTTTTGCGGGGGGTGAGGCAGCTACATTGACAAGTTGCGGCTGCCGTGGCTGCGACATTGTCGATATGCATGTATCGATAAGTTCGAGAACTCGGTTAGGATAATGGTTTAAAAGTGGGACACAGGTGAGATGTTATAAAAAGGATTTATTTATTACGATATCATTCAGAATCTGTTCAAAAAGTCAGTTTACATGGATAAGTTACAAAAGTTATTAAATAAAGAAATATGAAAGGATTATCGAATGTTGATGTTTTACCTAGAATCCGTTTTTAATAAAACAAAACTATGCACAAATTAATTGATTTTCATTTCTGCTGAATTTCTCATGTAAACTGACTTTTTATAATATAATGAAATAATGATATAATGTATTAAAACAATAATAACATAAACTACTTATATAATAAAATCTTTAGACACTACATTCTACATTCATTCAACTTAGGTAAGTTCATCAAATAAATGTTTGTCTTCTGTGGGAATCGAACACACAACCCCGAGGTCAGTAGTCCACTATGTACACCACTGGGCCACGGAGGTTGTCATTTAGTAATATATTTAATTAGGAACAACTTTTACGGATCTACTCGCGTTTATTTTACACATTACTTATTTAATGTTTATCCTGACGTTTCGGACCCTTTGCAGGGTCCGTGGTCACAGGGAGACTGAGGTGTTGGTCATCTCATAATTAGTTGGTAGCTTGTATACCCTCATTTAAATTTCATCAGGTGCGTTGCGTTTTACGCAGAAAGAGCTTACAGTATCTTTTGGTCTGGCAGTATGGTGTTGGGGCTTGGATTTAATATTTTGTATGTTGGGATCCCAGGCTGGTGGCAGATTCCAACCATCTTCTCTATTAAAATTAGGATGTTTTTTAATTTCAATAGCCTTGCGCCTTAGGATGATCCTAGGGATGAATCGTTGTTCTCTAACGAGTATTTGTGGTTTATCAAATCTGATGTAACGGTTGGGCCCCTCTAGGGAGTGTTCGCATACGTCAGACTTATTTTCGCGCCTATGCTTGACGTCGGCTATATGTTCTTTAACACGGGTTCCTACACTTCTCTTTGTTTGCCCGATATAAGAAAGCCCACAGTCGCAGTCCAGTTTGTACACGCCTGCATCTTGAAGGGGTATGTTGTACTTGACAGGTCGTAAAAAATGGTTGATCTTCTTCGGCGGCTTGAAGTAAGTGTTGATTGAAGCTCGCTTTAAGATATGTCCAATCTTGTCAGTGACACCTTTCATATATGGAAGTACAGCAGGTTGGCGCTCGACTGTGGTTGGTTTATTGCGATTTCTGTGACAAAGCCGTGGTACTTTTAGTTGTCACAGATGCCGCGTGCTCTCTCAAACAAAGATTTCCCTACAGTAGCCAACTGTCTAGGATAGTGGTGAGAATCACCATTGAGGTACCTATCTGTATGGGTTACTTTACAGTGCACAGTGTGACTCAAACTATGGTCCAGATTCCTGATGATTAAAATATCCAAAAAAGCTAACTTACTATCTGCCTCTAACTCCATTGTGAATTGTATTTTTGGATTTATAGAGTTAAGATGATCTAGAAAAGCAGATACTTTATCAGTTGGTAGAATAGTGAAAGTGTAGTACGTAGAGTACCGCTTGTAGAGCCTAGGGGTTACCGGTGCTGTGCTCAGGGCACTCTCCTGGAAGTCTTCCATAAAGATATCCGCGACGACGGGTGAAACAGGGGAACCCATGGCAACACCCTCTACTTGCAGGTAGTAAATGTCATTCCGCAAAACAAAAAAACGCGAAAAAAAAACGTGTAAAATAAACGCGAGTAAATCCGTAAAAGTTGTTTCATTTCAACGTGTAGTGTTCCCAAAAACTTTAGAATAAAATATTCAATTAGTTTTATATTTAATTTAAATCAATTTTAACAGATACGTATCATTATTATACTATATTAAAATACATTTCACTATATTAGAAAACATTACCTAATCTAAAAATGATTAAATGCACGAGAGACGTGGCTGTCTAGACTTTACCTTTGTCATTTTTATCGATGAAAATGATAACAACACTATCGCTCAGTGACAGCGTAAACTTGGATACAGACTCGGATCAGTCGTTTGACCGATCCACATATTGTACGAGGGCAAGCGGCCTCAGTTGGTAAACAAATCCAAAACAACACTGCCGCTTATTATTGTATTTTTTTTAATTAAGAGAAATACATAGTAATAATGTGATTTAAATTAATTACATATGAAAGGTAACGCCATCTTTTTGTAAATTTGACGTGGCAGATCTTTTTTTGCAGCAAAAAACTGAACAATTCGGCATTTTTCTAGGACGTCGTTTTACCCGCGCAACTAGATTCAGTCTAGTGAGCAGTGCGGGCTGCAACTAGTTTTATTGTACGCATAGGTCCGCGTGGACTTGTACTTTGACAGAGGGGAACGCCTGCGTATGGCTACTCCCCTCCGGTCCGCCGGAGGCTCGTGTTGCTCTATGGTTATTTGTAATGTTGTTTACGAGATGTCAGTAATAAATAATAACTGGTGACAAGTGACAGGTCATGCCAGGTCATGTGTCAGTGGTTGCCAATTATCTCTGATCAATAGAGACGGGTGTATAATAGTACCGTAAAACAATAGAGGGGTAAAAACCTACTTTATCTATTCAACTTATATATATAGAAATATAAAGCGTAGTTTTCATGATAATATTATGTACCTTGTGTACAGATTTGCGGTTAGATTCGGCAATAAATAAAATTTAATAAAAGTAATTATTTTGAGGCATAGCTTTCGATAATGTTTTACATTATTAATATTTCCATTAGAATTTTTTTTATGACGGCGGTCGTTGTCGATTTTTTTAATGTACCTACACATAATATATTTGTCCCTTAGTGAAGGCTGTACGTGGCATATCCCTTTGACTCACATTATGAGAAAAGCATACATGCACTGTGGCTGCCTACACTGTCAAAAAGTCTTGGAAAATTTAATCGATCGGAGAGACTAGAGATCGCCGCCTGAGTCTTAAATTAGGTAAAAGCAATTAAGCTACGTATTTGAAGTATTTGTCACCAAGGCAATAACAGGAGGAAACCCCTGTGGGACTCGAAAGTAAGCACCCGGAGACGTATCATTAATTCATTACGTATCATTCAAGTGACGTTCCCTGAAAATGGCACTTGGACGGAGCCACAGTATCCACCAAGCCACTGAAGCTGGAGCTGGTGAAAAAAGGGACGAGCTTGTTGCATTACCGAAGAAACTATGCTGACGAAGCTAACTTTATTTTATTTAATAAATACCTTATTTTGTTAAGTGTTGAGCGATTTTTTTTGTAGCCTCCCCACAGCAGGATTAGAAGATCGACATTACATATTAAAGATATGTGTCTACAAGTACATATTAATAAAATTGTAATACAATAAAACCATTAATTATATAATAATTATATAAATTGTAACAATAAGAACAAAATATAAATAATTATTTACTACTTTTGTGTTTAGTTAGTTAAGTTACATAATTTGCAACGATAACAGAGACTCCTGCGCTATAATGTCTATCCTAAAAATGTATAGGTTGTTTAAAATTATCTTACAGGTAAGCACCTTGGGTTTCATCTCAGCTGATGTTAAGTAATGATAAGGCCGTAGTGGAAGCGCACATCTCCCGGAACTACTGAGGCGCTTGCTATCTTATCTCTAGCTGCCGGAAGACAACAATGCTACAAACGTTGATGTTATGGCGACATATTTAGATAAGATGGTGGACTAGCCAGGCGGACAAACAAGCCCTACCACCAACCAAGCAGAGTACACAAACTTTTACTCGGTAAACATGTAGGTGCTCGGTGAGAATCGAACCCGGGACCTCTGGGTCTAAGCCGGTGGTCTTAACCACTAGATCACAGACCACTAGGCAGTTAAACCTAGAGGTACACACGCCTGCACATCAACCTATCCAAAACTGTCAAATTTCTCTAATCGATATTGATCTTTATACCCAAACACTAAGGTTCAAAATTTATTAAAGAAATTTGACATTTTGTGGTAGGTTGATCTGCTGCCGTCTGTACATACTACGGTCTGTCACTTAAAATAATAAAGTTTTTAACATTACCATGTTGTTTTAATAACATTGCGAGTCTAGACAGCATCTTGTTTTAATTTTACAATTGTCTAAGTACTCATAAATGTCAACTTCTCATTAAGAGCGTTTACGCCGCACACTAGCGCCACTAATGAAAAAAATAACATATCTAGTAATTAGAGATAGAAAATCAAATTATGCTCAACAAACTATTTGAATGAAGTAATTTAGCATTTTTACGGCACCTAATGAACACCTCACATGTTATGGTTTAGATAAATAAGACGTTACGGCCACTTTTAACTATAATGCCATATTTAACTAAACCATAACATGTCAGGTGTTCATTAGGTGACGTAAAAATGCTAAATTACTTCATTCAGATAGTTTGTTGAGCATAATTTGATTTCCTATCTCTAATTACTAGATATGTTTTTTTTCATTGGCGGCGCTAGTGTGCGGTGTAAACGCTCTTAAGACCTGGTAACCTGAGAAAGCGTAAATGAAGGTCATAATTTGAGATAGGACTAAAACAAATACGGTTATTTTTCTTAGAATCCTACGGCTCAGTGGAGCAAATTATAGTTTTACGCCTTTTAGTCTGTATATGAAGTGCTGCTCATATTTTACGAGGCATGCCGATACTTTTATGAAGGTTGAAACTACTGGGCGTAATCATAGTAAAATGGTTATACGTATAGTGTGTTGACGGTAATGAAGTAGTCACGTGCTTTGTATCACATAATATTATTATTATTTGGACATGACAGTATTATCTTTAATTTATTGCTTGTTTATTATTACGTTGAATTATTTGAAAGTGTGCTTCGTGGAATACTTTAGGTGTGCTTCGTCTGGGTGTGCTTCGTTTGGGTGTGCTTCGTGGAATACCTCAGACTTCGGACATAAATTACATTCCTCTCACTTATAAATGGTGTACCTATATACGAGTACTTAACGAGTATCTATATTTTTTCTTAAAACGGCATAGATTTATAATTATAAATCTATGCAAATATGCGAACACCGTACGGATTTGCTTGCTTTTGTCTTAAGTTTTAAATTTAGGTTCCCAAATTTAATGTCATATTTTTACTTTGTCTTTTTACTATGTAAATCTATACTAATATTATAAAGCTGAAGAGTTTGTTTGTTTGTTTGTTTGTTTGTTTGTTTGAACGCGCTAATCTCAGGAACTACTGGTTCGAATTGAATAATTCTTTTTGTGTTGGATAGTCCATTTATCGAGGAAGGCTTTAAGCTATATAACATCACGCTGCGACCAATAGGAGCGAAGCATCAGTGAAAAATGTTGCAAAAACGGGAAAAGAGCCTAAAAAATTAATATAAGATAAAGCGTCGTGCTTTTTAGCCCGTACTGTTAGCAGTTCGAATATGAGATGGCAACAGAACCGACTTTGTTGCTAGTTGATTTATGTCTTTATGACGCGGCCTTTTTACCACACCGACATTATCCTTCTTTACGATCTCGTTGAAGTCGTAGCCAGTACTGTTAAGTTACTATAATGTATTGTAAAACAAAGGCGGCAGGGGACAGAACTCTAAAGATGTCTGATTGTCTACCAAACTTCTCATACCATTGCCAGTTTCGTACTGACGGAGCAGCTATGTTTTCGGCCGTTTCAACCAATAGCACAATTTTTGTCAAGGCAGTTTTGTTTCTATACCTTTCTCACCCAACATAAAGACTAATGCTGCCTTTGCTTTGTGTAGTCTGAATTGAAGGATAGACCAAGGATAATGACATGACCTACAGGCATAATATGAATCTTAGGGTCAACAACGCGAGAATAAGGGTGACACTACATTGAGGCGGAGCTGAGCTGAGCTGAGCGGAGCCGAGCTGTGTAGAGTCAACCAACAGACTCAGTTTATTTTAACGGCTGTTCTCAGCTGACGGTCAGCGGACATGACAGGACAGACATGAGCGGCGGCGTATTTTTAAGAAAAACTGTACCGTCGTCGCACGGGCTGAGTGGTGCGGGGTGGAGCAGTGCGGACCCAGCTCTGCCCAGTTCAGTTCCGCCTCAATGGAGTGTAGCCTATTACCTATTCTGTTAATAAAAGTGAAAAGAGCTGAATTCAGAATTTGACGGTCGATGACCATATGCATCGTTAGCTTGATTTAGTATTTATATTAGCACTGGACAGCTTGGCTTGCTACCTAATTATCCGTTTAATTAACCGTGACGTTAGTCATGATGCCTAACATCGGATTAATTGTAGGAAATTTGTTTCGAAGCTTAATGTTCGTGTTTAGTGTGCATCGGTAATGAGTATTCGAAATGGAATGCGTTAGGCAAATGGCTTTTATGTCATATCTATATTAACTAGTGGTCGCCCAGTGGTCGAAATTTGCCCGTAATTTTATTAAGGCTGCACGGATTGCGTCCTAAGCAACGAAAAATTAAAAAAGATAGAATGTGAGTTTGGATTGGCATTGACAGATTTCGGCCGCTCCTCTTGCATTTTTGAAATTTTTGAAAAGAGTATAATATGCGTGTGTGTCAAATACATGGTAGTGTGTGTAATGTTTGTTTTATTAATTTAATAAATTTTTATGCATAAAAAAAAGAAACATTCGGATAACCTTCTCTCTATAAACTATAAGTGTGCGAAATTTCATACTCCGCCGTCCGCGCAATTTTCGTAAAAAGGGGTACAAAGTTTTTGCTTCACGTATTAACATACAGGATGTCTCATTTAAATCGGTCAGTATGGGAAAGTCTGAAACTATAAGACATACGAAGATCTGTTCTTAGGAACAATGTCATCGATTTTAATAAGAAGAAAAACTGCAGTCATACGTTTCATTTGATCCTCGTATGTCTTATAGTTTCAGACTTTCCCATACTGACCGATTTAAATGGACATCCTGTATAGATACTTTAAAGAGGAAACCTTTTTTCACCATTAGAATGCTACATTAGCGCCGAGTAACCTATGATATATATAAAAAAAATATCCACCCGTGCGAAGCTGGGTCGGGCCGCTAGTAAATTAAAAGAGGAAAGTTAATTTTTTTACAAGTAAGATCACCTGAAACTTTTTTAACCGACTTAAAAAAAGGAGGAGGTTTCTCAATTCGACCGTATATACAATATATTATATATGTATATATATTATGTATGTGTGTTCGCGAATAACATCGACGTTTATGAACCTGAGCCGATTTTGATGATTCTTTTTTTGTTGGAAAGGAGATATTCCAAGGGTGGCACCATGATAAGAAAACCAGGATCTGATTATGGCATCCCAGAGAAATCAAGGGGAACCTTCGAAAATCGTAGTGGCGACTAGTGCGTTTGTTAATTTTTTCATAAGTATTTTAATGCACTACTATTTAATGAAGGTTTGGAGTCGATCGGATGATGGAGCTGAAAGACAGTCGAGAGAACTCCTCAACGATTTACAGCAATGACCTTGGTGTTTGGGCTTGATTCATTTCTATTGATGAGAACTTTGCACCTATATGGGTTATAAGTGCCATTACAGGTCTGATGATAGATAGATAGACAGTCGAAGGAATCACTCAACGATTTACAGCAGTTACCTTTTACTTACTTACTTCATAGGGTTCAATATGCCAAATTGTTCTGTTCGTACAAAAACAATACCTAATTAAGATTGAAATTTTATATTGGAATACCACTACCTACTGGGCCGTCGTTTCCTCACCCGAAAAGCATCCTTGTTAGGTCTTCCCATCTCTAAAAATCGTAAAATAAAATAATTTTTTTTTCAAAAAAAACCGACTTCAAAAAGGAAACTAAAAAATAATCATACAAAATACAGCTCTAAAAAGCAAGAAATCATATTGAAATCATATTATTAATTACTTAGATACGCATATCAGTTTTTAAAAATGTCTATTGAAGTCGAGTGGGGCTTTTACAATAAAAAAGTGGAGTGTGGAATAAAAGTTTAAATGAAACAAAATTGTCCCCCAGCCGACCACCTACCACCCGACTTCAATAGACATTTTTTAAATTGATATGCGTTTCTAGGTAATTATATGATTTCAATATTATTTCTTGCTTTTTAGAGCTGTTTTTTGAATACTTATTTTTTAGTTTCCTTTTTGAAGTCAGTTTTTTTTATTAGTCATGTTTCTAGCACCAGACACATGAACATCTCACAGGTGGGCTCTAGGCTTCACTTGTAGAGAATATTCTTATGGATATTCAAGTAAAAAGTTAAATTTAGCGCCTGTGTTAATCGCGACTAAATCATCGTGTGTAGCCCTAGATTACACCGATTAATACACCGATAAGCATACAAAAATCGAAGGGTCGGATAACAATGCATATTTTTTGAAGTCTTCAACCACAAGCAACACTCTTTTTAAACGGATTTAATAGATACTCCAAAACCTCTAAAACTACTACACCTTAAGTTGAGGATATAATATTGTTATATTATTATTATTCTTCTCATATATCTATTAAACATAGCTTGTACAAAAAAATGCTAATTAAATCTAATTCTTTGTACCCAGGTCGATCAGAACCCGGCGTCGTACCTTCAATAGTGGGCTTCACCAAGGACTCGGTGGCGCAGGAGTCCGACCGGCTGGCTCCAGGAGACAGGATCTGCACCGTGAACGGCATCTCCACGGCGAGGCTCACCAATGACGAGGTGTTGCGGCTGCTGGACAATGTGGAGGAGAGAGCTTCGCTCGAAGTCGAGTACTACATGCCTAATTATGGTAAGCTCTATTGGTATATTCGCGCTACTTCACTTCATTTGAGCTTTATGCTGCGGTAAGCGCTGAAAATCGCAAACGGCACAAATACGCAAACCTGCCCCCCGACCGCCTAACCGATCGCTTTGGCTACGCGTATAGTTTATGACGTCATCTTGCCACCTCGCACCGCCTATGAAAGCAATATCAAAAGCTAAAGGCTATACGATCGGTTAGGCGGTCGGGCCCCTGGGCAGAAATTATTTATTTGTTCCGTTTGCGGTGGAAACAATGGGTCTATGGGGGCCGTAGGTAAGGCAGCTTATTAAAGAGTTAAGTGCCCGCCTTATTGCTCCGGTGACAAGAAGGCTGGCAGCTACCTCTGCCAGCGTATTAGCTTGGCAATCCAGAGAGGCAATGTAGCCAGCATTCTTGGGACCGTTTCAATGAGCCTACAGTTGGAGGACATTTTTTATTTATAGGTATTTAGTTTTTAATACTTGTCATTTATTTTTCTGTTTTTTATTTTTGAAGATAAGTTAAGGAATTGTATCCATATCAAAATTCTAAGATTCAAAATACTAAATCATTTATTCAGTTAGGGCTGATTTTTCAATCGTCAGTTAAAGTTTATTAATTGAATAATTTTGATATAATGACAGATTCTCTATAGAAAATACATCACATTGACAATTTTATTCGTTGGATAAAACATTTATCAAAGAATTGAATAATCGGGCCTGTACAAATAGCTCTTAACTAGATGTCACTTTGCCATAAGTTCGTAAGCCTACTCTGAGCGGGAGCCTTGTACTGAGAAGAACCGGCAACAACTCAGCAGGGTATTTCTTGTCTCTCTTACAGCGTCAACATAGCATAGTGTTATTCCATAACCTCACTATGAAACATACTTACACATAGACATAGACATGTACATTCATGTATTTACTACGCACACATAAATACATTTATACAAGGCGATTAAATTTACAATTACAATAAAGAAAACAAATATAAATACAAACAGAATTAAATCATTATAGACAACAACATTAATAATTTAATATTAAAATAAAAATCTAATAAAAACTATTAGTATTTTATCAGTTTGAACCGTTTGCCTATTGAAATATGTGTGCTACAATACAAAATATTAGAACACACAACGTAAGAGAACAAAACTAAATGATAAACAAAATGAACACAAGTAAATATAAAGTGTTTCATTTTGAATCTCTTTGTAGCTAATGGCCGAGGAGATAAGTCGCCTAGCCCCTGATTATAGAGTCTTTCAAATTAGTTTTTGCTTTTATTAAAGCTTGTGATGTCAAGCAGTCCAACTTTTTGTTTAAAGCACTTACATATAAAACCCAATTAAGTACTAACGTATAGTCGACAATGAAATTGCTTTACCACCTTAGAAGTGAATTTTGTTTGCATGTAATAAAACAACAAGTTCTATTTTTGTTTAGAAGACCAAGTGACAGATACGTTGTCATTATTGACAATGAGCCTTAGCGGAATTTTATTGTAATTGAAGATTTTGTCAAAAGTGATAAAGCAATTTCATGGTCGACTATACAACCATTTTAAAACTATTTACGTTTTGGGATTGAAACCATAAATTGGCGTTAGCGTAATTTCGTTTCATACTGAGCACAAGCCTGTCAAATAACACAAACTCAATTTGTATATCTTATATGGAATGTATTGCCTTTAAAATGGTATTCCGTTCCATAAAAGTGCACCTCGACGCGGGCAAAGGAATTCCTTCCTTAGAGTTTTATAATGAAAATTGAAAATAAAACCTGTTTTCTTAGCTTATTTCTTAGACGACCTAGCTTGATAAAAGCACGTTTCTCTGCACATATGGAGCATCTTTTTTTAAAAGCGTTCAGACAATTGAAAAATAAGAGTAGTTATCGGTTCTACAATCGCCCAACTCACATTCTTCATCAACAAACAAATAATGTCTTGACGACGCGGAGCGAGCAGCGAAGCGCAAAGCAGAGCGTAAAGCGAAGCATGGAGCGGTTATTAAAACAAGCGTTTATTTCGATCAACTTTACATGGATCATATTGAATTAGAAAAATCAAAAACGAATGGATTTGTGCTAGTTAAATCATTAGACATAAACTTTATTACTGTTGCCGCTGCCGCACGCAATCTCTTTATCAGGGATTTCCTTTTTGCAATTGATGGATGGTATAACAGAGCGTGAAGCGAAGAGCAAACAAAAACGGAGCGCAAAATTGGTGTAAGTAGAGTGTCGGTTTGAGCGTGCACGCTGCGCAATAGCACATGAGAGATAGGGCCATAACCCACCATACATGCCTAAAACGTGTTGGTGGGCTTAAAAGTTTCACTATACCAACCAACCAACCAGGCTACCAGTCTACCAACTGCATAACATGCAATCCGAAGTGCGAAGGAACTGAAGATATTTTTATTCTGTCACCCATCAGTGGAGTTGCCGATTAGTCAATGCGCCACCGAGCACTTTACTCAACATAAACAATTAGGTGTTATTCCTACGGTGTCCTTGATATGCAACGAAAAATAATTATTCTGATTTATTTATTATATAAACTTTTGAATCGTAACAAAAATGTTACGAAAAGCCTTTTAAGCGGTTTCGCCTTTTGACGAGTATAGCAATCACCAGCCGCGTCTGATTGTCTAATACATTAAGCGACCAGCTCTTGCGAGAACAATTTGTACGCAGCACACAATGCGTGCTCCAAACAACTGGTAAGCTCACCGCTGCACCCCTACCCTTACGAATTCGTAGCCTAAGTTGGCTTATATTAAATAACTTGGCCACAAGTTTGGTAGGTAAAGCCCTAATGTGACAATATTGTACTTGTATTGAACTCGATCTCAATTCCCTCACAAAGCGAAACTTTAATGATTCTCTTGTAGTTGTAGTTGAGACGATAGTCGTCGTTTCCTGATTGCGGAAATGTTAGTTCTGGAGTTGGATTAGATGGAATGATAAAATGGAGATCATCGATTATGTCAATATTTTTTAACTACTACTAAAATAACCACTAAAATAGTTTCGTTTCAAAAGTATTTAAGCGTAACAAACGGAAGGTGAAAAAGTTTTCTTAAAAAGGTTTCAAAAATATATCGGCTTGTGCTTATACGTGGAATGCATAGTCTCACCGTTACTGACGCATTAAGAACTTGAAACACACTTATATCTAAAATGGATAAACGTGATGACATGTTTTATAGCATTCAAATTATTTATGTTCAACCGAAATGGGCGACCATTCAGTTCTCAGTCAGACTCGGCTTCTGGCCGTGACATTGAACTAGTTTAAATTGATTGGAACCAGTTCAAAAGATCATTTAGAATAAATTTTACTTTTTATTTTTAAGAGCTAATTGCTGCACTGAAGCTGAATTATTTTTTTATAAAATACAGTGAAAAAATGAAATGCTTACCCGACCCAGCCAGGAATCGAACTTGGGTCTTCCGCAATCCGGGCGGCTGCACTGACCATTATGCTACCGGGAAGGCTGACGTAAGCACTGAAATTTTTTCACTGTTTTTTTAATTTTTGAGTGCTTTTTACCGGCAGAGTGCCATCTATCCAACGGTTATTGCAACCGATGGCTATACATATAAACTTTATATGTAAAGTTTTAATTTTTTTTTTATGTATACCTACTCGTATGTTATTCTCAGACTAATAATTGCTTCTATTCTAGCATCACAAAACTCGCTGTACATCACCACGAAGCTAGCAGAGGTCCCCTTGGAGAAAATCAATGGGTCGTTAGGCATCACCATCCGTGGTGGTCTACCGGAGAACTCGGTGCCAAGTGCTGACTTGGTGCTGAACAGCAGGTCTCTCGACGCGCAGCCCTTGGTAGTCACGCACGTCAGGCCGGGCGGAGCGGCTTACAATACGTCCAGAATCAAGCCTGGAGATAGATTGTTGAAAGTGGATCATGTGAGTTTATAGGTCTTGATAAGTAAATAAGATTCTTAAATAATGAAGGCGCATAGCCTTAGGCGTGTTGCCCCATAGACAAGTTTAGTTCACTTCTTTCTTTTTAAGATGAAGCTGGAGCTATAAGGTTTTTTTAGGTAAAGATTTTTTGTATTAAGTCTTTGTCTTTATCTTTCGCGATACAAATGGTACATTACGCTGATTGCCACTGTAGTAAAGTTAAAAAATATTAAGCTTACTCCTAGAAGCATTTATGAAAATTCATAATTCAATAGGTACCACCACTACCAATTCTAAGTTAGCTCTCAATTTTCTCCTTTCATAGCGAAATCTTAAAGAACATTCACTTTACCAACCAACCAATTCTTTAACCAAAGGCTTGCTATTAGCGTAGCTTTCCTTGTTCCCTAGTATCGAGTATCCTGACGTACCAACGCACAGTCTAATAAACCCACGTAATAAAACAAATACCTTGGCAATTCACGTACGTGCAACAAGCAACCGTTCGTCTAAGTCCTTCACCTTAAACTGGTTCTTGGAACGCTTTGCTAATACAACCTTATTCGCACCAGATATCTTGGAAGAGTTGAGGTTTTTGATATCCAAAGGCCAACGCAAGATAATGTCATCGAGATTTTACGGACCAGTCCAAAGTACAGTTTTTGTAAATAACTTAAGAATTATTAGTTAGTAGTAATAAATGTACATATTTTATTTCCAGATATCACTGACGAACAAGACATTATCCGACGTCCATCAAATACTCCAAAATTGTCCACAAGTGACAAGTCTTACAATAGAATACGATGTGTCTATTATGGAGTCAGTCAAGTTGGCAACTGGTCCCCTTCTTATAGAGATAGAAAGGCCATGTAACGAAGACCTTGGCTTGTTTCTCACCAATCAGAGGTATTCTGATGAAGTGTACAGTACAGGATCGGATACTTACCAAAGGGTTGGGACGTCCAACGCGATTTATATAGACAGTATATTGCCAGCTAGTATAAGTGACAGGTGAGTAAAAACCTTTTTATTATTTCTTTTTTAGGGTTCCGTACCCAAAGGATTAAACGGGACCCTATTACTAAGACTCCGCTGTCCGTCTGTCACCAGGCTGTATCTCATGAACCGTGATAGTTAGACAGTTGAAGTTCAGTTCAGTTCAGTTCACAGATGATGTATTTCTGTTGCCGCTATATCAAGAAATACTAAAAAACAGAATAAAATAAATATTTAAGAGGGCTCCCATACAACAGACATGATTTCTTTTTGCCGTTATTTATAGATAATTTTACGGAACCCTTCATGCGCGAGTCTGACTCGCACTTGGCCGGTTTTTTTATATATGCATTTTACAGTCCCAACAATAAGTTTACACAATCCTAAGATTTTTGTTAATCAGGTTTTGTAACTAACTGCTAATGAATAAATAAAAAATAAAATTCGTTTATTTTCAGACCAAAGAGTCCATAGATTGTTAGTACACAAAAATTTTAATCCTATGTTAGTAACAAAAACAAAAAACAAACTAATGACAATAACTTAACCATAATGAATAACTAAGAAATTTTTTTTTAAATTGGTATGAATCCTCTATAGGATTCATACATATTTTAAAAAAAATCTCTCAACAAATCATTATAAGTCTATTAATGCATAGAATCATACCTTATAGTATATAGTAGAAGATTCCTCACTCACCAAACTACATCATATTTAGGTAAAAATAGGTATCAATTTTATATTTCAATTAAAGGGCGTTTCATGATTAAACTTCATAAATAATTAAAAATATCAAAATGGCATACAGAAAAGAAACAGAAACACTATTTTCTATAATTCCCAAATCGTAAAAACATCTTTTCTGCATCAACAATCTTCATCATAATCACTTTTCAGGTGTGGCGCCCTCCACCCTGGTGACCAGCTCCTAGCCTTCGACGATCACGTCATCGATGGCCACAGCTTCACCGCTGAAGAGGTCATGTGCTACTTGGAGACCTGCGAAGGAGGCTTCACGAGGCTTCACGTGGCCCCGAGACACGTCGTTGGCAATGGCAGCGGCAGCGGGCGGTTTACCAGAGGTTTCATCTGTTTTTATTTTGTACACATTGAAATATTAAACTTTTTTTAGTCCTTGGTGGGCGGTATGTTGCATGCAACATGGACTAAAAAAAAGTGGTTAGTTCGAGCTTTCACCAAGAGATGGCGCTGAGAGGTTGCCGTTTTCTGTATAGTATAACGTCATTGTCAGTTTGCAACAAAATTTGCCTCCGTTCTGAGAGTAGAGTTTATATTAGTTCCCCTCATGATTTTTGTGTTTTTGTACCGATATTGTCTTGTTATTATTTTTCTTTCTCTTTCGCTGAAATCATTATTAATAATAACTAACAATTATACTAGCTAATTATCAGGTTTTTAATATTAAAAACATAATTAAATTTTGCGAATCTTTATGCTACTTGGTAATTGTTCGCGATCCAGTGATCCCCAGATCTACTACCAATCCTTACTCCTAGATGTACACCTTATAAGGCCACTACCAGCCAAATATTATCTTGAACTTTTCGTTATTTTACTAAGTTAATGATGTATGTAATGTAGTGTATATTCTCCCACATGATTAATTATTCTTCCAACGAGTTGAGTATGCTAGCTCATTATTCCTTTTGTAATTGTGATAAGTAAGGAGAGATGTAATGATTATGAAGTTAATTCTTCGTCAGCCCGGAGCAAACTTGTTCTGAATAGCCCAACTTGAAAGCAAACTAATAGCGTGGTACAAGTTACAAGGAAACAACGAACGTAACAATTTTATTTAAAATTAAACTGAAAAGAAAATTCCAAAATATTCTCTATCACTTTAATCAGCCTACAAATGTACCGCTGGGATTTTAAACAACATTGTAAATTTTAATGGCTGCAATTGCCAATACAATGTTGTACAGTAATATATTTTTTGGTTCGGAATTTATCGAAAAGAAACATGGCAATAAACGCGTTATTCAGTTTTTCGTAAATTACTTCGTTGGTAAATCATCGGCATAAAAAATATCAAAAGTCCGCACAACAGAATGTTGCACAGTCATGATCGTTCCTTGGTATTTAGGAATAACATTTAAGAGCGTTTACGCCGCACACTAGCGCCACTAATGAAAAAAATACCATATCTAGTAATTAGAGATACAAAATCAAATTATGCTCAACAAACTATTTGAATGAAGTAATTTAGCATTTTTACGTCACCTAATGAACACCTCACATGTTATGGTTTAGTTAAATAAGACGTTACGGCCACTTTTAACTATAACTACTACTATAACAGATAGTTTGTTGAGCATAATTTGATTTTCTATCTCTAATTACTAGATATGTATTTTTTTTCATTGGCGGCGCTAGTATGCGGCGTAAACGCTCTTAATACGTAAATAAAATGATATAAAAATATATAAATCTTTAAAACAACTCCTGTATTTTCGGGTATATACCCAAACATTTTTCTCTCCACTTTTTAATACTCCTCCCTTACAAATAGACAGAGAATAAGCTCCGAATAGTTATTCCGTGTTTTTTCCTTAAACTTCATTTCAGATTAGAGTAAAAGAGACTAACTTGATCTTAATCTTTGTTTATTTGTAAGGCCCCTAGACTATAACTACCGCAGAGAAATGTCGTACCAAATACACACAAAACATTTCCACAAACCGCTGCGCTCGTCGCTTGAGCAAACGCTTATTAATGTACGTATGAACATGAAACTTCTCCCGTATAACTCAAAAGACTGAAGTTTTGATGTCTATAATGTGCCTCGGTTAATAAATGACTCTGTTCAATTCAGATCCAACAAGACTCTGAAGTGTTCTGATATTGAACTGGCTTAATGAGTTTCTGAGTTTATGTTGCCTCTGTTTTTAAAGGTTCATGTTTTTAACCTGTTTTAGCTAACATAGATTTCAACTTCTGTTTTGTCAGCTGTGTAAATTATTTAAGGGTACATTATTAAATTACACTTAATTTGATCACGAGATAAAACGTAGAATTTGCTCTAAGTTCGACGAAAGTAATTAAATTGGGCTTGCGCGTTTTAGTAACGATCGTGTGAGTTACGCAACATTCTCAATGTTGAATTAGGGTAGGTATTCAAAATAGCGGCAATAGGCAATAGTCAAGCAGTGGCTGCAACACAGTTTTAAACATGTAAAGTTTAGAAGGAAAAAAAATTGTAATAGATCGTACATTTTATTTTGTACTGTGTTTTTGTTTTTTTTAAACCCCGACGCAAAAAAAGAGGGGTGTTACAAGTTTAACGTGTCTGTCTGTGTATCTGTCTGTGGTATCGTTTAGTTTTTTTTTGTGTCATAGAGAATTTATCCCGAGTGTTCTTCGCCATGTTTCATGAAAATCTTTTCAGCCGTTTGAAGATCATCAGCACTTCTCTAGTTGATGAGGGGATCTGACTAACTTCCTTATGTCCGATCGATTCGAAATTTGGTACCGTGTCACTTCAATGATATTGAAAGTATATGGTAAGATAACCATGACCTGATCAGCCGTTTGAAGATCATCAGCTCTTTAATAGTTGATGAGGGGATCTGACTATGACTACCTTCCATATGTCCTATCGATTCGAAATTTAATACCGTATTACTTCATTGATATTGAAAGAACATGGTAATATTTAACCTAACCTTAGAGTAGGTAGTTAAAACTTAATCTAGTAAATTAAAACTAATATAATACCTAGTACCTAATAACTCAACTATGTAATCACTGTAAATACCTTCTTAATATTTGTACCTACTTTAAAAAGGACAAAATAAAAGTAAAATTTAAAATTTAAAAAACCCTCCGACACAAAAAAATTCTAAAATTTAACAAAATATATTTTAAACCTATTACAATTATTATCGTCACATATATTATGTAATTACCTCATTAACTCTCTTTGAGCTAGTGGTGGGCTATAGTCCGATCAGCGCATTAAATTGAACATTTATAATATGTTGATCGCTGTTAGTTATACGATGATCGTTTTTGCATGATGAGTATTTTTGTTTACTTGATCAAACGCGTATTGTTAATCTACCTACCTTTTTAAAAATGCTAGTCGTGGCTATTGTAAAATCAAACTTTTTTATTTAACATTGTATTTTCTCTGTAAGTGGATTTTGTAAAGTCTTTAGAGAAATAAATGTCTTTAACCGTATCTAGGTATAGTTAGAATGCTAGAATAGTTGGAATAGTTAGAATAGTCTATAAGTAAAGACTGATGATAAGATATATGTATATCACACTAATATTATAAATGTGAAAGTTTGTGTGTATATTTGTTGCTTCTTCACGCTGCAACGGATAGATGGATTTGGATGAAATTCGTCGTACAGATAGTTTATAACCTGGATTAAAAGATAGAATACTTTTATCCCGATATTCCCACGGGAACGGGAACCACGCTGGTGAAACCGCGAGCGGCCGCTAGTTATCTATAAATATTTGTAAATAAAAGAGTAATAATTTAAGAAGATAATTTTCAGTTTCCATGGTTATCATTGGTGCAAGTCCATCCACCTCCATCGTCAATCTCATAATATTTAAGTAGTCCAACTTTTTTAAACAAAACAAACGAAAACACAATTAATGTTGAAAAAATTTCCACGAGCAGGATTTGAACCCGCACCCTTCTGACATACCGGGTCAGGTGCTCTTCCAATTGAGCTATCGTGGTTCTAATCAGCCCGCCGAAATTATTCAACACTATTTTATATTTATATATTTTTATTTTCAACATTTGTGTTTTTGTAATTGTTCGCAACAAAATTTGCGTTAAAAATTATGTAAACATTTTATGAAACAAACGAAATTAAAAGGCCATTTTGTTATCGTAACTGCCAAGTAAAAGCTTTTGGCTGAGATGATGATGATGGTGATAAACCTCAACTACACTGTATTCATCACAATGAAAGCTATATTTATTTGTCTTAGCACAGTTGTCTCTTGGAGATCGTATTTATAGCATGAGAATATAAGGAATAAAATTCACATTTTTACACGTGTTTTCTCCGTTGAACATTTAATTAACTTTATTGCTCTCGTATTGTTTACAGAAAATTCTATATCTGGCACACTGAATCTTAAGAAGCACCGTCAAAGGAATTACAGGCAGAGTTCGATGCCAAAGTTGGGCCTCCAGGACGATTACGGTAAGCCCTTGTTAATTCACTCTAAATAATCAAAACGGTAAGTAGTATTTTTCATACCAAAACTGTTTTCCTTGCAAAGTAAATCGTCACTATCACCATCACCTCATTCATTCACTCATTTTATGTCCCCACTGCTGGGGCACGAGCCTTCCCTGTGGATGGGTAGGGAGAACGGGCCATAAACTACCACGCGGGCCCGGTGCGGATTGGTGGTTATTAAGGACTGCTAATGCAGCCGGGACCAACGTTTTCACGTGCCCTCCGAAGCATGGAGGAGCTTGAGATGATAAATTTTTGGTCACCCATACATTGACCGGCCTTTGCGAAAGTTGCTTAACCTTAGCACTCGCAGACCAGGCGCGTTAACCACTGCGCCATCGAGCTCCTCCTTCTCCCTGCAAAGTAAATAAATTGCCTTAATTCTGTCCCACTTGTGGGCAAAGATCTCAAGTCAATAGAAATCAAGTCATTGCTAAAATTGATCACGTTTGCGAAATGTGGGCCACAAACTCGGGCTATGCATCGACAAATCCGAAACACAATTAACCCGACGACGCGGGAATTCAACTCAGGACCACTGAGTACCAGGCCGAGTGATTTGGCACTCGGCCACTGAAGCGGATATTAGGTACTTATAGTAAATTAAACATAATTAATCTTTAATTTACTTCCCTTACGTTTGATCCAAATCAGAAATCACGTTATGCTGACAATTTATTTTGTGTGAATAACACTAATATTTATTTTGTAAGAAGAACGTTATAGCGATAACAAACAACAACCAATCATTTATAACACAGTTGATTGGATAGTGATTTCCCGTCGCTAGGTTGTGTACGAAAATTGTTTTTCGTAACTTCAAATTTTACAAATGTAATTCAAGCCAACAACTGAAATATCGTGTCTATCTGGAAATTCATTACTTTGTTCAAACTATTATATTCAGAAAATTATTTATTCAGTTAAGACTTAACTGGGCTTTTATAAAAGCTCCGCCCTATGATATGGGGTCCTTCAAAAGAGGCGTAAAGAAAGGCACCTTGTGGAAAATTTTGTAATGAGATGAACCGACAAGAAACCCAACGAGGGCGTTTTTCCCTTTCTTTAACAGCATCATAAATGTTGGAAGATGCCGCGCTTACTATAAAGACACTTTCCATTACAAATTGTCATCAAGAGATGGCGCTGAAATGTATGTCATAAAACTAGATGGTACATTTGAAAACAATTTATAAGAAACAAATTAAAATAACTGGTAAAATCTCAATCTATCTCAGACTAGTCCGAGCACAGTTGTTGCGAGATTCTGTGTCCGTGGGAGGTTGTCTATGTGAGCGTTGCTTGAGCGCGTTTGTATGTCCACTATCAAAGATTTCATCAAGGACGTTTCCACACGTTACTTTGATAACACCCTAACCCGCTTGTTGTGGCGGCCGCCAACTATAATGTTGGAGGCCTTCCACCAATAAGACGGTATACATCTAGGCGTCCTAAACTCGTCCTAGATGACCCCGGCGATCCCATAACAGTTGCGAACGCCCCCCCGCCCGATCTTCTAAATGCCACTACACATTTACAGAATACACTAAACATGCACACTAGTTTAGGCTCAAGACACCGTACTCGTAGAACAAGGGTACGAAGAACCGGTTCACACGCGCTCTATACCAGGTACAGTCATGTACCTGGGCGCTTCTTTCCTCCTCCACGGCCCGGTCAACCCGAACCGAGGTCCGAGCCTTTAGAGGCGCCCTCGGGTTGTTCCGCTTCCCGATCCGATCCGATCCGAACCCTTCGGAGAATTTAGTAGGGCACGGAGACACGCACTTTTAAGTGTGTGATGCCTTTCCCTCTAGAAAACCTCCGAAGGTGATTCGTTTCACACGGCTTGAGGTACCCTTTACGTACCTCACCTTCCCCAAAAAGGCCCGGTGACGCTGAAAATGCCGTTTGAGGCAATCAGCAACCTCTCTCAAATAAAAGCATTTGTATAAAGCATTCCTCGTACAGTCTCGTTAATTTGTACAAATACAGATAAATTAAAGTAACTGGTAAAATCTCAATCTATCTCAGACTAGTCCGAGCGCAGTTGTTGCGAGATTCCGTGTCCGTGGGAGGTTGTCTATTTGAGCGTTGTTCGAGCGCGGTTGTATGAAGCATTCCTCCTACAGTCTCCTTATTTTGTAAAATCTCAATCTATCTCAGACTAGTTCGAGCGCAGTTGTTGCGAGATTCCGTGTCCGTGGGAGGTTGTCTATGTAAGCGTTGCTCGAGCGCGCTTGTATAAAGCATTCCTCCTACAGTCTCCTTATTTTGTAAAATCTCAATCTATCTCAGACTAGTCCGAGCGCAACTGTGGCGAGAATCCGTGTCCGTGGGAGGTTGTCTATGTGTGCGTTGATCTAGCGAGCTTGTATGTAGCATTACTCCTACAGGCTCCTTATTTTGTACAAATACAGAGAATAAATGTAACAAAATCCAATTTAACAATCTACCTTCAAATAATAATATATTGAAGGAGCATTGAACCCCCAACCGTCCAACAAACATTACAAAACAAAAGACACGAGTGAGATAAAGCTCAGGTCAAGACGCTCAGTTTGTTTAGGTCCGTACCCAAATCAGTGTTTGTCGTCAGCTCCCAACTGTGTAAATAAACGACTAGTTAATTAACCCAACAGACAGTCAACAAAACTACATGAGCTTGAACGTATGCCGTACGGAATCGCTGAACATTCAGCTGGAAGTGCCGCCGGGTCAGAGCAGTGGGTTAGCGGTCCACGAAGAGAATGCCACGCTGGTTGTGTCGCATGTCGCCGCTCAATCACCAGCTTACAGGTTAGTTGATAGATAAGATTGATGCATAGATAGATTTTAAAATTATATGTTTTATTTGTTAAATGTAGTTCAAAGTTAGGTTGTGGCTGAGACTCCCTATAGACTAACAAGTATGTATAAAAAGGCACCGCTCCTCCATAAGTTGACATACATACAGACAGACTGACAGATAGATAATACTAAACTTGTAATGCAATACCACGAAAATTAACATTATTTAACCGACTCTGTGGTCTAGTGGTTGAGGTTAACCAGTTAGACCTAGAAATCCCGGATTTGATTCCTAACTAAATAATAGTTACATAAAAATTCAATAACTTTTTAAAATTATAACAAAATAATCAAAACAGCTTTATAGATTGATCGAGTTTAAATTGATTTATGAACGGTTCCAGTGTTATTAAAACGAAAGGTCTAATTGAATATCTTGTCTTTGATGGTACTCCTAGTAAAGCATTAAAGCTTTCATGTATAGAGGTTCTATAGGAAAGTAAAAAATATATTTTCTTAAATCCAGGGGCACCGATACGCGATACGATCTTGCTCTATAAAAGATGAAGTTAAAGCGTTTTTAAAAACACGTATTGACTACTTATAAATAAAAAATACTTCAAACTTTTTCCAAAGCCTGGATAACTGTGTCTCATCTCATTAATTTATATAAATGCGAAGTGTTATATCTTTAGCTTTTCAATTTATTTTTATAATTGTCTTCCTTCGATTTAGATCCGGTTGTCTTCAAATAAGAGACAGGGTGATGTCAATCAATGGGCACGAGAACTTAACGGTAGACGTAGCTAATGAAATATTACAACGAAGAAATGACTCGCACAATCCCAAGTATTTAACATTGAACGTCGAATTCAGTATGCCTAATACAATAGAAGCGTCTAGTGGCGTATTCAATGTTAAATTGGCCAAAACAACAGCTGGGCTTGGTGTTACTATAACAGGTATATGATTTAATAAACTCTTTATTTTGTATATTTTTCTTATAGTTATATTTCCATTATCAATTATTTAATATGTTACTTATTTAGTTTCTTTGTTATACCAATTTTCATGGCTTCGTATTCAATGAGCTTCTGTCACTTACATTTAAATTCTTTAAATTTTAATAATAATTATTATAGTTATAACTTTTATATTAATACGTTACTGACATGAAAAATATATAAAAATTTTCGTACTACTATTCATTAAAAAGATCATAACATATCTACATTCAATTGTTTTTAGGATGTAAACAAAAGCTGCTGAGTAATGAAGAACCAATGGTGATATCGGACATCAAACCTGGATCCGTGGCACATCGGAGCGGTGCACTAGCGCCAGGAGATCAATTACTTGCCATCAACAGTCAACCATTACATAACCTATCTCTGGTCAGTCCTCGACTAAGTTTAAATGTTTAACGATAGTTCGAGAATTAACAAAACTTATTTGAATATAATATTATCATCAATGTATGAAGATGTTTTGAACCATAACAACGCCTTTAATTGGTATGACTACAATTAGGAGCGATGTACTGCACCTTTCAAACTAATACTCGTACAGCACATTTCTTCATCCAAAAGCTTAAAAAGGTTTTTTAAACTCTAGACTTCTGTTTCATCAATTAGTTTAAGGCGTTAATTTATACTGTAATATATTTTAGGATACTGCTTTCAACATTCTACAAAACTCACCTGAAGATATAATCACACTCAAAGTTCGGAAGCGCGATCTTACAGAAGACTGGTCCAATATACACAAACAGAACGCCAAATTAACGTTACAAAGCTTTAGTAATATTGAAATCAAAGCAGTAGTCCACAGTGGGGAAGATTCAGGGCATCATACTGAAAGCCCAAATAATAGTGCAAAAGAAAGTGAAAGAAGCCATGGCAGCAATGAAAATGGAAATACAGTTGTATTTACAGTTGAACTGATTAAACAAGAAAACGGTCCTTTAGGACTTACAATAGCTGGCAGTGAAGATATAAGTCAACCTATTTTATTAAGTGGTCTAGTTGAAGGTAAAAAATAAAATAATAACAACAGCAATGCAATAATACATACACACAGGAATTTATATTCATTTCATGTTGTAGGTGGTGTAGCTGAAAAGTGTGGAAAGTTGGCGATAGGCGATGAATTACTTACAATAAATGGTGAAAGTGTTCTGAGCAAACCACTTTCAGAAGCTATAAAACTTTTGCAACAGAGTGGGCAAAGAGTGCAACTGCAACTTTGTAGAAAAGTTACAGGTGATCCCTTGATTTATTTAAGCTGTGTACAAATAATAGTTTTTTTTTTTAAAATATAATAATTGTGTTTTTGCAACTTTATCGAAATAAATTTAGCGAAAGATAAAAACCACGTTGTTTTGATGATGTACTTAAAGAATGTGTGTTAAATCGTAATTAAAGCAATGATATTAAATATTTATTGGTAAACACTTAATTGCATGAACTGAATGAATGAACTTTACTTACTAACACTTAACAAATTTTCACTTAAACAGATGTTAATCTTTTCATTGAAAAATTTGTAAAAAAAAACTGTTTTTATTGACGTTATTTTAACAGTAATCGTTGTTTTTATCATAAATTGGTCTCACTGCATACATTGCATTTCATTTATGTGGAATAGCACTAAATAGAAATAGTGAAATGTCCCTGATAAGGGATCACAGGATTTCATCATCATCACTTTACTAATAGGACCATTGGAGAGTGCTGAGTGCAGTGCAAGGGACTCAAGTCATTCCACATCCAGCCCTGGCTTATCCAACGATAGTGCAGTTGAGTCATGGGATCAGAATACTCCAGTCAGAACTAGTGCCAATTGTGGTAAGAACATTTCAATAGTGACAACTCTAGAAATTTTAAAAATATGAGGCATCTGGTCTTTTCCATGATTGTTGTGGCTTTTTTTGTAAAATTAATACAGTTCCTTTTTTGTTGCACGTGAAACAAATTACACCCCGGCGAAGGGAATCAAAATAATAGATCTCTCACATTTTAATAATTTGTAATAATAAATAATCTTACAACATGTAGCAAGTAATTAACTTAATGTATTATTATAATTCTGGAATAAATGCTTTCTACGAATCTACTTGACTAACGATCTACTTGTGTATTTGTAAAAAGATGATGAAACATCAAGTTAAAGTAGTAAGTAAAGTAAATAAGAGTAAAGATTCGTATATAGTTTTTTATTCCAAATAGAAGTGTTCGCATAATTTAACAGTATTGTCAATTTGAGGTTGTCCTATTTGGGTATTTTGTGTTTAAACAATTGTTCCATCATCTGATATGTTTTCATAGGTCCATCCGAAGTTATAGAGTACGCAGTTCCAGACAAAACGCGAATAGCAGACAGACAACCGTACTCCCCGACGGATGAAGACAAACTTATGGCTTCCAACTTCAACTCCGCTGCGTCGTACAGCTTTAACGACTTACCTTTACCCAACTATTCGCTGAACAACTCTCTCAAAACTTTCCACTATGAAAACACGTGTATCATTCCGGAGAGCGCAATCAAGAATAAGAACATAACGAGGGAAGATGACGTTCAGCAGATAGAAATACTGACGACGAATATGAAGGACTGTCAGCTGCACAATATGGAGAGGTCGTCTTGCAAGTGTGATTACGTACAGATGGGGCCGTACGGGATAGTGTCTCCGAAGAATAGACGGCCAAATTGGGACAGTGATTACTTGAACAATGGTATTTACACGGTGACTACGCCTCAGAAGTCGCCGCATAAACCGGTAATACCCGGGACGAGCTTTCAGTTTTCAACTAGTCCTATCTACGAAAATGAAGTGCCAGGTAACTAAATTTGAAAGAAATATATTTGCGTAACAGTTAAATTAATAACCATTTTTGTACAGATTATTACAGATTATACTCTTTTAAATTTTACAACGATAATAAATAAATATCGAACTACAAAGTAGCATTAAAGGCATTTCATAAACTTATCACTTTCTTTTTTCATTTTTCTAAAGATTTGAAAATCAACCTTAAAATATGATTAATTAAAACTATCTTCCTATTACAATAGGAAGATTACCCATATCGAGAATTATGTCAATGAATAGCAAAACACCTCGATGTAACAATACCTTTTCTCCAGACGCCCGTTCTCAAACTCTCCTACCCCCAAGGGACAGCGCCGTGTCAACAATACTTTGTTCACATTCCCTTTATCGTGTTTGTTGTTATAGGTCTGTACAGCAGCGACACTATATCTCCCGCCCGCGGCTCCGTCCACCACGTGATCCTGTACAAAGACGCCATCTATGACGACTACGGGTTTTCTGTGTCTGACGGGTTGTACGATCGGGGAGTTTACATAAACAGGATTAGGAAGGGCGGTCCGGCTGACATCGTGGGACTGTTGAGACCTTACGATAGGATTTTGCAGGTTAATGTTTATACATAATATTATGCATTAGTATAATAGATAGAAGAAGAGCTTGATGGCGCAGTGGTAAACGCGTCCGGTCTGCGATTGTTGAGGTTAAGCCACTTGCGCAAACTTTAAATTTTTACAAGATTTTTTTTATTATTGTAATTGTATTGAATTGATTTTACTTTAATTTTGATAATAATAATATTTAAATTATAATGTAAATTGTATTATGTACTAACATAGCTCTTAAGTTCCATTGTTACTAAACATTATGAGTCTTTGACAGTTAAATTAACTAATAACAAAAAACAGGCCGGTCATCGGATGGGTGTCCAAAGATTTCGTCCGGAGCTCCTCCGTGCTTCGAAAGTCACGTAAGGCCATCGGTCCCGGCTGCATTAGCAGTCGTTAACAACCTCCAATCCGCACTGGGCCCGCGTGGCGGTTTATGGCCCTTTCTCCCTACCCATCCATAGGGAAGGCTCGTGCCCTAGCAGTGTGGACCTAAAATGAACTAGAGTTTTTTTTATAGATCTTTGAAATGTCAAATAACTTTTTTCTTTATAATTTTCTTTGTACCAAGGTGAATGGAACCAGGACGGTGGAGTACGACTGCTGTATGACGGTGCCGCTGATTGCGTCGGCGGGCGACAGACTTGAAATCGTTGTACAGAGGCTCGCCTCTTCACGAGTAAGTATCTGCACTAGTATTTTGAACTTTCGGTCATATACGTAAGTAGCATTTCGGAATGAGTGCGAAGGAGTTGGACTATTGTTTTAAAATGTCAATTCAACAGATCAAAAAGTCTGTCGATCTGGTAATTGACCGGGCAACCGTGCCAGAGTTTTGCCAAGATAGATAGCACAATAGTATTGAATAACCTAACATTCGATATTTTTTTCTATAAAGATTAACTTTTTAAACATTAGCTTTGTGTGAAATATAAAACACATATTATTGCAAATATAACCGTATCTCTAAACTACGTCTGGTGATGTTATCATTTTCTGGTATGTAGGTACATTTATCTAAATAGTACAGTCCACACTCAATTTTAGTCAGAGCGCGATGAAGTTAGACAAAACTAAATAAATTGGTAAAGTTTGGCTCGGGCGCTTTGCCGACCTCTACCGCGGCATACCCGAATCGTTCGGTGCGGTAAAGTCATAAGTTCATGAAACAAACTGGCCAATAGCAAACTCTTTACAAAAATGAAACAAAAAAAAAGAGATAAAATTCTAATTATTTTTATTATTTTTATTGTTGCATTCACAATGCTATGTGTAAATAAAAATAAAATAATAAAATAAACTTTCCTACACTCACACCAATTATCTAGCCCAAGAGAAGCTTCGTTATGAAACTCGTTAAATATGTTACTAGACAACGGATAAACATACTTAAGAGCGTTTACGCCGCACACTAGCGCCACTAATGAAAAAAAAACATATCTAGTAAGACGTTACGGCCACTTTTAACTATAACGCCATATTTAACTAAATCATAACATGTCAGGTGTTCATTAGGTGACGTAAAAATGCTAAATTACTTCATTCAGATAGTTTGTTGAGCATAATTTGATTTTCTATCTCTAATTACTAGATGTTTTTTTTTCATTGGCGGCGCTAGTGTGCGACGTAAACGCTCTTAAAATACATACTTATTATACATAGAAAACACCCATGTCCGAGACAATTTAGAAAATAATGAAATAAATTTAAAAACATCTAAAAAAATAAAGAATTTGGAAAACAATATTTCTAAATTGACCCGACCGGGGATCGAACCCGGGACCTCAGAGATGGCGACACCATGAAAACCGGTGTACAAACCACTCGACCAAAGAGGTCGTCAACGTAAATACAAGATACAATTTTAATAGAAAAAATCAACCAGTCTCTGAAAGATCTAGTGGAAACCGAACTCACGACCCACAATGCTCCGACCGCTGAGCTACCGAGACCCAAGAAAACTAGGTAGTTGAAATTTTCTAGCACTTAGTGATTTACCCTCACATTGGAGCGTTAATTGGGTAATTTCGGGTTCGATTCCCAATCGAGCTACTGGTTGATTTTGTCTAGTAAAATTGTATCTTGTAATTCTAATCTATGCTATATCTATACTAATATTATACCCCCATATTAACAAATAAAGTGTAAGCTTGGAGTAGTTACTCCGTGTTTTGTTTCCGTCATGTAAGCTTCATTCCATATTAGAGTAAAAGAGACAAAACACGGAGTAACTACTCCAAGCTTACACTTTGTTTAATAATAAGTCCCATAAAGCTGAAGAGTTTGTTTGTTTGTTTATTTAGTTGAACGCGCTAATCTCAGGAACTACTGGTTCGAATTGAAAAAATGTTTTTTTGTTGAATAGTCCATTTATTGAGGAAGGTTTTAAGCTGTATTTCATCACGCTATGACTAATAGAACGCGGGTGAAACCGCGGGGCACAGCTAGTTATGTTTATAAAATGTTTTAGTCCAAACTTGTTTAGGTGAAAGTGGGTAGGGTATTGGCACCAGTGATCGACCCTTTTTAGGGTTCCGTACCCAAAAGGTAAACCCTATTACTAAGACTTACTAAGACCGCCGTCCGTCCGTCTGACCGTCTGTCACCAGGCTGTATCTCATGAACCGTGATAGTTAGACAGTTGAAATTTTTTCACAGATGATGTATTTCTGTTGCCGCTGTAACATTTTTTTTGTGGTGTTATAATTTTCAATCATTTTAAACCTTCATTTTTGCATGTATGCCAACGGTTGAAAAGCTTGTGTTACTTGTATATTATATTATTATTGCAAATTTTCTTCCAGGACTTGAAAAACCAAAGATTGGACGACTGCTCAAGCCCCAGTGACAGTAGTATCGTGACTAAAACTATCTAGTGCATAACCCGGCTTTAGTGAAACTACGCCAAAGACTCCAAAGTTTACTAATAAGAGCCTACTTGATATGGACGTGCTACATCTAAACTAATTATAAAAAGCATTAATGTAATTAGAGTTTTTACTCGACTTCGGTTTAAATGCAGTGACGTATCGATAAAAATAGTACCATGTTACATCAGAATGATAAAGTTCTTATTTCGAATGTTCCCTTATTCAATTGTTTTATTCACAATTAAACATCTATGGTATTTTACACACTTGATTTGATTGAGTGAAACAGTAGTTAATGTACTGTAACAGAGGTTAAGTTAACGAGTAACATAATAATTTCCTTATTTTAAGAACTTAATGTATAAACTTAGTAACGTTAATGGAAATACGATAATTAGGATTTGGTAAATATCTTCAAAACTTATTTAAAATGAATGTATTTAAAAAGGGAGGTGTAATGTGTGTATCATAGTTGTGTCACACAGGAGATAGAGATCTTTGTATAGAATGAATACAAATAATGTTTTTGAAAAAAAAAACGTAGCAGTATTTATAAATGTTTAATATCGCATTGTTGATTGTTTAAATCGGGGTTCGAGTGTGTAAGTAGTTATAGGTTATAAGAAATGTCTTATGGTCAAATAGCTTAATTGCGTTGTCTGTGTGACACGACTTTAGAGTCATTGTTTTTTAAACCCAAAATGTGCCTACTTGATTATGTATAGTTACAGATTTTGAAATTAAACTTTTCTTTAGAGATACGTTTGTTCTGTAGCATGTTTCAAGCTTCGAAATTTTATAAAGATTATTTTGCTTAGGGTCAAATAAAAATAGATAAAATGTTGCCTAATTACAGTTAAATGACTCATTTTGCGCTGAAAATGCGAGGTGCTTATACAAATTCATTAGGAACTGTATCGTTTAGCGCTTTAAATTAAGCTTCCACGTACAATGTTGCAATGTTTTAAATTGCTAGAACGCCTTGTTACACGTTTATTGTTTTAGGCGTTTCTTTTAAATAGCTAACCACCAAATTAAATGGTCATATTTTAATGATTTAGCATTGGCTTACTATTGCATTGCCGAGCTTAGGTACTCTCTTAATCACATAGGAAGAAGCCATATGATAGGCCCGAGTAACCCCATTTCTGCGACCTGCGTCCAGATCTCAACGAAAACTTATCTGTTCATACTTTTTGATTGATAACCACGCCTACTAGAAAACCCTACTAGTGTTTGGTGGCACACCGCCAGATAGAACTAATATCTGTCTGAAATGTCTGGTAGAAACTAAAGCGGAATACATGAGAATGGACAGGTTTATTTGAATGGTTCGGCATTGGACTATCATCATTAGTTATTATGTTGTATGTACTGCCGTCATAATTAAAAAAGGCACATCTAACATTTTGCTAATCAGGAGAAAAACGGGTTTGAAAAGATAGGCCTTTTTCTCCTGATTCCAAATATGTATCTAACTCAAATTTAAAAAAAATGTTAGTTGTGCCCTTTTTCCTTATGACGGCAGTGTAGTACACTGACCATTTAAGTGTTTAATTTACGTAATCCAAAATAGGTTATAGTCTTTTTTATCACTTCACAATAATGTAAAATTTAATTAGGGACCGTAGTAGGGCGGAGGCTGAAACTCAATCAAACATTGGTACCGCCTCACTCTGGCTCGCTCGCTGCGTTAATTTACTATTGCTTTCCCAATAGATTCCATTCGCCTTAGTATTTTCTTTCTTCCATCTGCAATTCCTACCTTTCTTGCAAAGAGACTACGACCTTAATCATATTGTACTCCACAATTTGTTAAACTAAAAATAAGTAACATTTACTTTTTAAATCAGAATCAGCAGAATCTTTCGACCGCGCTGGCATCGTGCCAAAAATGTTTACCGCTACCTCGCTGAGTTCTTCGCACAATCTTATGAATTTCTAAGTTCTCCATTTGCATTTTGCATTCATGAAATAATATCTTGGACGGAATGCAGTTTAATAAATCGAAAACCGAATAAAACAAAGCGATGCTTAAAGCGAAACATCTATAAGTACTAGATTATGCCGTCAATTCAAGATAACATTTGTATCTTCAATTTAAATAATACTTACAATTACCACTATAAAGGACTAATTTTTTTTTTAAATTACAAATTGCAGACGTAAGAAGGTAAAACTTAAGTTATTTGTTCAAAATACATCTTTTGAGATTAATTATTTAATTTATTTATGGCAATTCCATGTGACAAATGCTAAGCCCAACAACGGCATGTTAATAAGCTACAATAGCTACAAGATTACAATTCAATTTTCAGTTTAACGAGTACGAAACCAAATATTCTTTTTTAGTCATGATTTTGCTTTTAGGGATAATGAAAGATTAAAAAGTA
The DNA here is from genome assembly GCA_947562085.1 of Eudonia lacustrata. Classification (NCBI taxonomy): domain Eukaryota; kingdom Metazoa; phylum Arthropoda; class Insecta; order Lepidoptera; family Crambidae; genus Eudonia; species Eudonia lacustrata. The sequence continues at coordinate 2,251,281 of OX387313.1, read as the reverse complement.
TTTAATACACTTCAGTAATAAGTCCCTATGATAAAAAAATAACGAAATATATTTAACATAGTTGTAGAGTTACTGTTGTTGAATTCAGACTGATAGCGATTTTAAATAGTTTAGACACTGTATGATAATAGTTTCTAGGGGAGTTTTCGTCTATGTCTTCAGGTTTTACAGTGAGTCTTTAGTCGTCTAGAGCCTTTATGCATTTAGATTTCCCAAACAAACTTCAAACTTTTTTTAACTAATCCGCCAATCTTGATGAAACTTTCTATGCTGAAAGGTAAGACTGTTTTTTTTTAATTTTTTTTTTATTGGTTATAGGCAGGCATTTGACTACACCTCACCTGATGTTAAGTGACGGTGCGGTCGAGGATGGAACATGCCTGTTATATAGATAACGTTTATTTTAAATGAATTTTAAAATGTCTGCTACTAATTATTAAAATCTAAAAATCTTTGTATTTTCTTTAAGCATTGAAAGTATAATAAAAAAATAGTAGGTAGATAAGTAAAAAAAAATGAACTTTGAAGTTTTTTATCAGATATTAAAATGTATAAAAGCTCTTAATTACACGTTAAAACTAAGAGAAACTAATTGTAATAATAACGATAAATATAGAAGACAGAAATACTTCGCCACATGTATTGATGTAAGTAAATAAATAGAGAAATACCGGTTTGTTGTACTAGATAGATAAATTAATTAAAAACATATGTGTAAATTGTCCTCGAAACATTTGTGATTTTAATAAGTGTTGCGTATTTTAACTGCGGGATTTCGTCGTTTGTAAACGTGTACAGGTAGCAATGAAGTTGCATCTTGTTGAAATTATACACTTTATACGGATCTATTTGAATTAATTATTATAATTATTTTATTTATACATATTTTTACTTATTGTAATTATGAACCCTTTTGGCTACATACATATTCGCGTGCTTAGTTGATATCCGACAGTATTGTCATTGTGAACTGTGGGTGTGGTGTAATGCATACCTTGTAAATGTTCACAAATATATAAATTTTTACGAGCTTTGTATCGAACTCTTTCAAAACGTCAGACTTAAGGCGACATTTGAAAAAAGTTGTAGTTTTATAAAAAAAAAATTTAGATTCTGTTATACGTAGTCAATCGAGACCGCAACGACCGCAGAATCTAAAAAAATATTTTTATAAAACTACTGATTTTAGTTATAAAAATATGCAGCAACTATCTTACGAATATTGATGTTATCAATATATTTGAGTGATTTCAAAACTAGATTAAGTATTTTCATTGTAATTATAGCATTAATGATTTTTTAGAGGTGTTTTCGTAAAGAATTACGATCGAGCCAAAATTGCAAAATCGTGTTTTTGAGCAAGGGTTTTTAAAGACAAAGCCATGAAGTTATCTATATCAAAATTTCAGATTCGTTAGTCTTGTCATACTCCTACAACTTTCGATGAAAGTTGATGTATTTTTTTCAAGTGTCGCCTTAAAAGATATAAATCCATACAAATCGATGTAAAGTGTTTCATTTCGTAGTGTATTGTTCGCATAAACTTTCACTAAGAGAAGAACTTTAAACTAAGAGAAGTTACCACTTTTACTTTACCTTTCAGTATCGAGGGAATAACACCAAACAAAATAAACGGAGCAAACCGAATTACGTTATAAATACTGTAAGTATCAATGTCTAAGTTAAATCAAATCTGCCAAATCTTGATTAAAAGTTGCTGAGTTCGTAAAACAAGAGCTTACCCCCTTATTCATAAAAACTATTTAAGCACTATTTAGTTAATCATTGTTTTGTCTCTTTTTCTCAAATTCAAAATGACGTTTGTGTGACGTTGACAAAACAATATTTACCTAATTAATGCTTAAATAGTTTTTATGAATAAGGTGGTAAGCCCTTATTTTGAGGTTGAACCGTTCAGTTAATTATAGTAAATCAGTGTTCCGAGTTGTTTGAATAAATTAGTAAAATTACGTTATAAATTTTTCACTTTGCAAATTAATTAAACTGTGGAGTTTGTTTTTTTATTTCCAAAATATATAAACAAACAACACGGAGTAAAGTATTAAAATGTGGATAGCGAAATTTAAGTATAGGTTGTAATGTAAGATTTGTACGTGTGTCAATCCGGTTTGAGAGCGACCACTAATTAGATATTAAAGCTTTTATCCTAATTTCAAATTCATTGATGTAGTTCATTCAAACAAATTTCCTTATCTTTCAACTTCCCCTAATGAACCATTTAGACGACTCGGCCCGGATATTAAACAAACATAATTATACCAGTATAAATAATTCGGTTACGCACTTCATTGGACCTGTACATTTTTCGGCTTTGATTAAGTATATTATACGAGATATGTTTGTTACTTTAGTGAATTTGATCATTACACATTCGCCCGTATTTATATGTAGATAGTTAGTAATTTTTTACATTTTATTTTTGTACCCTTAATTGTAAGGATAATTTATATTATTGTCAATTAATGTGTAATTAATTGAGAAATAGAAGAGAGCCTAGCTACCGCAATCGGGCTAATAAAATGCGCGTGATTGAATACACTTGTATCATTTACCCTTTCTTAAATAACTCTACACTTATTATAAAACTAAATGAGTATGATAGTAAAACTATGAAAAATTATGAAAACGAGCAGAGCAAGGAAGATTTTCTCATAAATTAATTTAACTTTGACTAATCTGTTCCTTACAGCGGATCGATTGAAAGGTTATCAAAAAAATTGACTCGTCCTTGTGTATATTCGTATTTGTTATATTTTATAACAAACTTGCCCCGTGTGGTGCCAGGGATAAAGAATTGCACCACCCCATCTCTTATCGTGGGTGTCGTAGAAGGCGACTATGGGAACACTCCAGAGGACTCCAGCAACGTCTCTGTGATTATTCTCATCCTACTGCGATCACCAACCCGCCTGCCAAGCGTGGCGATTATGGCAAATTCCCCTCAAAATAATTTATCCTTGAAGGAGGTCTTTGTCCAGCAGTGGACGTCCTTTTGGCTGAGATGATGATGATGATAACAAACTTTGAGATAGGTTAAAAAAAAATGAAATGAATGAAGAAAAAAAATACTTTTTAATAAAAGTAACAATAACAAAGGAGCAAGATATTGAAATTTTGTCACTCATCCGCTAAACCATAATTTTAAAAGTTGTTTAACTTTTAAGATCGCCACCCAAACGCGAAATCCGCTACGCAATCGATCCTATATCTATCTAATGCAGTCAATTCTGTGTCAATATACCAACTGACTACACGCTCTATCACCGACGAGCCGACAAAGTCAATAGGATCCACGCTAATACAACCGCGAAGCGATGGATTAAACTAATAACGATGACAGCCGAACGTAATGATCTCCTAAGCTATGGAAATGAATCAGAATATCAGCTTTAGATCTAGAAATTTAGATCTCCGCCCTAGGTTTTCGTTCATAAATGCTTTGTAATAGATTTATTTTGAAAAAAATACATTTTATCACACACCTATTTCTTTACTTGGAATCTCGATGGCGCCATGGTAAACGATTTTTTATAACATGCTCGGTCTGCGGTTGCTGTTGTTAAGCAGCTTTCGCAAAGGCTATCATCAGATGGGTGACCAAAAGTGTATTATTTTGAGCTTCACTGTGCTTCGGAAAGCACGAAAAGCCGTTAGCCCCGGCTGCACTGGTATACTCGTCAACAACCACCAACCCGCACTGGGCTTATGGTTTATATAGCCCGTGCTCCAACAGTGCTATTAGATGTTTTTACAAGTTCCTTGAATAACCCCGTGTTTTATGAAACCTTGGCCAGAGGGCTGGCTTGGCAGGATAACTGCATGCTGCATTACCAATTTTAAATACTGAGTAAAAGGATAACAAAAAGTTTTTAAACGTCAGGATAAACATTAATTAAATTAATGTGTAAATCAAACGCGAGTTTACGAAACGTTGATTTTGTCTACTTTTCATACATATTTTTCAATTCAGTAGACCTTAGTGTTTCCCCTTTTAATAACAAGTTAATAACATAATTAAACGTAGACAAGCGACTGTTCGATTCATTACTTGCTTTGACAAAGTACTAAGTGTTCATCTACATTTTTTGCTGACTGTAGATATACACTGTAAAGCAGCTGTATTAATTCAAATCATATCGCTGCCGAATTCAAACAACAACCATGCAAACGTGGTTTTAACCGTGCATCCGTCCAATTTCAATATGTCCATGCATTTCATTCGGTATAGCCAATTGAAAGTGACCTCGGAGTATACAAGCACTCCGGAAAACCGCGGGAAGTTGCCCAATGCCCAGGTGAGCTACTAATAAATTCAATAGAACTTATTGTTTTCTAAAGTTTACGCGAACACTACACATTGAAATGAAACAACTTTTAAGGATCTACTCGCGTTTATTTTACACATTACTTATTTAATGTTTATCCTGACGTTTCAAACCCTTTGCAGAGTCCGTGGTCAAAGGGAGACTGAGGTGTTGGTTGTCTCATAATGAAACTACGGTTAGTTTTGATGTGCAGTCCTTATTTACATGCCTACCAGAACAGGATTGCATTGAAATCACCAAAAAACGTCTAGCGGAACAAGATATAAAATAAACGCGAGTAGATCCCTTGCTACTGTGATGCTCGCTTAGTAATTAGCCTATATACTGTCCCACTGTTGGGCAAAAGCCTTCATCATTGAAATCTAGGCATCACTTCAATTGACGGGTACTGACTTAATTACCACGCTTGCGCCAAATGCGGGTTGGTGATTACAGGCTAGCTACCACCATCATATCTAAATATGTCGCCTTAAAATGTTTTTGTTTTGTTTTATATAATTTTTAACGCAAATTTTGTTGCGAACAAATTACAAAAACACAAATGTTGAAAAAATTTCCACGAGCAGCAAAAAACACACAAACTCACAAAATTTGCGTTAAAAGTTATATAAACAAAACAAAAACATTTTATTAATAGCTTGTCTTCTTTTGTCTTCTCTTGTCTTGTTGGAGTGATTAGAGCATTTTAAACCTAAAGTTGGTTTAATGCTCTAACTTTAAACCCATGCTGTTTTGTCTTCAATGTAATCAGACACTTTATAATAAGCTTTTTTATAAAGCTTTTCTTTAATAGCGATTTTAAATTTATTAATATCAAGCTTTTGGATATTACTTGGAACTTTATTGTAAAAACGTACACACAGGCCTCTGAATGAATTATTTACTTTGTGCAGCCTAGTATAAGGTACTGTTAGTTAGTTTTTACTTCTAGTGTTTACATTGTGAATATCACTGTGTTTAGAAAAAGTTTCAATATTTTTATAAACATACATTAGGTTCTCGTGGAAAGCGCGCAGGATAGGTACTGCATAGCCCAGGTTTGTGATCACAACCCACATTTAGCAAGAGTGGTGATTAATCCATTACCCATCAATTGTAGTGATGACTGGATTTCAAAGATGAAGGCCTTTGCCCAGCAGTGAGGCATTTTTTTAATTTAGTTTCACTTAAAATGTTTATATAATTTTTAACGCAAATTTTGTTGCGAACAAATTACAAAAACACAAATGTTGAAAAAATTTCCACGAGCAAGATTTGAACCCGCACCCTTTATAAATATATAAATAGCTTGCCAACTTCTTAACTGATCTTTAGTATTTGTAAAAATATTATGATCAGATGTTAATGACGGTAGTTGTTGACATTGAATGGGCGCCTTTGGCTTTCAGAGTAAAAAGTAAATAGTGTTGAATTGTGTTGAAGCGATCGGTTAGGCGCTCGGGAGGCAGGTCAGATCATCCCCATTAGACTGAGGGCCTTTTTCACAATGTCTGATTAGGAGATACTTGACAGTTAAAGTGAAAGTTTTGTATGGACTATCTGTCAAGTAAACCCTAATAGGAACTTACTTGTAGTTGGTGAAAGAGGCCCTGAGTATGATTAGTATAACTTTCAAGTAAAAAGAAATAAGTAAGAACTACCTCTGTGGCTTACAGGTTAGGTATTACTGATCTCATACCTTTGTGATTTGGTGAAGAGACTAAGAAAATATTAATGTTTTAAGTCCACCATGGAGTTTAAGTCAGTCGAACTGTTATATTTCGTAATAATAATGGGGGTAATGGGTGCAGCGCGCTTCTACCTCCTTTGTTATCATCATTTACCATCAAGTGAGTTGTAGGAAATCGCTTTCCTCAGTTTGATTAAAAAGAAAACGTACTTGCAGAAAAAACTCGCGTTATGAAACATTGCAAGATAACTTGGCATCATGATCATCATCATCAGCTCATTTTTATGTCCCAACTGCTGGGGCCCGAGCTGGGGGTCGAGCCTTCTCTAAGGATGGATACGGAGAACGGGCCATAAACCACCACGCGGGCCCAGTGCGGAATGGTGGTTGTTAACGACTGCTAATGCAGCCGAGACTAACGGCTTTACCAGCCTTCCGAAGCACGGAGGAGCTCGAGATTATAAATATTTGGGCACCCATCCGATGCCTTTGCGAAATTTACTTAATCTCAGCACTCGCAGACCGGGCGCGTTAACCACTGCGCCATCGAGCTCCTCCGATAACTTGTAATGTTTGGTAATTATCTGTTTACAACACTATAAGTACAGACATTAATCGACGACCTCCTTAGCCGAGTGGCTTGTACGCCGGACTTTGGGCGGTGCTAGCTCCTCAGAGTTATCCCGGGTTCGATTCCCATTCGGGACAATGTCGAAAACGCGAACTTTTCGATATTGTGTTGGGTCTGGGTGTTTGTTGTACCGTCGCGTCGTTGTTTCTGATTACCATAAAACGAGTGCTTTAGTTACTTACCTTGGGATCAGAACAATGTATGTGATGTTGTCTAATTTAATTATTTTTATTTATAACCTAATAATTGCAACCAGCAACGTTCAACCTCAAAAAAATCAACCGTAAGCCGGTGTTGATGCAAATCCGGTCATAAATTGCCGAGGCGCGGACGGTTTCGGGACATTAATTTGCGGCAAATCGCGTGGAAAATGGAAATTTTGTGCAGCCCCTGCCCTGGCGGCGCAAACTTAACCCGTCACCGGGGCAATGTGTCCCACGTGCGGGTGTATTGGAATGGGTGACGTAACCCTTCGCGATAAGGGCGGGGATGAAATGGGACAGTGTTTGTTTGACTGCACCACTTCTGATGGATAGCCACGTGGGACGTGAGGAGAATCTTCGCGAATATAATAAGGCTGTTTATGATGTGAAACTTATGGGTTATTAATATATGTTTATTTATTTATTTATGGTTTACCAGTGCTACATTATATTCAAGCAATTTTAAGGTAAACATTACATGCAATAAAATAGAGAAATAGGTGAAAAATGTGATCCAACCGAGTCTGGAAAAGACTCTTCTATACTTAGAAAACATCTCGAAATGAGGTTTGTGTTATATTATCTACTGTACGACTCTTCTAAAAAATCTATTTATCGCAATGAAACAATTTTTACGAACCTTTCATTTAGCTTAACCTATTTCCTCCCACAGCTGGGCAAAGGTGTTCCCCAATTCACTCCATACGTTTACGAATAATTATGTGAATCTATTCCCGAAATTTTTTAAGATTTTTAAACTCAGTTTTAATTGGGGTAGTCGAACAGAAAGTTAACTCAAACTGTGGCGATGTTGTTAACAACGACCATTCACATTTCAGTTCGCCTGATCGTCGGAAGTAGAGTGAAAAAGTGAAAAGATGTTTTTATTTAAGTTAGCTCACTCTCAGTAGTATTGATCGATCATTGATCAACGACTCGATTGACTGGTAGGCTGTAACACTGATTGATAATTCACAATTCTACGAAGCAAGGTTTGTTAAAAAGTTAAGAAAGCATTGTGAAAGAAAGAAAGAAGAAAGAAAGAAAAACATTTATTTGGGACAAAACACATGAATACATTACAAAAAGAAAACAACATTATTTTATAAAAATAAATTGTCCCAATACGGTTCCGACTCAGCACTATTCTGGCCTTACGACCAACGCTGATCTTCCGTCGGAACCGGTATGGCGGTGCTGCGAAACATTAACACATAAAAAAATCCTAATAAATAAATACACAACAATACGAAACTAACTAGAAAAAAAAACTAAAGGAAAGGCTGCGAGGCTCAATCCCTTTGCCTATGCTACGGAAATTGGAAAAGAAACTTTACAGCACAAAAGGACGCTAACGCATGGCTAACGCTTATGTCTGACAGTTTGATTTGACATGTGGACACTTGATACCTCAGAATAATAACTAATAGCTTTAGTTATTGTTCTGAGCTTGATACAAACAGAAAACAAAAATGAACACACAATTCGCTTAAGGCTCAAAGCCAAAGTTAAAACTTTTTATTCAAATAAACTTACGAAAAGTGCTTTTGAATCGTCCATACAATTTTTATCTACTACCCATTCAGGACGTCTATTTTTTAGCTTTGGAGAAGAATGGGCGCAAGAAACTCCACAGCTTTAACAGAAATAACGACATTTACAAAAAAAAGTATGGCGTTACCAAATCATACAACATTTACAATTTAAAACTTTCAAGAGCCTGGAATTAGAAATAATGCTTACCTCTATACATTTACTAAACTTTATTCTAAAAAAACCTTCTTGGGCGCTATGTATGTACTGATTCAGAACTTTATGATCAGAATGACGCTTTATACCTTACAGTGTGCGAGAATTGGAGGAATGTCAATTCCATGCATTCTTATCATGAACATAATCATTTACATTGTAATAGCCCTTTTTTAAAAGTGCTTTCTTAACGTGTGTCTTAAATATTTGTCGGAGACTTGGCGCTAGCATCGCTTAGAAACGACAAGTATGAGTTAAGATGAACAGTGTTAACGACGAATACGAGTTTGCTCGACCGTACTACCTACCTACAAAACCTCGCCCCCGACATATTTATAAAAAGCAGTGGAAAAATTCAGTGCTTACGTCAGCCTTCCCGGTAACATAATGGTCAGTGCAGCCGCCTGGGTAGCGGAAAACCTAGGTTTGATTCCTGGCTGGGTCGGGTAGGCATTTAATTTTTTCACTGTATTTTATAAATATTAAATTTAGCTTCAGTGCAGCCATTAGCACTTAAAAATAAATAGTAGAAAAAAAAAATAGTGTGTCTTAAACTTCTCAAAGGGCAAAATTAAAACATCATTCGGGATTTTAATTTTATTATAATAAGTGACACCTTGTCCCACGACTGATCCATAAACTTTCGAAGCACACCTAAACGAAGCACACCCAGACAAAGCATGCCTAAAGTATTCCACGAAGCATTTTATTTGAAGCACAGTCATAGGTGTGCTTCAAATAAAATTTTAAAATTATTAATTTCTGCAGTCGAAGTTTAGGTAGGTATTACAAGTTTATTTTTATTTATAATGTATAATGTATAATATATAGCTAGCTAATAAATTAAAATAATACTACTAAAGCTTATGATAATAAATAAAAACTTTATTCAAACAAAATAAACAAGAATAAAAGACATTACACTAAAACAGAGGGGACAAATAACTCCGGTAATAAGCTACCTACGGTACGACCACGCTCATAGGACACATTGAGCGCCGAACGCCTCAATAGCGGAGTGGCTAAGTGCTCGGCCCAAAATTCCCGGATTTTATTTAGGAGGTAATTTACAAATAATAATAAAATATTTATAAAATTTTATAAAATACAGTAAAAAAAATCAAACGCCTACCCAACCCAGCCAGGAGTCGAACCTGGGTCTTTCGCAATCCGGCCGGCTGCACTGACCGCTATGCTACCGGGAAGGCTGACGTAAGCGCTGAATTTTGTCACTGCTTTTAAAGTTTAAAAAAGCAGTGACAAAATTTAATGTCTATTGTGTCTCCACGGCGCCGTGTATTGGGCAGAGGATGTGTAAAAGTGATCATATTGTCGGCAAACACCACTTTAGTATGGATCACTTTACATGGATCTAAACACGCGTCCACTTAGCATATTATTTTACTCTGGCTCTTCTATCACGCTGCATGGTCACAGAGACTCCACTCTCTCTGAATACCTAATGTACGGACGTATAGAATAACAATAATATGTAAAATAAACGCGAGAAAATGTTACATTTTAAAGTTTGAACAATTTTTGAAGACTGTTAGGGGGATTTAACTCAGTATTTTAAGCTAGGTGAAAAAGAAAGAAATTGTTGATCGATGAGGTGATTATTTATAAAATTGAAATAAACATTGCTTTTTGCACATAGTAGAGAATAAGTAAACAAGAATACTGGGACATAGTAGTTAGAGATTATATAATAAAAATTTAGGTTGTGATCATTGAGTTATAATGTACTACGTAGTACATTATAACTCAATGGTTGTGATGCAAATAGTTTGCAATTCTTAATAAACTGTATTGAGGGTATACCTGTAAGATTTATAAAATTGAAATAAACATTTCTTTTTGCACTTATTAGAGACTAGTAAACTAGAAGACTGGGACATAGTAGTTAGAGATTATATAATCGACAAAAAGTTTGGTTGTGATGCAAATAGTTTACAATTCCTGACATTCGGAGTCACTGATTCACTGTCTCAAATATCCCATCGCGCACAAAAAAATTTGGTACAAAATCTGCTCTGTCTTGCGCTGCGCGGAGCTGCGTCGCCTGCGTCTCAGCATATGCTTAGCCTGAAGGTTGGTGGCATGTATTATTTATTATAGAATTAAATCGGGAGGTGAGTAATTTAGCAAACGCTTCGGTTTAACTTTCAAAAATATAGTAGTGGTTCCCGACCCCGTGGGAATATGGGGATAAAAACTATTCTATATGTTAATCCAGGTTATAAACTATCTATATGCCGAATTTCATCCAAATCCATTCAGTAGTTTTTACGTGAAAGAGTAACAAACATCCATCCATACTTACAAACTTTCGCGTTTATACTATTAGTAGGATGTTGACGTGGTATGATTATACCAGATTTGTAAGATTTTATGTTTAAATAATATATTGTTACTGTTTGTTGTCCCGAAATAAATAAATAAAATAATTAATTAAATACTAGAATCAGTTGCCGACACCTATTGTTAATGATTAAAAGAAAAAAACTGACGATCACTTGACTGGTCACTGGTATCTGGTTCCACTACCCTAGCTACTCTTTTTGTTTTGTTTTTTTTTTGAGAGAGATTGCTGATTTCCTCAGACGGCATTTTTAGCTTCACCGGGCTTGTTGGGGGCGGCGAGAACTTAAAGGTTTCCTCAAGCCGTGTGAAACAAATCACCTTCGGAGGTTTTCTAGAGGGAACGGCACCACGCACTAGTGCGTGCCCCTGCCCTACTAGATTCTCCGAAGTGTTCGGATCGGATCGGAACCCTAGCTACTCACGTGCGTAAACAAACCACACGAGAATGATATAAGTAACGAATTAATTGTACCTCTAGATGGCGCGATACAGCTTAAGTTAAGCTCGTCTGGAGATTATACTGTTTATATCTGGCGCCGGCGCCCCGGGGGGATAAGTCAGGTTAGATTTAACCAAAGCTGTAGCGTAACACAGTTAAGATGTTTACCTCTGAGGTAGGAGGCACTTACTGCGTGTGTCTGGAAGTGGCTTTTAAGCTGGCATTGAACATACATATTAACACCTACACAACTTATCATAACATTGTTTAATTATTACAAAAATACACTCAACAGGATTAGTTACGTAAAAAAAATCCTTTTGGTTCATTGATGGTAGTTTATTTATAAAAACTAGATTGTCTATCCTATGTGTACGTCTCAGATCACATATGTATGATATACAAGTAGACGTTAAAAAATTAGACACAAATAATAATAAAATTTTGAATGAAATATTATTATGAATTAATGTTCTTAAGTTACTACGCGACTACTACACATTGTAACACACTATAACACCATTTTTTGTATTCATTCATGTTTATTCAATATAATTTTAAAGTAATATCGCTCCCACCAACAGCTACATCTGCGTTTAAGCGGCTTAAGTTTCAGAGGTGTAAGTTTGTACAAATAATTAGACCTGAAAAGGGTACCCAGAAAGGGAAACTCAGTAATTAATGCATGTGCGGACTAACACTGCGTTGACGAATAGGTGCTTTAATAAAATTAGCGCTGAGCCTAATTTAATTCGGCTGAATCGGGCATATCAACACACCATCAAAGATGTTGAAGAGGGTTCGGTTACGGGCAGGCTGTACGATTATAAACGGTATGAGTATCAGTATTAGGGTTTAATAGGGTGTGTCGTTAATTTCAGCTGAAAAAGGTGATGAGCTGAAATTGCTTAGTACCTACATGCGTAATTATCTTTGTGCTAACGCTGAAGGATAATGTAAATTATCGGGGTGGCCGCCGAGGCGTGCGGGCTTTCTACGTCCTTTGGACACAATCAAGTGATATAATTAAATTCTTTGCTTTGACATATAATCTTATAAATTCTATACCATTTGGTTTGTACTCAGCAGCTCAGTAGCGCATGGCCTTGATCTCACCTGATTGTAAGGCAATAAGGCTGAAGCTGAAAACGCAGAATCCTTAAATACTGAGGAACTGAAAACCTTATATAAGGTTGTCGAAACACAAAAACGCTTCTAACATAATGTTATGGCGACAAATTTAGATAAATGGTAGTTGATTGCCATGCGGACTAAAGACTTTACACAGCGGGATTCGTACCCAGAACCTTTGGGTCTAAGACCAGTAGTTTAGGTACTTTACAAAAAAAAATAAAAAAAATAATCAAAAAAATATTATCACTTCGTACTAAAAACTTAAAGTCAACACAATAATCAAACGTGTCTATTCAATTATGAATTTTAAATTAACCACCACCAATGCAACGTGCAGAAAACCTGTTTAATACAATATTGAACAGTCGCACGCGACGATTCAGGTAATATAATTAAAATTCCATTTGTTCACTCCCAATCTCCCCAGAACAGTGAAACAGCGGTTCTAGCGAAATTAATCGCTCATCTATTCCCGCTTCCCAACGAATTAATTCTTAATCCGGCCCCAATGAGCTTCGACCGGTCGATTGTCGGCCACTTACCACTCTGAGTTGGTCTCTGTATTATTGAAATAAAATGGTTTCAGGAAATATTATCAACGTGATGTTTAAAATCAATTATGGTGTTATTGAAATAAAATGGCTGCAGGAAATATTATTACCTAGATGTTTAAAATCAAGTATGGTGTTATAAAAGCGTTTTACGATCGTAATTAAGGATTGTAACGTATTAATGTTAATATAAAATTACGGTCGTACATTTCATCATCATCATCATCATCATCTCAGCCAAAAGACGTCCACTGCTGGACAAAGGCCTCCCCCAAGGATATGAGGGGTATTTGCCTTTTTGTCGTACATTTAGGTTGTCGTAAACAAAAGTTATGATTATAGACATACGTCGTATTTTTTTGCAAATCTGTAGTGAGCCTTACGTTTTACTATGTAATTATCATCTTTGTATCGATTCATGAATTCCATTATAAATAAATGCAAAATACAATTACCAAGAGTAAAATAAGGTAAAGTTGAAAAATATTAGACACTTTATAGCCTAAGCTTAAAGTTTGTCAGATAGGTCCTTTATAGGATGTAGACATCCGCTAAGAATGCATTGCTCAAATTTCCCACGGGAACTCGGCATACAGGTGCCAACGCGGACAGAGTCGCGGGTGGGTTGTAGTCTTGTTGTAGCCTTGAACATAATAAAGCACAGTTTAAAATTTTATTTTGTTTGCAGATGGAGTTTTTGAGGTTAATATTCGTGAATAATCTCCATTCAGGTCAAATCTCGTTATCTTAGGCCAGACTACGTCCTAGCTATTATTTGCCCGTAAACTGTCAGCGCGAATGGTGAGCTCCCATCAATCCTGTTGACCTCATTTCTTTTGAAGATTATTTTCTTCTACTTTTTCTTAGAGGAATCTTTACCTATACAGAGTTACCGCGTATTTTTGGGCAGAGTTGGTGAGAGAGTAGTTTTAGGTAAGCAATACTACTTGTAAGATAAGCCCTAATTTAACAATTCTTGTTTTGGAGTAAAAGTAGCAAAACAAAAGACTTAAAAAAAAGTTTTAAATGTAACAAAAAGTATTTAATCCGGAACGGCCGTTACAATCAATACTAAGACCGTGTTGCTGCGGTTTTGAAACGAGACGTTTGTAGTGGCGTTTATACACGCGTCTCAATTTCTCAACTGCAATAACATATCAGTAATACTGCTTTAAGCTTCGCCCAAACAGAGGCGATGGCGTAAGGTCACGGTTGCGGTTTGCCCGCGCAGGCTCATTTAGTTCAAACTGCCGCGGTGGCGGTAGCGACTGACCGCCGAGGATCGCTGGTATGCCAGCGTGCACAAAACAGCTGCGCTCAGAGAGTTTCATTTGATATTCAATTACGTTAACGAAAACGAAAATTAGTAAGGCATTGAAGCAGCACCTCCTGGCGAAACGAAAGAGTTAAAATACAGTAGAATCCGTTTATTATGACTCCGCCTATATTGACCAGCCGGTTATTATGACGTAATTGCACTACGAAGTTTGGTTTTCATACAAAATTCTTTATAAAAAAGTCGGATATAATGACTTCCCTTACAGTGACATGTCGCTTATTATGACCCATTTTTAATAAATTATGTCCGGTTATAATGACCGACATGATTCTTTACACTTTCGGTATTGTTCGTTGGTTCCCGACGACGTTCGGCACGTGGCTCGTTCACAGCAATATTGAAAATGATAATTTGACCATAGCTATGACTTCTATACACAATAGTATTAGAGACTGTTTTTACAATAAAATGAAAAAACAAAAGCAGACAAAAATTACAGATTACTTACAGTAAAAAATACATTTGTATGTGTTATTATAATAATGTGCTGATTACGTGCAATTTTGATTTTGATATGTATGTATACATACATATGTAATTACATATGTACTATGTTTCTGTATTAAAATACATACTTAAATACATACATATTTACATAAAAAAAGTTTTTCATTTCACATAACGCTTTATATGACGTCCGCTTATTATGACGTGTTTGTCAATTCCTTTCGATGTCACTATAAACGGACTCTACTTGCCATATAAATTTTCGTTTTCATTAACGTAATCACATTAATACGGACAGTAAACAAAACACACACTAGGCACTCTGAGCTCTTACCTTCTTCAGTCTCTTTATTTTTGGCTGCGTGTCACCATAGACACGAGTGGCAACGATATGTGCGGGGCTATAGCTGCGGTAGGTACGCGGTGCGGGAGGTACGTAGGGCCTCTGCCACGAGTACGAGCGTTTTGCGACGCGGCGAACGGATTTCTAGTTCATTGCGTTATTTCTATAACCGTTGACTATGACTGCCGTTGTATAGCGCGCAATGAACTAGAAATCCGTTCGCCGGGTCGCAAGTCACTCGTGTTCGTGGCAGAGGCCCTACGTACTTCCCGCCCCACGTACCTACCGCAGGCAAGGACTCAGTTAAGCGGTCTTAGCGATCACGGGCCTGCCTGCGCTTATTTGAAATACTTCATATTATACTGACTACCATATCCGACCGCGCCCGCAACCGCAGGCCGCCTCTGTTTGTGCGAGGCTTTAAGAGCCCACGGCAAGGCCCATGTTTCAACTGAACACGCTGCACATATCTGTGTCGACACATCCGTGCAATGTGCGACGGCGCCGATGCCGAGGCGTGCACTGTCATTTGTCACGTGACACGGATGCATGATACGTCTCTCTGTAATGCCAGGACGATGGCGAACAGCCGATTGTATATCTGTTCAACGACATTTTGGTATTTCGACTTGCCAGTTGTCACAAACTGTATGCGATGTTCACATTTAGTATTTGTGTTCGGTTTCGTTCTGATTTGATTGAGCGGTATAAGTTTAAAAAGTTAATACACCAATTAATTAGCCTACATACTATTCTATTACTGGACTTTACTGGGCAATTTAAATTAGATTATGGTTACAATTTTACGCTTGTTCAATGCACATAGGTAATAAGAAACTCGTGTTTCATTTTTCTCGATGCAAGGTTTTGCATCGAATTGAACCTAGGAGAAATATCATCAAGCTGTGTTGCCACTTGACCACTGTGACTGAGGCATTCATTTTTAATATTTTAAAAACCTTTTATTTTTTAATAACAACAGCCGCCATAGACTTACCTTATAAGTATTGAATAGGGCTCCTTTGGCTTATAAAGTAAAAATAGATAGTGTTGATTAATTTCGGCGAGTTGGATTGAGCCACGATAGCATAGTTGGCAGTGCACCTGACCCGGCATGTCATGGGATGCGGGTTCGAATCCCGCTTTTGGAATTTTTTCAACACTTTATCTTTTTGTCTTCTTTTTTCAAAATTACAAGAATTGCCAAAAAAAAATTGAAAAAAAAATAAAAAGTAAAAATCTTTATCAAGATTCTTTCGGGGTATTGAAGGATTCCCCCCGGCTCAAGCAATCCTGGCCACATTTACCTGTAGACTGCGGTAAGCCGCTGCCAATTAGTTTGGACGCCTCCGTTTAAGCGCCAAATAAAAGGGGAAGACTTAAAAACCGTTTCCCGCAAGTTATAAAGAAGTTCACAATACATTGCCGTATACTTTGATTAATTCATGGGCTGTTAAAAGAGCTAGGACAACGTAATTATTTTTTTTGTAGATAAGCTAAGATAAGATAAGATTTGTGTTTTTTTTTATTATCTTACGGGTTATCACTTGGCCTTCGTATCACCTGATGTTAAGTGATGATCAGCCCGAAGGTGGAAGCACTCTTCACCCGTCCTCAACTACTGAAGCACTGGCTATCTTATCTCTAGCTGTCGGAACACAACAATGCTACAAACATTGATGTTATGGCGACATATTAGGATAAGATGGTGGTAGCTCTCGTGTGTACCGCATTTGGCAAGCGTATTGCCCAGTAGTGGGACAGTATAGGCTAATTACTAAGCGAGCATCATTGATGTTATGATTCACTCTTTTATACAATTTGATGCTGATATAGTGATTTCAATAGTGAATATCACGATGTTGTAACATGGGAATCACCGTTTAGTTTGATAATGCTATATTCAAAGTTCTTATTTTCTATACCTGCAATTAAAATCACTTTCAATACTGAGGAACTATCTTACTATCTAGTCTAACAAGCCAAACCACACCGCTCACTGACCCTTGCTGGTAATTGAACCTGGGACTTATGGGAGATGGTCTAACCACTATACCAGATTTTTAAATTTTGCATGCCATTTTCTGCTAATATATGTGAAACCTTTTTTCAACAAAAAACCTTTTGTTGTAAAAAGTACCACATTTTATGCAAAATAAATTTTATTTCATTTTGTTTCATTTCCAGAGAGGTGGTTTTAAGCCTTAATATCCCGCTGTTAGGCAAAAGCGCTGAGACTTCCATCTTTAAATTTTTCTCTATCTAACGAAATCTAACGCCAATCGATTAACCTGCCGTCTGATGTGAATACAGACAATAGAATTTGAATTGTTTGTAGGACGGATCTGGCTCTAAGCAGACGAAAGGTTATGTAGCAGTCAATCTTGTCCCGCCATCTACTACAAGGCTAACCGCCTCCGGGTCTTAAATAACGAATTACTAATTGTTTAAAAAGTGTATCACTAGCCTTCAAATGCCACTGAATGCCTTCATTGAGAGTAGTATTCGGAAAGATCCCTCAAGGATTAATTCCTGGGCTCCTCGGCTTGAATTGCAGGAATAAGGTATTTCGCGATGTAACAGCCTTTGTTGCGGAACAACCACTTTTTGTGGAAATACCCGAGTCCGTTGGCGGGCTGTTTTACCCTTTTGTTTTTGTTGACTAGCTAAGTGGTTCTAGTAATAAAAACAATGGAAACGTGATATTTTTAACTGAAATACTTTTCTAAGTAATCTGTACAAGTGAATAATGAAAAATGTTTGTATTTTAATATTTATTTATTGATGTGTAACATCTTTCCGCTCGCCTTCTACGGGAGTGATTTCGTAGAAAATGGACGGAAGTAGGGTTGTAACAGTGTGATCCTGTAACTGTTACGTGTTAGTCGGGGAAGCCAGATCGACAGTTGATCCAGTGATCGACATTTCAAGCCCAATGTCCGTTGTAGGTCGTAATATTTGTGGGAGTAATTTCGTAGAAATGTTATCGTAACAGTGTAACATGATAACAGTGTGACATGTCTTCTAATGAGTGTTTAGAATAGAATAGAATAGAATAAAATACTTTATTGTACACATAAAACATATACATGACAAAGAATTTAAAATTAAAAGTGTAGTCCTACAAAGGGCGGCCTTATCACTAACAGCGATATCTTCCAGGCAACCTAAGGATGAAGAGGATTGATAATAAATAAAATGATTTTTTTTTATTAGGTTAGCCAACAATTGTATACATTGTTTCTATCAATGAAATGAAAATGAAATATTTCTACAATACAGTAGAATCCGTTTATTATGACTCCGCCTATATTGACCAGCCGGTTATTATGACGTAATTGCACTACGAAGTTTGGTTTTCATACAAAATTCTTTATAAAAAAGTCGGATATAATGACTTCCCTTACAGTGACATGTCGCTTATTATGACCCATTTTTAATAAATTATGTCCGGTTATAATGACCGACATGATTCTTTACACTTTCGGTATTGTTCGTTGGTTCCCGACGACGTTCGGCACGTGGCTCGTTCACAGCAATATTGAAAATGATAATTTGACCATAGCTATGACTTCTATACACAATAGTATTAGAGACTGTTTTTACAATAAAATGAAAAAACAAAAGCAGACAAAAATTACAGATTACTTACAGTAAAAAATACATTTGTATGTGTTATTATAATAATGTGCTGATTACGTGCAATTTTGATTTTGATGTATGTATACATACATATGTAATTACATATGTACTATGTTTCTGTATTAAAATACATACTTAAATACATACATATTTACATAAAAAAAGTTTTTCATTTCACATAACGCTTTATATGACGTCCGCTTATTATGACGTGTTTGTCAATTCCTTTCGATGTCACTATAAACGGACTCTACTGTACTTTCTTAGTATAAAGATTAAATGCTACAACTACTTAAAGGCTAACATCACATGCAACATAATATATACCTTATTATAATACTTTATTATTATTTAAATATAAATACACATACATTTACATACAACCATATAAATATGTAGAACATATAATACATACTATTAAAGAACATAAAAAAATAGTGGACTAACAGTAGAATTACAATGACTGATCTTTGACGAGTTTCTTAAAACTTGTCAGAGACTTCGCACGTCTTACAGGCACAGGCAAAGCATTCCACAGGCGAGCAGCATGGACCGTAAAAGATTTGTCATAGAATCCTGTTGTATGCAGTGGAATCTGCAAACTCCAGTTCTCCGATGATCTCAAGAAGCGGGAATGGGAGTCGTGCAAATATTGGAAACGATCTTTAAGATAAAAAGGGGTGGTAGGGTTAAATAATATATTGTAAAGTAAGCAAACAATATGAGCATTCCGGCGAACACGAATTGGCAACCACTTGAGCTTAGTGCCAAATTCGGAGACGTGGTCATATTTGCGCAAACCAAATATAAGCCTAAACAAAAGTTTTGAAGGCGCTCAAGCTTGTTTAGTTGATCCTCCATAAGGTCTAGATAGCTGACATCAGAGTTATCAAGGATAGGTAAAAGAAGAGACTCTGCAAGTGCAGCTTTAGTGGCAGTTGGTAGGAAATTGCGAAGTCTCCTAAGAGACCTGGCCGAAGCAAATATTTTGCTTAAAATATTCGTAAATTATTTTTCCTTTAATTTTTGTTATATTCTCTTCCATTTCCAATGGGTTTCATTCATCCTACTATGATTTTGTTTCATTTTTTACCATTTTCAAAGGCTACCCAGATCTAAAACGACAAATTAATTTTCCAATACAAAATGTTCCTAGCTGTGAAACGTTTGATGTCTTTTGTCATTTAGAAATAAAAAAAATTCACTTGGTTATCGAATATTATAAATATCTTTCTCAGTATCTATCTTTCTCAGTAAGTGAATCTTATGTATTCTTATGAGAAATAAAGTTTCTTTAACCATATATTTATAGGTGCGTTCAGAAATTTGTCAGTTTCATAGCTGTAGTATGGGGTCCCATATCTTCTTAGAGTCTTTGGTCTGTTTTGTTGGAATACAAAAAAGTATTTTTCACAAATATATGTAGGCGATACGAAGTTCACCGGGTCATCTAGTTCGGTACGTCTCTTATTCTAAGCCAAGATTATTGGTTCGTACTATTCAGAATCGAACAAAGTACCAGAACGCCAGAATATTGCTCTGTGTGGCGCCTAATTCGACAAATCACATAGAGAATGACCATTCAGCTCGTTGGTATCCATGCATTTAACTCTGTGGCCCAACACAAAGCCAGTTTATTGACATTCCCATGGGAGACCAGCGGCCGAGGCCGGGTCACCATCACCATTCTTTTATTTGTTTCGGCTTGTATTTTCATTTGCGTTTTTTTAATCTTTTGTTTTTAGGATGCAAAATGTTCTACAATGCCCGTATTTTTATTTTTAATAAGACTTGAGAACGTTTTTACCTCCTTATATTACGTGTCAGATAGTACTTTTAAGTTTTTGAATATTTATTGTACAGTCACATGTATACACTTTTAACTAGTTTAGACTAATATTCCATTGTACCATGGACTAATAATATTCCACTAGTGGGTCCCCCGCAAAACTTCGCGTTTATTAAACAGATTTTTTTTAGGAATTTTGAAACCTGTGACAGGTTTCTTTATTTTTCTGCACATCTACGGCTGGAGCTCTTCAAAATGAGACCATAACCGATTTCGATTTCGGCGGGCTGGCTAGAACCACGATAGCTCAATTGGGAGAGCACCTGACCCGGTATGTCAGAAGGGTGCGGGTTCAAATCCTGCTCGCGGAAATTTTTTCAACATTTCTGTTTTTGTTTTCATAACCGATTTTTTATGTGCAGCTATCGTCCCATAATCACTAGGACAAAAATCGGCTTACGCTATTAATATATAATATGATTGTAGTAAGAGTTAAATTGACATTTTAATGCTCGTAACAACAAACTAGGTCTACTAGGTTGGACTTAACAACAAATACCCAAACATACAGAAAAGCATTATGACAAAAAAAACAACAATCACAAACTGTCAAAGATACAACTAAGTAGATCTCGTAGACACTAAAAATCGAAAAGAACCAACTCCAGATGGTTAATCAACGACTTTGAAACTACTACGACGGGCGTAATAAACAAACAATTTTTATGACAAAACTTATTTATTGTTATCGAGTAATTAGTAAATTAGTCGGCCCAATAGTTTTCCCATAAAAAGAGGCAGAAATATTGACGGCCGCTCCTAAGACGTTGGCGCGGGAATAAATCTAAGACCGCCCTAACGAGCACCGTGGATTTATTGGTGATTTCGGAGGAGCTAATGAATTAAGCGCCCTTACATTAGTACTGTTAAAACAAAGGATTTTTTTCTTGAACGACTTGGCGACGTACGGATTCTATTTCGGAAAAAATAAATTCATGATCTATAAAAATTACTCGTAGCTAATAGTCCGGTCAATCTAGACATAAAAATGAGAGCGAAGGTACATAAATTCGCATCAAGCTGAAAATTGGTAGAATCGTTAAAAAAAAAACTGAAAAGTTCCCCATCATGCCCGTGTATGGAAAAAATTTTACTCGAGGTCAAAGGTCAAAAAAATGAGTTTTTCGCGATTTTCAGCAAAACGGTAAGTCTTATTATAAAAATATCTTAGACAAAAATTGTAGGTCATCATATTATCTATCAAAAATGTATCAGTGCTTTTTTTTCTACGAGCCACTCTTTCTGGGATATAACGATTCTAAAAGTTGTTCAAGTTGTTATGGGCATAATATGCATGAGTGCGCCGTATTACGAGTTATACTTGGGTATATTACCAAATTCAAGTGTGGCTTGGTTATCAGCTAGACCCTACAGACTGGGGTTGGAAGTTGGTCGACAATACATTGGAGCCAGTTCAAACTTTACTCCCACCTGCACCGGAAAAATTGCTAAACACCAGTGCTAAATGTGGTTGCAAAAAAGTCGGACTGTTCTGCTCTTCGGCATGTACAAACTGTCAAGGCCGGTCGTGCTCCAATATTGAATCACTAACAGAAGAGGATTCGTTTGATTCCAACGAGGATACATCACTATTGACGCAATTTACTTACACGCAGAATGAAGATGAAGAAGAACAAGAACAAGAAGAAGAAGAACGAGAACAAGAACAAGAAGAACGAGAAGAGTTTGACGGTTACAATTCAGACGAATAAAATTCACCACTTTTTTAATTTACATCGCTTTTTATCTTTTACAATATTTACAAATTTCCGTAATTTTGCAATAGTTTTAAATTAAACAGGATCACAACTGACCCGTGGAGTAGGCCTACTGGGGAAACCACGTTAAAAAAAACGCGCTAAGTACACTACCTCATAGGTGGCGTGGAAACGTGTGCATATTATGCCCATAACAACTTGAACAACTTTTTGAATCGTTATATCCCAGAAAGGGTGGCTAGTAGAAAAAAAAGTACTGATACATTTTTGATAGATAATATGATAACCTACAATTTTTATCTAGTATATTTTTATGATAAGACTTACCGTTTCGCTGAAAATCGCGAAAAACTCATTTTTTTGACCTTTGACCTCGAGTAAATTTTTTTCCATACACGGGAATGATGGGGAACTTTTAAGTTTTATTTATAATCACATTTTAAACAATTCTACTAATTTTCAGCTTGATGCGAATTTATGTACCTTCGAATGTCTAGATTGACCGGACTATAATGTTCTGTATACTACGAGTTTACTCGTAGCAATGATCTAAATACTACGAGTTTATACTCTATAGCGATGATCTGATACTATAAGTTTACTTGTAGCAATGTTCTGGATAGTACGAGTTTACTCGTAGTAATTACGTGGATACTACGAGTTTAGTCGTAGCAATGATCTTGATACTACGAGTTTACCCGTAGCAATGGTCTGGATATTACTAGTATACTCGTAGCTTCGTAGCGTCATGGCCACGGCTGTGTTTATTAGGATTTTTTATTAGAATTTCTATTTAATTAAAATAATATATTTTCCATCCTAATAATATTTTTCATAAAACGATTAGATCTTCAATAACTTATTAAACTTAATTACGAAATGAGATCGTGCAAAATTTACCAGCTGTATGTTTCGGGCAAGTCGTTTTCGGAGCAAAAGCCCTTGAGCACTAAAAAGCCGTTTTGTTTAATTTCGTTTAAAAGGAATTAAAGTATGTTTGAGTAGCAAATCTCGTAACCGCATTAATTCAGGAGAAAAGTTATTATTTGCCTTGAAAACTAAAACAGTTTCTTTGCAGAAACAGAACCTTCTCAGATATGTGACGCAGTGAAATGAATGCAAATGAAGAGGCCTAAGACTAAGACTTTTTTTTAAATTTTTTGCAACATACATACATGGCGGACTTAATGCCTGAAGCATTCTCTACCAGTCAACCATAGGGTGGTGCAGAAATAACAAGGTAGGTGCAATTGGGTGAAGACAACAATTTAGAAATAAAAATAATGTATTATAAAACGCACAGTATATACCTATATATTTATCAAAAAATAGCATACAGACTTTCTTTTGTAAGTAACAAGAGGACCTTTGCTTAGCAGTGTGACAGTAATTAATAAAAAAAAACAACTTTTGAGCGAAAAATACCTATCGTTTGCTCACGCAGATGGCTTCCATGCCATTTTCAGAAAGAGAACCGCCTCGTTGCTAAGCCGTGTCCGCTGCGGCACCAATGACATTCTTCGCTTTGTGGCGGGTAGGGTTGACTGCCAGTCATGAACCAGTGTATAAAGTTGCACAAATTGTATTTTTTTATTCTCTATTTTATAACTTTTTTTTCTTTTTTTTACTTTTATTTATTTAATTTTTATGTATTGGCTATCTTGGTCTAAATTTAATTGTTTACCCGCTTGACTTTAATCGCGTAATACACGCCTTTGCTGCAATTGAATCACTCGC
This sequence comes from Eudonia lacustrata, assembly GCA_947562085.1. Classification (NCBI taxonomy): domain Eukaryota; kingdom Metazoa; phylum Arthropoda; class Insecta; order Lepidoptera; family Crambidae; genus Eudonia; species Eudonia lacustrata. The sequence continues at coordinate 2,227,120 of OX387313.1, read as the reverse complement.
GTAGGTTTTCACCCTATTCATAGCTAACGGAAACTGCAACAGTAAGTCGAGTAGCTTTTTCACTTTAACCCACTTACTCCTGAATTAACTTTTTTTGTAAGATTGGTTTGAAACTTCATATACTTATTAAATTAATGATAAATAATCCATAAAAAATAATTTAAAAAATATTCCATTTGAAAAAAAGCCGGAAAATGCCGTGTCTCAAACGACACAGTAGGAGAATATGCTACTATGATAGCTTATTGGTCAGATTTATTACGGCTCCATAATAAATTGACAAAAACGGCAATAAAATACATGAATCTCAATAAAATGTTTTATTTAGGTATTTTTATACACATATGGTTATTTTCTGCATATGATATTCTTCAAAACATGTTTTCGGATGCAATGTTACATTGCATTTCATACAATAAACATTTGCACTATTATGACAGACACCACAACGCAGTCGAGCCTCTCTATAGTTTATCAGGTGACCATTATGAGTATACTGCATTGCTGTGGCTCTACTTTGTGATAGCTCTTCATCTCTATGACTGTCAGCTTTCTTGTTTATTTCAAGAATACATAGCGACATTCCTCCAAAATTTCAAAGGATCCAACTGCCCACCATTATTTTATCTTGTATAACTGCCAGGCATCATAAGTGGCTAAATCAAGGCAATGACTTATTAGTGAGAAGAACCACTTTTTCCCACGGACACTAGTCCTATAAATACCAATACTTTGACCTTTTAGATAGCTGTCTATAGATAAACAGTCATCCTTACTAGCATCAGAAGAATCTTCACGTTGAATTTCAGCAGGCGCTCTGAGATGGGACCCAGGTAGACTTTGGAGCAACACATAGTCTTCATCTCCAGAGTCTTCATCTGTAACTTCCACGCTATAGTTTTCTGGCGGTATGTCAGTTATAGAATCTGGAACCTCATTTTTATCATTTTGCTCCAACTCTTCAAAAAATTTATTCAACGACAACGGGATTTTAAAATTCTTGTAAGAAATACATAATATTAAAGAAATATGCAATAAAAATTATTATTATTATTTTTAGTGTTTTTTAAATAATAAAAAGACGCAGTTGGAAAATATTCTAATATTTAATGGTATAGTAGATAGTAGTATATTCTCCTACCGTGTCTTTTACGGAACACCTAAAGTAAAAGGCAAATACCATATGAAATATTATAAAATAACAATTTGTTTTTTATTTTCTTACAATATATGAATAAAATATTGATAATCTGTTCTTACACAAATACAAATCGCGATAAAATATTATCTCAACTCACCTTAATTTACTCATTGCAATAATCACAAAATTCAAACTTATTACAAACAAAATATATTAAATGTAACTCACAGTTATTACTTCACAATAACCATGTATAATCTTGACTGTCAGATCCAACACAAAAAAAAAGAACAAAGTACCCACATAAAAAAAAAAAAAAAAAAATGAATGGGCGCCTTTGGCTTTCAAAGTAAAAAGTAAATAGTGTTGAATAATTTCGGCGGGCTGGTTAGAACCACGATAGCTCAATTGGAAGAGCACCTGACCCGGTATGTCAGAAGGGTGCAGGTTCAAACCCTGCTCGTGGAAATTTTTTCAACATTTGTGTTTTTGTAATTTGTTCGCAACAAAATTTGCGTTAAAAATTATATAAACATTTATAAATAGCTTGCCTACTTCTTAACTGATCTTTAGTATTTGTAAAAATATTATGATCGGATGTTAATGACGGTAGTTGTTAACATTGAATGGGCGCCTTTGGCTTTCAAAGTAAAAAGTAAATAGTGTTGAATAATTTCGGCGGGCTGGTTAGAACCACGATAGCTCAATTGGAAGAGCACCTGACCCGGTATGTCAGAAGGGTGCAGGTTCAAACCCTGCTCGTGGAAATTTTTTCAACATTTGTGTTTTTGAAATTTGTTCGCAACAAAATTTGCGTTAAAAATTATATAAACATTTATAAATAGCTTGCCTACTTCTTAACTGATCTTTAGTATTTGTAAAAATATTATGATCGGATGTTAATGACGGTAGTTGTTAACATTGAATGGGCGCCTTTGGCTTTCAAAGTAAAAAGTAAATAGTGTTGAATAATTTCGGCGGGCTGGTTAGAACCACGATAGCTCAATTGGAAGAGCACCTGACCCGGTATGTCAGAAGGGTGCAGGTTCAAACCCTGCTCGTGGAAATTTTTTCAACATTTGTGTTTTTGTAATTTGTTCGCAACAAAATTTGCGTTAAAAATTATATAAACATTTATAAATAGCTTGCCTACTTCTTAACTGATCTTTAGTATTTGTAAAAATATTATGATCGGATGTTAATGACGGTAGTTGTTAACATTGAATGGGCGCCTTTGGCTTTCAAAGTAAAAAGTAAATAGTGTTGAATAATTTCGGCGGGCTGGTTAGAACCACGATAGCTCAATTGGAAGAGCACCTGACCCGGTATGTCAGAAGGGTGCAGGTTCAAACCCTGCTCGTGGAAATTTTTTCAACATTTGTGTTTTTGTAATTTGTTCGCAACAAAATTTGCGTTAAAAATTATATAAACATTTACCCACATAAACTTTTATATTTTTTTAAAGTTGGTGTGTCGTTAAAGACACAGTAGGGGTAAGTGGGTTAAGGTCTCTGCCCACTAGACCGTATCATACCATGACCGTATCACGCACGAAAAGTAATACGACACGGACTACTTAGCCCACTACAACGTATCAATAGAGTATCATACTTTAATGAAATATTCTTGCCAACTCGGTAACGTGCACGGTATACGACGGTGTTGGTGGGCGACGAAACGGTCTATATAGGGCCTAGTTTCGTTCTTTTCAATACAATTTTTATTTTGCCTGCACGTTTCTAGGACGGTAAATGGTATGATACGATAAAATTCCGAACGTTAGCAATGAATTTTCGGAAAATTAAAATTCGGAATACTATATTTCGGACTAGTAACACAGCGGGTTTTTAATTCTTCGTACAATTCGGAAAATTGAAATTTCGTATTTATGAATTTCGATAAAATAAAAATATTAGAGATTGTGAAATTCAGATTTTAAAAAATCGGAATTCTCAAATTCGGAATTACATAATTCGGAATTTTTGGGTGTTCCCATGATACGGTCTAGTGTACGTTTAAGTATGACCAATACCAATCTCGAAGGTCATTTACCCTTTTCATATATACTCGTATCTGCCCGGAACCATAAGCCAGTGCTGGAACCAAACCACTTGCATTGGCTTTTGAGCCATCGGAATTGCTTTAATCTGCCATCGCCATGCCATTCTTTTGATACCACACACCAGCCCATTTTATGTCCCCACTGCGGGGGTACAAGCCTTCCCTATGTATGAAAACACCACACGAAGAACGGGCCATAAACCACCAATTGGCCCAGTGCGGATTGGTGGTTGTTAACGACTGCTAATGCAGCCGGGACCAACGGCTTTACGTGCCTTCCAATGCACAAATAAGCTCGAGATGATACATTTTGGGTCACTCATCCGATGACCGGCCTTTGCGAAAGTTGCTTAAACTTAGATGTAGGGTTTCTGCCCTACAGTCTTAAGATGATAGTTAGTTGAGTTAAACGACGTCACTGGTTTATAGTTTTATTTAAAATCACAAAGTTAAAACAACAGTAAAAATGTTTGTTGGGTTAGTGGTTTTCGCATAACTGGCTATAAATATCAATTAAATTACATTGTGGCGGTAAGTGCTGATACGTTAGAAACAGTAATTTGACTCTACCTATATTGTGCAGTTGCTAAACTGTACATGCTCCCGAGGGCGAGACGAAACAACTTGCAATAAAATAAAAGCACTAAAAGAAAAAAGTTGAGTTAAAAAAAAACGAATTATAAAATTAGTGTTATAGTCTTAAGTGATTTCAATAATTTCGCACGCACTAGGTAAACTAAGCACTGTCACAATGTAAAGAACATAGCTGGCGCGCCATCGCCCCTCCTTGTATTATGAGATGGCGCAGATATATTATCTTACACTGCTCTAACTGCATCATTTACAATGGTCAGCTAAACGCGAATACAAAGTTTGTTGTTAACACGAGCGAAGTTTTACTGAGACGAGGTCTTAAAAGCATTAACTTTATTATTTCTCGTAACTTGTGAGCTACAAGAAGCTTCTTTAGTTCTTCTTATTCTTGAAGTGAAGTTCATTGTGAGTTGATTATTAAAGTTTAACTTGTTAAGAAATAACAATTTGTACACTCTTCATTTATATTTTAACAAATTTGCATCTTTCGCAACGTTTCTGCGGTTTGTTTCAGCCCATTAACACCCACTGGGTATGGCTCCTTAACACGCCAATTTGACGGTTAACATTTTTATTTAAACTAGTGGTCGCCCAGTGGTCGAAATTCGATCGTAATTTTATTAAGGCTGCATGGATTGTATTCTAAGCAACGAAAAATTAAAAAGATAGAATGTGAGTTTGAATTGGCATTGACAGATTTCGGCCGCTCCTCTTCCATTTTAGACATTTTTGAAAAGAGTCTAAACGCGTGTGTGTCAAATACATGGTAGTGTGTGTAATATTTGTTTTATTGATATAATGTATTTTTTATGCATAATTTAAAATAAAATATGTACATTCTGTACTCCTTCTCTATATAAACTATAAGTGTGCAAAATTTCATACTACTCCGTCCGTGTCAATTTTCGTAAAAAAGGGTACAAAGTTTTTGCTTTACGTACCTATTAATATATAGATTAAAAATATTGCGTCTTTCCCAAATTAATTATCTTAATTAATAGCTTCGCGTTTAGCATTTAGCCAATTTCAAGTGTTTTTTTATTATTTGTGGTAAGGGTACAACTGCGCTAACCTTTGTGCATTAAAAAAGAAAGATGGCGGAATAAGGCCAATTACCGTAGGGTGTACCATCCCGCACATTGTTTCCAAAATTTGTGTCAAGCACATCCTTTCTGACCTTTCTTCTAAACTTCAATTTTTGCAATGTTGCCAGCATTCTTGGGACCGTTCCCATAAGCCCACAGTTGGAGAAAATCTTTTTTTTAAAGGTCTTTAGTTTTTAATTTTCTAATTATTTTTCTCTGTTTTTTTTTCAAGTTAAGTTAAGTAATGTTTCTTTTTGTTGTGTATATAAATAAAAGTGATATATTGTACGGTAGATAGAAATTAAAATGGAGTCTCACAACACGTGATATTACGGAAAGAACTCAGGTGACACCTCCACGTCATTCCTTCAACAGCAATGTCTTCAGAAATATAAATAGATTATATAAAACTTGAATCAACTAATGAATAGAGTGAAGAACCTACCAACATTACCAACAAGTAATGTTAGTAAGTTTTTTTTTAAGTTTTAAGTAAATTAAAATATATACCAAGTCAACAAATTTCAAAGAAACAGAAAAACGTTTTAAAATTTTTTTCACTAACGAATCTATTCAGAGTAACACGATTGCGTTCACCCTGAAACTTCATTGCAGAAAAAATCTTCTGTTAACAACATAAAAGAGGACGGACGTAACAAATAAATACGATCCCGACGCTTTCTAATGCTCCCATTACACAATCTATGATCGCAGCGAGGAGATACAAGGAAAAAGTATTATCAATTCAGTGAGCCCGAGATACGTACCGTTTAATTGTTCTTTTTGTGTGAAAAAATCACAACCTTCACTGATAACACGCTCTTGGAATCCCCGAGAATAAATACGCTATTTAATCGTTGCCTTGGGGTTTTAATAAAAGGGCTTGAGGCAATAAATAACTCTAATGATATTGTCACACCCTCAGCGCGAGGGGTCACGCGGCTTTATTAAAATTGGAGAGTTCTTACAATTTATTTTTGAATCTACTATGATTATTTTATAATTTTAACTAGCTGTGCTCGCGACTTCGTCCGCGTGGAATAGTGACTTTCGGCAGCATTTTTAATTTTTTAGGCTCTTTTCCCGTTTTTGCAACATTTTTCACTGATGCTTCGCTCCTATTGGTCGCAGCGTGATGTTATATAGCCTAAAGCCTTCCTCGATAAATGGACTATCCAACACAAAAAAAATTATTCAACTCGAACCAGTAGTTCCTGAGATTAGCGCGTTCAAACAAACAAACAAACAAACTCTTCAGCTTTATATATTAGTATAGATGCTTTGTAAACTTTTAGTCCGAAGCTGAGGAACTTGTTGGCGCAACGGCTTGCACATTTAGTTAACGATTTCACAAGGTAGTCCACATTCACAACGGACTAGCACGAAAAAGAAAGGCACGCTAATTCTTGGTACCGGTTGTTGTTGTAAGTTGGCACTCGTTAAAAACTTCATTGGGCCATGAGTGAACTTTCCATTGATCAGCCGACCCAGTCCCATGTCCTGAGTCCAGCTATGGAAGTTTCTAGCCTGACAATAAATTGTTTAGAACACCCTGGTCTCAGCCTCGTAGAAGTCACATAGCCACACGACGGGGCGAGAACACAACTTGTCGCCAATGCAAACGTTCCCGTTGGCGATACGTCATCACGGGGTCCTATGCCCTCTTAAGCTATAGCTTAGTCTTAGCGTGTTTTTATTTAGCATTTTCTTAATAGATGTGTCCCGAGCAGGAAAGTTTTGTGTCTTGTCCAAAAAGGATCCAAAAACTTTACAAGATCTCACTCACGTCGAACTGGCGTTTCTCCGCAATCCCGCCCCGCGCGCCATGTGCCCAAGTCTTTACATCTCCGTTCGTAGTGAAGTACCTAGCCGCTAACTGTTTCTCTGTAGGTTTACTGCTCGGTGCTTCAACTGTGTAATGGCAGGGAGAGTTATGCTCTGTGCATTCTTCATTGTGGCACATTATGCGAGCACACGGCAGCAGTAATGAAGTGGCAGGAACGCTCGCGTGTCGTCATCGCGGCGGCACTATGCGAACTAGACATTATGCACATTAAGGCTTAGTTCATCATACCATTTATAAAACTTTTATTAATATAAAAATTAAAGAGCTTCACAGCGTATCGGATATTCATATTTTGATTGCAATCTTGCAAGTTAAACAATTTAGGCAATACTCGGTCATCAAATTAAAATGATTCGTGCTTAAGAAGGCATGTTAAGCTAATTGAACATCGCTGTTGTCGTAAAGCATTTGAATAGCGTGGAGGGGTAAAGTCCTTAGTTGGAAGGCCTGAGCCCAGCAGTTGGACGTTACTAGGATTTGTTGGGCATAATCGTTTTAATTTAATTTAAATTCATTTATTAAAATGGTGTCGAATCGTCACTGAGGCTGTTTGATCTTGCTTCCTTTGCCTACTTAGTAAGCCTATAAATATTCCTTTACAAAAAATAACGTCGATTCGTAGCTCTAGTTTCTCTTTAATAATATACGTCATCATCGTCATTATCCTTAATGTAGCAACCACGTACTTTTGTGAATAGTTGACTACATGCGGGATCGCAATTAGAGTATGTAGATCTTAATTAAGTTAATCTGGTATTCCAAGCTTAACCCCCTTACTACTCGTGTAGGTCGTGAACGAGAAATGCCAATTCTCACTGACCTTGACCAGCTCACGAACGCGCACCGCCAATGCTCTCCTTCCAGCGTAGCAGCAGTCATTTGCGTCTTTGCAAATGACTTCATCGACACGCAATGTCCGATGACACTGCAGGGTGGCACTTAACCATGGATGGAACAAGACCAGTTCACACAACAAGAAACATAATATTCACCAAAATTACGTGAAGAACTTATAGGACACGAGCGTCTTGGCGTTGGCGGGAGAAGAATTTTTTTTTGTTTGTATATTTTTTACGGCTCCGGATGATTTCCATCAACCCTATTCGTTCGTTCTAAACACTTCTTGCCTGTCTTGGTCATGTCATTAGTTTTTTTTTTTTTTTTTTTTTATATATTAGAAGGAGGCAAACGAGCAGGCGGGTCACCTGATGGAAAGCAGGCAGTTTCTTAATTGCATTAGTATTTTTCCCTTCATGTATGATGATGATGAATGAGAAGTGAGAAATGATAGACCCCCCAACCGCTCGAGTATCTCAGTAAAGATGTGGGGCTTTACTAAGTCCTCGGGCCGACTTCTTGAGAGAATTTAAAAAGTGACGTTGCACTGTTTTGTTTCATCTGCCAACACTCATGCACACTCACGAACACTTAACGGTTAATAAATCTACCATTATTTCACATTAACATTCGACATAACACAAATTTTAGAAAATAAAACAAAACCGCAGACATGGCTCTTCGCTTTCCCGCCAAGAAGTCCGTTCCATAAGTTACTTTTTTATTCGCAATCTAGCGATATAAGCGATAGACGAACTTCACGCAGGCAAAGCCTGAATCGAATTATGAAACAAGCTCCTTCGAATTAAAGTCGATTAAAACTGAGTGCCGAGTCACATCATTATTCAACGCAATATATTGCTCGCATAAATCAAGTGTCATTCATTATGTACAGCCAACATTAGCTGAACATATCCCAACTAGTGAGGCTCATGTTTCTAGATCAAAGCATCTCGCCCTTCGCGTAGGTCATAGTTTACGTACAGTTCCAAAGTACATTTGTAGGGCAGACCTACAACACACAATAGTGAATACACATCGTATTATCGATAACAGAAATTGAAGTTTATCTGGTGGTAGATCTTTTATTATTGTTATAACGGAGGTGAGGAATGTATATAGAGGATGTATACCTATATATACATATTATATAGATAAAAATAGGCGATTCAGAAGACTGTTCAAAATTCAAAATCATTTATTCAGTTTAAGCTACAAATAGCTCTTATGGACGTCATTATGCCATCGGTTCGTAAGTCTACTCTGGGCGGGAGATCTTGTACTTACTGAGAAGAACCAGCAAAAAACTCAGCAAGTGTCCAGCTCTTATTAATCTCCATGTTGCGTCACAAGTCGCAGGCATGTGCGATATAGGTATGTATTATAATGTATGTAGTTAACCGCCTCTGTGGTCTAGTGGTTAAGACCGACGTTCTCAGACCCAGAGGACCCAGGTTCGATTTCCAGCGGGGGAGTACATGTTTGTGTCCTCGGTTTGTTTGGTGGTAGGTGATTGTTTGTCAGCCTGGTTAGCAAAAACCATTTTACCTAATTATGTCGCCAAAGCATGCAATGTTTGTGGCATTGTTGTGTTTCGGCAGATAGATATAAGATAGCCAGTGCCTCAGTATTTGAGGATTCTGGATTAAGTTCGCTTCCACTTTTGCCTTATCATCATTTAACACAGTATATTTACTAATAAAAATTATTTTACATTGTTATAGATGTTCTTCTGTTAGCTATTCACCCAAAATAAGGGGACAATTAAAAAGCTTATAGAAATAAAAGCGTGTCGAATTATAAGAGAAATATTATTTTATACTAAGCAGTGAACTGTGTTAAATTTAACTGTATTCATTGTTAAGTTTTTTTAGATCGCCATTGGGTTAGCATTTTTCCATTACATAAAATGGAAGGTTTAACAATTATTTCTAATGAAATCATTAAAATGATTCCACTATTGGATGGAAACTTTAGACAATTAAATTTATTTTTGCGTAAATGTGAATACCTACGTATTAAATTTAATTCACGGTAATGATGAACAAGAGTCATTTAATATGAATATTCTCACCAGCCAGTCTCACTGCAGATGCAGCTGCTTTAATAAGTGAAAGAGAAAATATTAATTCATGGGACGACCTCAAAGAGATACTGACCCAACATTTTGGTGGCCCGCGTTCGGAAGAATATGTATTCTCAGCAATCAAGCTGGATACTATAAAAATAAGGCCCAGCAATTTTGCGTTTATTACCTACAAACAAATTACAATTTAAAACTTTATTTTTCTACAAGACTGGCAGTGCGATGTAATTTCCTTTTTATGTGATAAAGTAAGTATAATCAAAGGATTTATTTACGCAATTGTAATTTTGAAGTACTGAATTATAATAATTGATTGGCGTATTATAGTTGTGATTCTATCTCGATAGTCAGAACAAGGACAACTAGTTTTATAATAGATGATTAGTGCGTTTCGCTATTCGGCCTATTCTCACTTACCATCACACGACATCTCATGAAAGATATATGATGACGATGATGAAAGATGATGTAAGCTAAACGTAATACAAAGCACAATATTACCTATTGCAATGCTAATAGGTATTACTTTTGTTAAACTATAACAATATATCGATAAGGGTGAAGCACAACTCTAGCTTTTAGTGTCTCCTCGTCGTTTCTTTTAATTGTTATGGACGAAAACATTAACAGGTGTCTATACCATTTCCATTTGTATTATTTTCTTTGTGAAAGCAACATAATGGTTGATTACGTGGAACTAGCGTTAAATTGGTGAAAGCATACTAAAATACTAAACGATTTTTACATTGAAGAGGCCTTACACTGCCTTACATTGCGTCTTTATTTTATGATGGTGTGTGAATTACCAAATAAACTTTTATCTATTTATATAATATATTTGGTATTTTTAAATTTCAAGCTTCAATATTTTTTAATCCAAAAGGCTAGTTTTAATGAAACTGGCTGCACATTAAAAATATATACAGGTTTAAGACAAAATGCATTTTTTTTTTCAAATTCTCTTCATATTTATTATGTTTGTTACCCAGGATCGAATGAAAAGTCGCACTATGCACTTTGAAAGTTTATTTAATGGAGGCATCCTGATGAGAAACGATAAACGACCACACCATGAGCGACAAACAATATATAATTAACGCATCCAATTGGCTCGCAATTGGTTGCTGGGCGTTATTAGCCCACCAATTCCATCTGTGATGATTAGCTTGTAATACGGTTATGGACATATTGATGTGTCAGAGCACAAGCTGTAGCTTTAGTCTTAAAGGTCATAAAACTGCTCTGTCAAAATCGTAGCCTCTGCTCACTATTATCATTATATTCTCAGCCAAAAGACGTCCACTGCTGGACAAAGGCCTCCCCCAAGGATCTCCACAACGACTGATATTGTGCTGCTCGCATACAGCGGCTACCCGCGAACTTCACCATATTATCGTCAGCTCACTATAAGCACTTGCTATGGGTTGTAGCTGGGTGACAAAATGGAACCTCTATATTTAGCAATTATCCTTGATCTCTCCTGATTTTAATGAATATGTCTGACTCGATTGAGCAGTGGTTAACGCGCGCGGTCTGCGATTGCTAAGGTTAAGCCACTTTCGCAAAGGCCGGTTATCGGATGGGTGGCAAAAACTGTATCATCTCGAGCTCCTCCATGATTCGGAGGGCACGTAAAGCCGTTCGTCCCGGCTGCATTAGCAGGCGTTAACAACCACCAATCCGCACTGAGCCCGCGTGATGGTTTATGGCCCGTTCTCCCTATCCATTCCTTTGGAACGCTCGTGCTCCAGCAGTGGGGACATTTAATGTGCTGGTGATGTTGATGTGATGAATCTGGCTAGTTTTTAACCCCAATTTCGTCATATTAAAAGCCACTGATCGTCAAAATGGTCTAGAATGACTTACATGGTACAAATAAGAGGTATCCACTATAGTGGTGAGTCGTGTCAGCTATAAACCTGTGCGGACACAGTGCTGCCGCAACGGCTATAGCAATCAGCATTGTGACGGGCTAATTGTAGCCGGCGCGGGCAGTCGTTCGTTATTTGCGGCCCGCATGCTCTGGGAATTCGCTACAGATGTGTGTTATAGCGCCACAATACTGTCTACTAACGGATGTCAATAGAGAATGACTTGTTTAGTTTAGGAACAGTACAGCGTGTTGATGAACTATGAACAATACTGTTCCCTTTCACTAATTAAGATCCGTGTAAGCTTAACTCGCACAGGGGACCGTCTAAGTCAGTTATAACGCCGCTGAAGCGTTATCTTTATCCGGTACTCATAAGACTAATGTCTCAGGAGAGTCTCATCATGGACAGTAGGTACACTTCTTCTTTTTTCCAGATTCTTTTTTTAGACACTTTGCACGGTGAGCCAGTTTCCGCTGCGAGGGTCGTCGAATTTAAAGTCGACTAACTATATTACTTACTACTACTATATACTACTACTATTACTTATACTAATACTACTATAATACTTGCTTTACAACCCCGTTATCCAGAAGAACCTGAACTAAGAAACATCAAACTGTTCATAAATAAACGCAATAAGGTCTCGATCAAATTGCACCGTCCAAATTCATTGGCTGGCTGACCACCCGTCAGTACTTGGATCCATAGGCACCACAGCTTAGTGGGACTTATCTCGTTTACTAATAAAATGTTTAATGCAAACTCTTTAGCCTATACAAAGGAGTTAGCGGCCTTACGTCCCGCTCGATGTTTCCTACACTGTCATATTGCGTCGAAGAATTTTCATCAAACTCCACTGACCGGCGCATTGTGTCTAATGGCTACGCATACGGCAGGGCAGTTAGCAATCAACATTCTAACAGAGCAATTGTCCACCAACCGGCAAATTGTCCACGATTAGCGCGCCCTTCGCCAACGAGATGACATGACGCTGCCGCAGTACGCATCGTAAAATTCACATTTGGGAATTTGTCGGCTCACTTTAATATTTTCACGCTCCACGATAGAGTTTGAGGTTCTATATTCCTTTTTTACAGGTGAAATTGTTCAAGGGAGTTGAAGGTTGTATACCATTACCTTCTGTCTACCCCAGGACATCCTCTTTAAGCATCGATTAGATCATCCGATAAATAGTACACTAAGTCAGTAGACTAGTTAGGACGGCAGTAAAAGCGTCTTGTTTACACTGTCTTAAATCGGAACTCTAACTCAGTCGGATATACGGAACGTTGAACATGGCACCCGCGCTATCTTTCAAAAAATTGGCATAGCGCTTTCTGTAACAGCGGGCGTAAATTAAAAAAAAAGAAAGTGTTGGGCAAAAAATACTACTAAGAAACAAACTATCTAACATGAACATTGAATGGGCGCCTTTGGCTTTCAAAGTAAAAAGTAAATAGTGTTGAACAATTTCGGCGGGTTGGTTAGAACCACGATAGCTCAATTGGAAGAGCACCTGACCCGGTATGTCAGAAGGGTGCAGGTTCAAACCCTGCTCGTGGAAATTTTTTCAACATTTGTGTTTTTTTAAGATTTTATAAATCATTATTACCTATACTTTATTATTGGTGTCACGATTTTTTCAAGTTTACGTAGGTAGACATGAAAAAGTACTAAGTGCAGTAGTGCAAGTGTACTACACTGTACTACCTACATATTATTATGCCAAAAAAGTTCGATGTTCAATCAGTCACTTATCTATTATCTCTATCTATATCTATTGTCTATATTTTCAAATCTTACTTTATTGATTCAACAAAAAAGCATATAGTTTGTGTGATGGCAAGGATACTAAGGCGTGTGCCGCTGTACAGTGCATTTATTTTCTTTACGCCTCTCGGAAAACTTCGTGTTTTGACTGTCGTCGGTTTATAATAACGCAGACTATTACAGTCAATATACAGCCATGTGAATTTAAAAATATAGTAAGACTAGACAGTAATCCATAATTAGCATACACAGCATGAGTTATATAAACTACAACATCAGTTATATAATATATAGAGTTACTACTACTCCTTTTACTTATTATTAATTTATTTTAGAATGACTGGAAATACTATTGTGTCATCCGCAATAGGTTTACGATTTATATAATTCACACGAAAATCAATAAAACAAGAAAAAACAAAAAAAACAACATTAGAGTACGTTGTTTGAAATTCAAATTATTATACATGATAAATCTAATAATTAATGGAATGGATATGGCAATTAATATTCGGCTGTATTCGTAAATGCGATGATTACCGATAGTAATTAAGAAAATAAAATTACTGTAATAACATGCGCAGTAAGTGCGCAGTGCCTGAATGTAAACCAGTACACAGCAATACAGAACAATTCTGCTTGTAACCATTCAGATGGGGTTTTCTTGGAAACTCAAACACTGGCGTCCCTTTTGCCAACCAACGTCTATTGATGTAAACTTGAACTTGAAAACCTTTATCAGCAGCCCGGCAAACACAATAGGCAAATAACGCTGAAGTCAACATCAAAGCAATAATTTGAGTTAGGTTTCAAGCGAAATCTATACTAAGTGTTGCAAATAAACAGGCATTTATTTTTGTTGGAAATAAAACTTTGATTTGTATTATGGACGGATCGATTTGGGAATCGATTATCGAGATTCAATTTGTTTGGTGGCATAATGGCCCCATCACTAATTGTTTTTTTTTGTTGGTACACTTGTCTCGGGAAGGCAACTATGGCTGGTTGATAGGTTATCGTGTGTTGATAATTAAATATATTTTATGTAGTAACAAGGGCATTTGGAGCCGTATTACTTTAATTAAGTGTATTGTGCAACCTGTGTTTTGTGAGTGTGTACGTCGTAAGTGAATCGCATCGGGAGTACAATTCGCCTCTGTCGACGTCACCGCTGCTGGAGTAAACAGGTAGTTCCTCGGGGGAAAAGTGCACTTGGGGTAGTTTGGGTGTGATTAGGGAACCCTAGACGACCCGGAGTCGGATTCGGGCCCCATCGGACCATATGGATCCCGTTCTGGACGGCGGGAGCGGCATGGAACAGTGAGTGGATTTTGGAGATTTTTAGTTGTAACCTAATTCTAAACAGTAGCATAGTGTGTGTTGTGGGTTTCCGCAACACTAAGTAATATAATAGAGCTGAAGAAAAAAAAAGTAAGTAATTGAAATAATATGTAGTGTTAATTCCGCTAAATCACTCGTTTGTTCAGATTGGATGCAGCACGCATGCACCGCCCTCCCGCTCGCAAAAAATATGCACATGCTGAAGAAACAATAGATGCAAGCGAACATGCACATACCAACACCGATACCCGACACGTGTTTCGCCTCTCCACGGGGCATCCGTGGACGTACGCGCAATTATCGTAAAAAAGGGGTACAAAGTTTTTGCTTCACGTATTAATATATAGATACTCGAGGGGTTGGGAGATATATCATTTCTCATTTCCTATTTCTATTATCATACATTACAGGAAGGAAATATTGTTTATTTATACTTACTTCTAAGAAAAAATACTTTGACACTGGCTAAATGTGCTAATCGCACGAAGCCATCAATTAAAGAAAAAAAAACATGTATTACGATATTACGATTAGTATCTTCAGGAACTGCAGTGCTGAATAGTTTTGGGTGTACCGCGGCCATTTTGTGTGAAGTCCCTTTGATGTGACGTGTTCTGAAATGATAGATTTCCGAACTAGATTCAGACTTCCGCTCAAAGCTTCACGACCGAAGTTTGCCATCCGCAATTGCCTCAATTGAATCGTATTTCGCGAACACTGTGACATAAGTAGTAAGTAAGTAAATTTATTTAAAACACATGTTACAATACATGTTATGATACATCATACTTATTTTAGGATATGAACATTAATTTGTGCAGCTGGTACTTGAACTGGTAAAACCCGCGCTATAAGTACTAGCTCCTTGCTGTGACACTATTAAACAAAGTAAATATAATTATAACAGAATACATCAATACAATCTAAAGAATTATAATTTAAAAACTAACTAACTAGGATAACAAGTGGTGGCAAAATTATAAAACAGCTGATAAAATGTGGTTCATGCGTCGGGATCATATATCAGAGTCAGCCACATGGATCAGAAACGTATTTATCTTAATTCTGGGACTATGAACGGTTACGGTAAAAGTCGGTGCCATCTATAATATTGTTTTTTTCTGTCACGGGTCTTAGTGTTAGTGTTGTTAAACAACCTTGTTGTAGGACATTCGTATGACGCTAATTGGGACGGGTATCCAGGGTAGAGACGTTGCCAAAAAAAATATATTTGGTAGTCGGCTAATACCAGGCTTCGCGACAGAAAATCTTTACGTTTCCTAGAATTCAGAGCAGTTTTCCAATATCGTTTATCTTGTTATAACTAATAAGAAAGTTCAGATGCTAAAATGTGGGCGGATTCTGTTGTCACAAAAATATATTGCTACAAACAAATATACTTATGTACGTATTTGATTGAAATGAAAACATATTAAGGATCTACTTGTTCGTTTTTATAACATACACAATAATAATATTTTATCCTAACGGTTCACAGTAACACATAATGTAGATACTTGGACGCCCAATGTAACCACAGTTGCCACAGAACAATTGAATTTCTATTGTGTCTGGTACTACTGCTGCTACTGGTTCTACTGCTCCGGTGCGATGGCACCGGTTGGGGCTTGAGAAGTCCACTCTCACATTGATTCTTCTAATTTACTGGCTCTTTTAAATTTTAAAATAAAATTTCGTTCATGTGATAAAGATCCGCACAATTTTGTACTGCAAGTCTGCAAAAACAGCACATTCTTCTTACAGTACACATTTGCCATCTATAAAATTACCTCATTAAAAATAATTTAAGTGTACATATATTTTATCTAGTTTAGCAGGGTTCCAGTAAAAGCTTCCTCTACAACTTACCCCCTTATCATAAAAACTATTTAAGCATTATTTAGTTAATCACTGTTTTGTCTCTTTTTCTAAAATTCAAAATGACGTTAAAATAATAATTTAAATTTAAATAAATATGAGACAGCATCACATACATTGTTCTGATCACAAGGTAAGTAGCTAAAGCACTCGTTTTAGGGAAATCAGAAACAACGACGGTACCACAACCACCCAGACCCGACACAATATCGGAAAGTTCGTTTTCGACATTGATTCGACCGGCAATCGAACCTGGGACCTCAGAGTTAGCACCGCCCAAAGTCCGGCGTTCAAGCCACTCGGCTACGGAGGTCGTCTATGTATATAAAGATAACGTATCGTCGTCTATGTATAGAGATAACGTATCCTATTCATGTTTTAGCTTTAATCTGTGCTGTATACCAAAAATAAATGAATAAATAAATCACAGAGGGACAGAGGTCCCACAGGTTCAGAGGACGAGCTAATATTCCCATAGGTGACAATGAATTGACTAAACTGTCGTCAGGATGGCTGATTTAGTTTCAATGAGATGGAGCTGGTCCGCTTGCATGAATTGCATGCATTGGTTGCGTTTAGTAGGTACTGTAAGGCTTTATAATAAAAACGCTAAAATAACTGGAATTGTGTATTATCGAGAGACAATTTACAATATCCTCGCCTTTGATTATATACATATAGTCAAAGATCCTAGCTCGCTGTCTAAAACAATAATCTTACCTTGTTTTCTTCTTTTTCTTTCTTGACTTTTCCTACGTTCTACTTTTAAAACTCAGGCCGCATGCGCCGTGTGCCACAGAGCTGCTGAATAAAGGAGTTCCGATCACCACAGTACCATGCCAGCACAACAGGTTACCACAAACTCAGGATAGCTACGAGTCGTGACGCCCCTTTATAAAGAATATTTGCGAGGTCTTGTTTGATAGAATCATGGCAGAATCATCTCAATAAAGTCCTATTATAATTATGTATTTTATGTATGTTTATTTATTGTACTTTACGTATTTACAATACACATATTTGTTAAATTATCTTACTAATATTATAAATGCGAAGGTTTGTGTGTATGTTCGTATATTTGTTGTTTCTTCACGCTGCAACGGATGGATGGATTTGGATGAAATTCGGCATTCAGATAGTTTATAACCTGGAATAACACATGGAATACTTTTTATCAAGATATTCCCACGGGAACGGGAACCACATGGGTGAAACCGCGAGCGGCCGCTAGTTTATAATATATCTTAATTGCACCTACCAATAATGTTATCTCAGCACCACCCTATGGTTGACTGGAACAGAATGCCTCAGGCATTAAGTCTGCCATGTAATATTAATGTTACAAAAGTTTAAATAAATAAATAAAACTGTCAAATTTCCACAATAAACGTTGAACTTTATGTGTACGGCATATGAATAAAGACATTTGACAGTTTTAGATGGGCAGGCGTCTGTACAGCCACTGAAACACGTGTAATAGTGTAGTAATAGACAATCATTAGGATGGATGATAACTGCAACGTCGGGAAAAAGCTATGCCGAGGATAAGCAAAAGCAGCATCATCAGATAACTATGTAACATACTCGTAGTGAGACATCCCATTAAACAAAGGAACGCGTTTTATAAGTCTACATAAAAACTGTGTTTACTGTCTAACCGATTCAACTACCCGTCGTCGGTTAACTCCACAGAACAATAATTTATTGTTCTGTGGTTAACTCCAAGAAAGCGACGACATCTTTTGATATCTTTATATATACTAGTGGTCGCCCGTGGTCGAAATTCGACCGTAATTTTATTAAGGCTGCACGGATTGTATCCTAAGCAATGAAAAGTTAAAAAAGATAGAATGTGAGTTTGGATTAGCATTGACAGATTTCGGCCGCTCCTCTTCCATTTTTGAAATATTTAAAAGCGTATATGTTTAAGTGTGTCAAATACCTAAGCGTGTTTCTCAAATACATGGTAGTGAGTGTAATGTTTGTTTTATGGATTTAATGTATTTATAAGCATAATTTAAAAAAAATATTAATATTCGGATAACCTTCTCTAATTAAACTATATGTGTGCGAAATTTCATACTCCTCCGTCCGCGCAATTTTCGTAAAAAAGGGGTACAAAGTTTTAGCTTTACGTATTATATACGTATAGAGATATAAATCTTCTGTGCGTGTGTATGTACTTGTGTGTTACTGAACTCCTTCTAAACGGCTGGACCGATTTGAATGAAATTTTTTGTGTGTGTTCAAGTGGATTCGAGAATGGTTTAGATTTACAATTGGACCCGGTAGGTGGCGCTGCTATAGGAGTCGAATGATTTGTTTGTTTTGTTGTCATGGAAACTGTCAACGTTTTGTTTGCTTTGTTGTCATGGAAACTGTCAAAGCGGTACGAAGTCTGCCGATCAGCTATAAGGTATATAATAAACGTGTATGTTAATTAAAAACTGTGTTATTAATTTACTTATTCAGCTACTCATTGTGGTTAAACTCACAAAACGACGTCAGTTTCTGACGAACATTTTAAAATTGCAACTTTCGAGTTTTGAAAACTCCGTTGCACAGAGGTTGGGAGATTGGCTAATTCCAAAATAATTGGGCGTGCTGCCTGTCCGGGCTAATTGGCCATCGCAACCTAATTCGTTCGCGTTGCCTAGTGTCACCACATCCTTGGGGACATAGACCAGGACGTTAGCTGACGCGAAGTCGCATCATTACGGCGTGTTAACTGATCCAATTTGTACTTTTCAGTGAAGTTTATTTTTATTTTGCTGGTTTTTTATTCTGGAACTCTTATTACCTATTGTTTTTAGAGGTTTAGCAGTGACTACACATTGAAGTTTCCTTCAGGGATGACTCTGATAACGGACACTGAAAAGCATAAACGTCAGAAATCGTCAGAATAAGTAAAATATAATTGCATTTATTTTATACTCTCACTTTCTTACAGTCACGCACAGACGTACACACACAAACACACGCCCATAACAGTTTATTTGAAAAATAATTTAGATTATCTTATAAATAAGTCTAGTTTTATAAATATATTTAATATTTAACGATATTCATCAGCTCAGGCTACCCAGTCTTACTTTCTAAAAAGAAATCAGGCATCATATGTTTTTTCTCATTATGTTGAAATTCATGCTCTTTTTTAGTTTTTAGGCAAACTTACTTGGGTGTTAATTTATTAACACACCAGTTAACCATGCATGTGAACAAGCTATATGCAGCCTGTCGCAAAAATTTTCTAAAAATAAAATTTTTTAGCAATGTTTAATACCATTAGAGGCCATTTGATAAATATGTGAAGTATCATGTGTTTTTGTGCTTCAATTGTTTGTTAACCAAATATTTCTATGTATAAGCCTTGCAGCAGCAAATGAAACGCAATCCATTCCAAGTGTCAAAAGATCTTTGTACCTCTTTTGTATATATAATTCAACAAAATATTGAATTACCCAGAGAAGTGAATACAATTAGCGTAATTCACACCTCGTGTTGTATATCACAAATATTTTTCATCGACTTCATATTCTGCAAACTGAATAATGTACGGATTTCACATGCGCGCCTTCATTTGGTTGAATAACAAGATTTTTCAGCGCGACACACGCCGACTCATTTATTATGGTTAGCACATGCGCGATGTATTGTTTCTTTTTTATTATTATTTTTTTCTGAAAGCTACCTACGACTACGTGCTTTCTGAAAATACAATTTACTCACTCGCTCACTTCTCGAGATCAAATTAGGGACATCATTCGGAACATTATCCGTCAAGCCGCACTCAGGGGTAGGGTAATTACATTGGTGTATTGTCTTCGGAACCAGTTGATTTCTGTCTAAGAATGTACAGTGCATCTATTTTCTTAATGTCTCTCGGCAAACTTCGTGCTTCGGCTGTCTTTGGATTTATTTCAGTAATAGAGTATAATATAGAGTTGCTATTACTCCTTTCGTCGCCTCGGTAGCCGAGTGGCAGAGTGCTCGGTCCGATACCCGAAGTTCCCGGGTTCAATTCCCAGGTGGGGCAAAATGTATTTCGGATGCATAGCCCGGGTTTGTGATCACCAACCCGCATTTGGCAAGCGTGGTGATTAAGCCATTACCCATCAAATGTAGCGATGACTTGATTTCAATGATGGAGGCCTTTGCCCAGCAGTGGGACATTTACAGGCTGTTTACTACGTTACTACTCCTTTTACTTAAATTTAATTTATTTTAGAATGACGGGAAAACACTATTGTGTTAAACGAAAATGATTTACAACTTATAATAATAAAATTTTCTTTATTCAAGTAACAAGGACTCATAGGGTTAGTAACAAAAGGACTTAAGAACTATGTTAGTACATACATAATATTATTTACATTAAGCTAGGCTTGACATAGTATTATTATTTAAATAAATTAAATTACAATAAGGTACTTAAGAAATACACTTTGGAATATTAAAAGATATTTTTTTTTCTATGACCATGAACAATATAATTTAAATTAAAACTAACAGAATACAATTACATTAGAATATTCAGTTATTTGATATAGCTTTACAGCTATCGACTTAGTTGCTCTTAAACCAGACACAATAGAAATTCAATTGTTTTATGGCACTGTGGTTACTTCGGGCGTCCTAATAAAGATAACACAAAAATCAAAAACAAAACAACATTAAGTATGTTAAAATAAAACAACTTTTAAGGATCTACTCGCGTTTTTAAAAAAAAGTAGTTTATTAAATTAGTAAAAGTTGTTTCATTTCAATGTGTAGTGTTCGCGTAAACTGTAGAAAACAATATTAAGTACGTTGTTCTGAACACAAATTATAATACATTAAAAATCTGATAACTAACAAACATGGAAATTAATATTCGGTTGCATTCGAAAATGCGATGATTACCGAGAGACAATAAGAAAATAGAAGTCCTGTAATATTTTAAGGTTATTGAACATGTAAGCAACAATAACGACCTTTTTAAATTTGATTAGAAACTGTTCTTGATTACAAATATGTAGACTTTGATGCACAGGTAAAGTTAGAATCGTCGGTCTACCATTAAGTCAATGTAATATTGTATAAGTTATGTAATATTTTAAACAATATATTTCAATGGAATAAGAGTCAGAACTAGTCAAAAGTGTATAAACATTAATACTCGTGACTGTGCCTAAAAATGATAAGATAAGATAAGATAAATGAAGATGAATGATAAATGAAGTTAGAATTGCCGTTTTACCATTCGGTCATAGTGGCAACTATCGCAACCCAATGGTTTTGTTAACATTTTTCTTTGCTTAATTATTACAGGTTGAATAAATTTTATCCGTACATTGAAAAATAAACCTCTAGCAACATCATCCTTAGAAAAAAGTTAAAAGCGAAAGTAATAGCGCGCTTCACCAGCAAACGTGGCCGACTTAACCCTGTTTAATATTAAAGAAAAGTTAATTTTCTCCGTGTAAACCGTGAACAAATTTTGCGAGATCCCCCACCATTCCCGGGGCAATATTTAGGCTTAAGTGGGACTTTATTCCGTTAAAATATGTCCGGATCCCCGCCAACTTATCCGGATATTCCGTTCAGGGGATATAGTGAGGCTGTGGAGAAAAATAATTACGGTTTGTTTACTGTACCACTTTGTTTGGTATTGAATTTACAATTGACTAGCTTTGCCTGTGGCCTTGCGCGTTAATTTATTTAACTATTTAATACATTTTTAAGAAGATTTGCAGACAAATACCATCTATAGCTAGGGTTAATAAGTAAACATATATTATGTTTAATTATATAAACAATAGTTTACAGTTACCCGGCTGAGTGGATTAGGTAAACGAGATGTTTCAATTTGGGCCGAGTCTATGTACAGTATCTCAAAAAATAGGAAAAATACAAGGATTCTCAGAAAAATAAAAATAAAATTATTTGTCTAGTAATTTTTTGGTTTATAAATGTTGTTGTGACGAATTTAGACCATATTTAAAACATAACACGTTCAAAAACAGAAATAAAGATTAACCTGAGCTTCTTGGCGGGAAAGTAAAGCGTCATGTCTGCGGGTTTGTTTTATTTTCTAAAATTTGTGTTATGTCGAATATTAATGAATCTTTACTGAGATACTCGAGGGGTTGGGGGGTATATCATTTCTCACTTCCCATTTCTAATATCATTCATCATCATCATATATGGAAATATTGTTTATTTATGTATAACTTGTAAGAAAAATTACTTTGACACTGGCTAAATGTGCTAAAAGCACGAAGCCATTAACTAAAAAAAAAAAAAAGTTTAACCTTTTAGGTTCCCGCTAGCCCTGATTAGGACGTCAAACTCATATGGTAAAAATGACATTGATTGACGTTCGCCATTGTTGAATTTGAAATGTCACATAATATTTTAAAATGCTTTGAACCACAAAATAAAGCTAAATTATAAAAAAAAATATGTTTGTAATTGATTATTTATTTTATTTCTATTTATTTTACCTGTACAAAAACTTGACCCAGTGTCCTAACAAACTTGAAACATCTCCTTTTAGTTTAAAATACCGAAAAAATATTAACGTACGAATGAATGAATGAATGAATAAGTTTACAGTTAACAGTTGGTTGTTGTAGAGTTATATTGGTCATATAAATAGTTATATAGATACAAGTTACACATAATATGTATAACTGAAGTTTAAATAAATGTCATAAAAGTATTTTGTAAATTTTTGTTACAAAAAGCCCTTGCCATCTCACCTGATGTTATGTGATGATGAGGTGGCGGCGCACTTCACGAGGAATCCTCAACTACTGAGGCACTGGCTATCGTATCCCCAATTGGTGGAACACAGCAATGCTACTAACATTGATGGTATGGCGACATATTAAGATAACATGGTGGTAGCTAGACAGACTCAAATCAAGCCCTACCACCAACCAAACCGAATACAAGCACCATCACATCACCAGCTCTTTTTATGTCCCCACTGCTGGGGCACGAGCCTTCCCTAAGGATGGATAGGGAGAACGGGCCATAAACCACCACGCGGGCCCAGTGCGGATTAGTGGTTGTTAACAACTGCTAATGCAGCCGGAACCAACGGCTTTACGTGCCTTCCGAAGCACGGAGGAGATCGAGATGATACATTTTTGGTCACCCATCCGATGACCGGCCTTTGCGAAAGTTAACTTAACTTAACCTCAGCACTCACAGACCAAGCGCGTTAACCACTGCGCCATCGAGCTCTTCAATACATGCACAACCATACGAAATCACTTTTTCCCATGAATAGATACACAAATTACCGTTGGTTGGTCTGCGCAGGTGAAATGGGGTTCCACAAATGGGAGGTTCACAAATGTATACACTAAGACTCTTCCAGTGTCGAGTAATGGTTATTTGATGGTTCCGCATTCTTGATACAAGATTGATGCCTTGCAAAATTACAGCATGTGAAAAGTGGGTATGTAGGTACAGTATATGACATATCTTTAGGATCTGTCCACAATTCTGGCCATTTTAGAATTATAAACTTCAAACTGAACTGATAGAAACACAATAAGGTTTTAGCATAATATCATCACTTACAGTTATGTACGGTAAAAGCTGTACTAGTAGTTCTTATTCTTGTCTTTATTATGACACTGAGGAGCTCGATGGCGCAGTGGTTAACACGCCCGGTCTGCGATTGCTAAGGTTAAGCAACTTTCGCAAAGGCCGGTCATCGGATGGGTGACCAAAAATTTATCATCTCGAGCTCCTCCGTGCTTCGGAAAGCACGTAAAGCCGTTGGTCCCGGCTGCATTAGCAGTCGTTAACAACCACCAATCCGCACTAGGCCCGCGTGGTGGTTTATGGCCCGTTCTCCCTATCCATCCATAGGGGAGGCTCGTGCCCCAACAGTGGGGACTTTATGAGCTGATGATGATGATGATTACGACACATAACAAAACTATCACATATTTATATAATATACAACGTGTAACAGAAAGGTGTGGTCAAAATGAAAGATCCAGTATATCCGATCTAGATCTTATATGCAGAGTTACTAAGACATGATTATTTAACTTTAATTTTTTATGCAATTTTCAATTTAATATTTCTATTGACGTCACATCAAAATAAACAAGTCTCAGCCTTAGTGGTTTAGTAACCTCTGTGTACTTACATTTATGATCACTGCTGCTTGCTTATGCGCGCCTGACGCGCATAACTTAATTAATATAAATATTTCATTAACCATTGCATGACAAATTTAAAATTAATAATTATGTCTTAATAACAACACATAAAAGTTCTAGATGGGATACACTTTGGATCTTTTAATTTTTACCACACCTTTCTGTTACACGTTGTATATATCTAGACGACCTCCTTGGTCGAGTGGTTTGTACACCGGTTTTCATGGTGTCGCCATCTCTGAGGTCCCGGGTAAATTGTATCGGGTCTGGGTGTTTTCTATGTATAATAAGTATGTATTTATGTATTATAAGTATGTTTATCCGTTGTCTAGTAACCATTTAACGAGTTTCATAACGAAGCTTCTCTTGGGCTAGATAATTGGTGTGAGTATAGAAAAAAAAATATCTACATCTATCCTACTAATATTATAAATGCGAAAGTTTGTGTGTATGTATGTTTGTATATTTGTTACTTCTTCACGCTGCAACGGACGGTTGGATTTGGATGAAATTCGGCATACAGATAGTTTATAACCTGGAATAACACATAGGATACTTTTCATCCAGATATTCCCACGGGAACGGGAACCACGCGGGTGAAACCGCGAGCGGCCGCTAGTCTATAATATTAATAAAAAGGTAAAGTTTGTGACTTTTTTGTTTGTTTGAGTAATCTCATCTATTGGGTAATCTCTGAAACTACTAATTCAATTCTAGAACTGATAGAATGCTACCTTCTTGCGGGTAATATCGGATATATTTTATCTATACTATATTAATACGTGAAGCAAAAACGTTGTACCCCATTTTTACGAAAATTGCGCGGACAGATTAGTATGAAATTTCGCACACTTACAGTTTATATAGAGAAGGAGTACAGAATAATATTTTTTTTTAAATTGTGCATAAAGTACATTAAATCAATAAAACAAACATTACACACCCACAATCAAAAATGGAAGAGGAGCGGCCGAAATCTGTCAATGCCAATCCATACTCACATTCTATCTTTTTTAATTTTTTCATTGATTAGGATACGACACAAATTTTGATAAAAATATGAAATCAACCTGAACGTTCGCGCGGGCAAACTGCAAGTTATTAATAAACATTTATAAGTGAAACTTATTGTATAATACAAATTTATATAGCCAAGGTATCCGCTTTTCGTCAGGTTGTAAAAATATCCCACGATCTTATTATGTCCGCATCGATGGACATGTTCGTCATCTGAAGCAACGAGCTTTACTCGTATTCTGGTAAGACAAAATCAACTTCCTAACGTTCAGTACAACATCGATTTTCCAATAGCCAAGGTAATAACGTTCATATTCAACAAAGGTAAAAATAACGATCTATTTACATCTTCAACAACCTATTTTACACACATTGGAGCCCATTTCAATCAACGTTTCGCGACAAAGCGCCCGACGACGCAACACCTCAAAATTGTAACACGAAAAACCTTCCCGTCCCTGTGAGCTCCGGTGGGAAATAATAAAAAAGGCTATTACTCATCTTTGTCAAAGGGTCAGCCATAGTTGGCGGAGACACAGTAGGTTTTAGAACATATTTTTGTTACAGCAGAAAGCACACGTTGTTACGTACAGCCAGACTTATCTGTACAACGCGTCAAATTGATCTCCAATCTTTCGGTGGTACCAGCATATTATCCAATCATCGTCTCGTCGGGAACGTTGCCTGGAGTATGAGCGGGACGGTGATCTGCGTCTCTGTCTATCTTGTTCTCTCGACATATGCCACTTAGATATGCGCATCTCGCATAATTCTTCTTTCATATTTTAAGTCGATCAATCCCTTTCAACAGCTCTTCCTCCAATGCCTCTTTTATAGAAACTTCAGATGTGACTTGTGCAACTTCTAAAGGTCTCATATTATCGACGACTTAACAGTGATGTTCGCCAGCATATCCGAATCCTTGCTGTCACTTACTGTTAGAACAGCCCGAACTGCGGACGGTAACTTTTTTGAACGGAATTTTGTAAACGTGATGTATTCGTTAATCTACGTGCGATTTCTCAATCTGACTGGTAAGACCCGCTTGTGGGAGGCCAGCAAAACCGATTCACTAGATAAACGAACGACATAAACAGTTTGAAGCTGCGTATCTATGCTTGATTCCTCAGTTGCTCGTGGTTGTTTGACTCACTGGGTGGCTGCGATCTGTTTATCTCCCGTAAGGACGAGGAACCTCCGTGAACAATGCCTCTTTAAATTTCAATCGGTGAGATCCGCTTGTGGAAGGCCGATTGAAATGTGCAATCATGGAGAAATCCTGCAGAATCACGTCGGGGTCACCAATTTAGCTCCTAGCGTGGGAGATAAATCAAACAGCCAGTATGTTGTCTATAGTTTCGTGAGCTGAGAGCTAAGAGAATTCTGTATTGGTATTTACATCTTAATACTAATTATTACTAATGCTAAGTATGTGCGTCAGCTGGAAATAGCGAGTGTATGTGCTCTACATACAAAGATAAAAAGTCCGAGATGACGCTACAGTCGATAAGTCAATTACGTAATTTTTTTTAAATTAAAACAATAACTTTTGAAAAAATACATACTAAGATGATAACAGAAACAAGTGTCTTATTAAAGAAATCAAATCAAATAAAAAAAAAGAAATCAATACACAAAAACATTAACAGACTCAAAATACCTGCAACAAATAAAACAATACCTATAAATATGTTTTTTTTTATTAACTTACTCCGTCCCACTGCTGTGCAAGGAACTTCCCCAAATCCTTCCATACGTCTCGTACTTTGGCGGCCTCCTACCAATCGTCTTTAATGCATTATATAATATAAAACTAAATATTATTTTCTTCTATTCTATTCTATTATCTTTATCTATATATTTAATGCGTGAAGCAAAAACTTTGTACCCCTTTTTACGAAAATTGCGCGGACGGAGGAGTATGAAATTTCGTAAACTTTATGTGTGCGAAATTTCATACTCTTCCGTCCGCGCGGTTTTTGCTTCACGTATTAATATATAGATATATAGAAGGAGTACAGAATATTAATATTTTTTTCAAATTATGCATAAAAAAAACATTAAATCAATAAAACAAACATTACACATACTACCATGTATTTGACACACGCACAATACTCTTTTCAAAAATTTCAAAAATGGAAGTGGAGCGGCCGAAATCTGTCAATGCCAATTAAAACTCACATTCTATCTTTTTTAATTAAATCCGTGCAGCCTTAATAAAATTACGGTCGAATTTCGACCACTGGGTGACCACTAGTATATATAAATCTTCTGTGCGTTGTATATGTAATTGAACTCCTTCTAAATGGCTGTCAATGTCTGTTTGTCTGTCAAATGTCTGTTTCAACCAATTTGGATGAAATTTTTTGTGAACACACAGAAAAAATTGGATTCAAAAATGGTTTAGATTTACAGTCGGACCCTACCGTCCATTATGGGATATGGGTGTTCGGAGTCGCGAGCGGGCCACTAGTTCTATATATAATTAATAATATTAGTGTTAAGACTAACTTATAGACTGGTCTCAGTTGTTGTCTAACCAACTGACTGTTTGATTATATTTTTTCCGAGCTGCTCAATTCGCCAGCCTATTGCGAATTGCTTACTCGGAACAAAACAAAAACATTTTTCGTCGATTTGTCCCTGTCCTATCTCTGTCAGACAATTATAATAAATTTTTGAACAGTAGATCAGTCAAAACGTTTCAAGAGATTCAGAAGGGTATATTTTTTGACTTTTATCGAAGTATCAAAAGTATTATGAAATAAAAAAAGATTTCCTACTGACCTCTCTGTTGAGTAGCATTTTGATGGTATCTGATTATGTAGCCTTATATTAATCTTCCAGGGGCCATCTTAAAAATAACTAAGTGTGTTATGTTAGCGTTTTCTCAAAAAGATTTATAAATTAAGATTAATAAAATATATACGACCCATGTCATGTGACTAGCGTTTTAATTCTTTGTCGGTAGTAGAAGAAGTAGGCATGCTCCAAGTAAGCCTGGCCAGCTTTTATTATCTCACCTAATTCTTCTGCCATTACCACAGAAGAAAGCCATTAAGTTTTTGAATACCTACCGAGGGACAAAGTAACAATTAGCCAGTTCTTCAGTGATAAAGTTTTTCACATAGGGTCTTCGTTACGTAGTAATTGTAGAAAAGCTCGATGGCGCATTGGTTACGCGCCCGATCTGTGATTCCTAAGGTTAAGCCACTTTCGAAAAGGCCGGTCACCGGATGGGTGACAAAAAAAATCCCAAGGTATCCCAAGCTCCTCCGTGCTTCGGTAAGCACGTAACCGACCAGCAATGTAGCCGGTGGTCCCGACTGCCCTAGCAGTCGTGAACAACCACAACCTCTCACGGACATCGAATTCTTTACGCCCGACCAGTTGTGCCTTTTGTACAAGACACAGGTACGGTCTTGTGTGGAGTATAGCTCGCACAACTGGGACGGTTCTGCAACTTTCTCGATGCCTTGGACAGATTACAGCGTCGCGCTGTACGCATTATCGGCAACGCAGAAGTCGCAAATACTCTTGAATCTCTGCAATTGCGTAGAGATATTGCGTCACTCAGCGTGTTTTACCGCTTACACCATGGTGAGTGCTCTGAAGAGCTCTTTGACCTCATCTCACCTTCTCGCTTTCTCCACAAAAGTACACGTGCTGCTCTCCGGAGTCACCGCTTCACTGTCTCAAATATTCCATCGCAGACTAAGAAATTTGGTGACTTGTTTTTTGCACCTTTGTCTTTGTCGCACCTTCAAAACATGGAATACTTTGCCAGCACACGTTTTCCCTCCTTCCTATGATATGGGGTCCTTCAAACGAGGCGTGAAGAGTCACTTTGTAGGCCGGCAGAGTAAGGGTTTAACTGATGCTGCGTTGTTTTCACGCTGCACCAGTTGTCGTCGCATCTAGATTCCATATTCACTTAACAACAGGTAAAACGGAGTCATTTGCCGTGCTACGTATAAAAAAAAATTAAAAAAACATCTCGCAAATGCTGCGCTCGGAAAAGTTCGAGATCGGTCGAGATTCCGTGTCTGTGAGAGGGTCTATACTTAAGTGAATGAATAATCTACTTTTTATAATAAAAAAATATACTGATATGATAGCCTTTAGTGTCCTACAGATAACAAATAGCGTTGCGGTGAACATTTCAATTCCCTAAAATATGGTTGAGTGAAGCGATGGCTGATTCATATGTCATACTCGTGAGCGGGTGCCGCCTGTGAAGGCTGGTCTGCTCTGGCGTACTTTTCTTATTTTTATTATTATTAACTATAGTTTAACTTTGTTTTTTCTTAGACAGGTTTTGAATTTTACTAGTACTGTATGACATTGTGAAAAATTAAACTGGTAAATGATGTTTTTGCAAACTTAAATATATTTTTTTTACATGTTGTGACTGTCCTTTATATTTTGTGTTTTTATTTGTGATGGAAAGTGTCCTTTTATGATAGGGCATTTTCCAATATTTATGACGCTGTAAGGGAGACAAGAGCGTGACACTTGCTGAGTTTCTTGCCGGTTCTTCTCAGTATCTATCTCCCATCCTATCTATCTCCCGCCCAGAGTAGATAGACCTACGAACCGATAGCATAATGACGTTCATAAGAGCTATTTGGTAGCCTAAACTGAATAAATCATTTTAATTTTGATTTTTTGAATTTTGAATGCCTATTTTGGGTTCTCCTTATTTGTACCTTCTATCAGCCAAAATATTATTATGAAAGAATGCATAAAGGTGAATATTAAATAAGTTTCAGCAATTAATACGTACATTATCGGTATCGTCAATATTCAGACTGTGCCATTACGGCGCGGGTTAATCGGAATAATGCGTTGACATTGTTCCAACACAGCCGGATGTCGACTAAAGGCGACTGTACAGTGGGCTACTCGGACGAAATTATAAATAAAATTATCATGCTGGACAATACCTTTATGAAGTAGGACTTGCAGCCAAAGGTCGTGATTTACCGAAATTTTATTCAATAGTTATCGCGCAAACACAGTGGTGTTTGCTCGCAATCATGTAGGGATGTACATGGAAGTTATAATTAAAGTTAGAAGTTATTTAAATAAAATATTCCTTAATATATTTGAATATGCATCCATATTCCCATATTTGGATATTTGTGTGCGACTCTATAATATACGTATAGGCTATCGTAGACTGAAACAAATGACTGAACAATTTTTACTGACGTATTTGTCCAGCATTATTTTATATTATATTGCAATGTATTAACTATATTTTACATATAATGTTACATAATTTACAGGCTGCCAAAACCATTCCATCTGTACACGAAGTCACTGTGCTTTATAAAGATATTGCAATTAATGTTGAATATTTTCAAAATATTTACATCAAAGTTGAGAACCTACTCCTTTGTTTAAAGTCTGTTAAAAACCCTTCTATAATCATCTAACTGGCTCCCAAAACAGAACGTCGGCGGCTTTTCATTGAAGTTTTCGGCATGCTGCAACGTGGTGTTGGAACCATTTACCACCACCACTCTGTAAATCTGTTTCAGTAAGTTACTTTAAGGTTAACACAAAGAGGTATTTTTTAAATTTGCCGACAACTAATGATGTGTAAGATGTCAGACTGGGTTTTAATTTAATCTTACCTTAATTGTATTCAACTGAATTTGTTGAGATATCTCCAATAACGAGTATTATAAAGTTAATTCCTTTTTTTAATAAAATTTTGAAACTAGAATGTACTATTGTTAATGTTTATATTACTGTTCATTCAAATAAAATATAATATAATGTACAGCGCGACGCACATACACACAAGACTGGGGTCCACAGAAAATCAGCGTTGTAGTTTTTCTTTACTGCCATAAATATTGAGTGGAGTCCTTTTAGGACACAATTGTTTAATTATTGCTTTTTTTTTTGTTTTATTCTACTTAAGTTTATACTGTGTGTTCTAATAAATATATTTTATCTCATAACTTATTAACCGGATACCTGTTTAATGCTGACGTCGTCGATTACCCTATCATCGTTAAAGGCCAATTCCAAAAAAAACTTGTAAGTTATTTCGTTTCTATTTAAATTTAAATCTTAAGTGTGTTATTCAATATATTTAACATTTTTCAATCTACTGGAACTTAAACAAAACTGACAATGCATAATGACAATTTTATTTATTTATTAGCCTTTATTGCCAACTTTCTTAATATATAAGTACAATTAATTAGCATGTAGAAATTGCACTTATCATACTTATCATCGTTGGTCATAGTACATATATAATACAGTGTCAGCGTGTTTTGCGACGCTAAGGCCTCCTCCAGCTTTTTCCAGTATTCTCTTTTTTAGCCATTCTTTGCCATTAATGGTCCTGTTTTTTTTAATGTCATCAGACCAGCAACGTTTTCAAACGAAAAGAAGTAGAGGAAGACAAAGATAATGACATTTAATATAACATTAAAACCTTTTTCTGTTCATGAAGATACTTCTGAATATGATATAGCAGTATGCATAGTACCAAATGTCCTACACCTGTGTACATAGAGACGGTGGAACGTAGCCACATTGTCGTCACTAGGTAATTAGTTCTCGCTCCGTGAGTGACCTCTCCTCCGTATCAGACCATATTCAGCCTTTGCATAGTCTGTTGGCGTCTCCAACGGGATAATAGAATAGGTATAGCTATATCTACATAGGCGTACTTCGTTGACAATAGTCTATACTTAGAGCCTCGCATTAGTGTTATTTTCAGTTGATTTATCTTTTATACCATCAAGTCTTTATTGGTTTTTATGTTTTTTCTTTGGTCACTGATACGGTGATGCACTTGGCTTATCCCGGGTTGTAGCAGAATACCAGTGCTTTGCCTATACATATCTACTATAGTATGTGTCTAGGCAAAATTGTCGCTGAGCCATGGCCCTTTTGCTTTGCTACAGCACACACGCACCGTGCGTTTTTATTTTACTGTGTGCAGTAGGTGTTATCTTACTGTTTTATTTTGTTTATTTAAATTTTATTTTTTGTTTATTTACCTACCAACTGTGTTTGCTTATTTTTATGATGGTGGTGCGTGATAAAGTATCAAATTAACTTTTTATCTATCTATCTATCATCATCATCTCAGCCAAAGACGTCCACTGCTGGACAAAGGCCTCCCCCAAGGATATGAGGGGTATTTGCCGTAATCTAACCTACCGTACCTAACGTAATGTAACCTACACAAAGAGTCTTTATCACTTGACTCAAATATTCAGATGAACACACAAAACTTGTCTGTTTTAGTTCCCAGTCCTTCATCGGCCTCTCCTCAAAAAATACTTAAACCTTATGTTACAAAATTAGTAAAAAAAACAGTTATGTACTCTGATAAACTGGGTCAAGGCTTAGGGTTGCCTATAAATAGAAATATTATCCACTCAATGACCAATATTTGTACTCCAGGTCAGTCGTTGAATGCTATAGTAAACAAAATATCACAGGATTCATTGAATAGTTCCACTAATATTATTGTGTTATGTGGTGACAGCTCACAAACGAAGAAACGTGACATCATAAATAGTTTTAATATTTTGATAAAACTGCAATCAGAAACAAATTGCAGGATAATAATTAGCGCTTTTCCCTATTGTACCAATTTGACCTGGGAACAAAATAAGCGCATTTATGAATTAAATTTATTATTGTTTAATTTGATTTGTCGTCATAGTGACACTATTTTATATTTTGATATAAATAAATTTATTAATAGCTTTAGTTTGACGTCAGATACTATGTATCTTTCTACGAAATGTAGGACCCAAATAGCTAAATTGTTAGCTTATAATATACAGGATACAGTTATAAATGGTATAACTAAGTCTTTACGTCATAACAACGTAACCATTAGTAGTTCTACTTATGCAACATCTACAACTAGTAATAAGGTAACAACAACCTCATGTTTAAACTGAGGTCTAAGACAAAAGCCAAGTCCTCATTAATTACTATTATACATCAAAATATTCAAGGTTTGGCTGGCAAAGACTTAGAGTTAGAATTATTTGCAAAAAGTCAGGCAATTCATATATTTTGTTTAACTGAGCATTGGCTAAGAAGTCATGACACATCATTCTATGTAAATAATTTCCAATTAGCAAGCGCGTACGTGCGAAGCTCAGCTATTCACGGTGGTTCTTTAATACTAGTAAGAAGTAATATAAAATATAAAGATCGCAACGATGTTGTAGGCTTATCAGTGGAGCGTAATATTGAGCTATCATGTGTGGAGTTTAATAGCTTTGTAATAGTGTGTGTATACCGACCCCCATCGGGCAATTTCGGTATTTTCGAATCTGTAATGGAAGACGTACTAAGAAAATTAAAATTAAAAAATAAATTTGTTTTTGTATGTGGCGATTTTAATATAAATATTCTAGAAAGCACTTCAATGAGTGTTCGTCTTGTTGCCTTGTTTAAATGTTTTAATCTCATTAATCTATTTCTCGAACCCACTAGAATAACTTCACATTCAGCCACTTGTCTTGATAATGTTTTTACAGACTATGACCCTGTTTCTAAGTCAGTCATTAGTAAGCTTACGTCTGACCATTGCGGTTTAAAGGTGACCTATGATTTTAATGTTAAGGATGAGCCAAAAATAGTTAACTGTAAACCAGAGACAAAGGAGCGAGTAGAGCGTTTTAAAAATAATATATCGAGTAAAATTAATGCATTGCCATTTGGACAAGATGATCCAGATGTATTATATACTAATCTTTTTAACTTCATAAAGACTGAATATGACCAAGTGTTTACACAAAGAACAATCAAAATAACTCATAAACTTAAGTTCTGTGACTGGGCCTCGACTGGTATATATAAAAGTAGAAATAAATTGTATGATTTATATAGTCTAAAACAATATAACCAAAATTCTAATTTTACGGAATATGTAAAGAATTATTCGAAAATATTTAAGAAAATATGTATAGTAGCAAAATCTAATTATATTAAAGAAAAAATTAAAAAGTCCAACAATAAAATTAAAGCCACTTGGGACATTATAAACCGTGAAACAGGTAAATTTAAACCACGGGATAATACTTTCACTTTAAAAGTAAACGACAACTTAGTCAATTCAGATTCACATATTGCTAATATTTTTGATGATTTTTTTGTAAATATACCTGTGCTGACAACCTCAAATTTGGATTCATCACCAGAAGCTGCACAAGCATTACTCCAAAAATATGTACCAAAATGTAATGTTTCTTTTCAATTTAAATATATTGATTCAATGGATATTATAAAAACATTTAAATCACTGAAAATGAAAAACACAAGTGATTTGTGGGGCATCTCTATAAAAGTAATTAAGAATATTATACATTCTATTGCACCATATCTTGCTGAAATTTTTAATAACTGTGTGAATAAAGGTATCTTTCCCGATCTTATGAAGTTTAGTAAGGTCATACCTTTGTTCAAATCGGGAAACAAAGACCCATTTCAATACTACCAACTCTAAGCAAAATTTATGATAAAGTTATATTGGAACAGTTGATGTCGTATTTTAACATAAACAACCTTTTACATAATAAACAATTTGGATTTACAAAGGGTCGTTCTACTACTGATGCAGGTGTTGCTCTATTAAAACATATATTTGATGCCTGGGAGAAGTCTCAAAACGCCCTTGGAGTGTTTTGCGACTTGTCCAAGGCTTTCGATTGCGTTGAGCACAAAACTCTGGTGATGAAGCTAAATTACTACGGTCTCAAAGATTTCGCACTAAATTTAATTCAGTCGTATCTTAGCTCTCGAACAAAAACTGTCGATATTAATGGAACTAAATCATCTGGTTCTCATGTAAAAATGGGAGTTCCACAAGGGTCCATTCTTGGTCCTTTTCTGTTTTTGATTTATATTAATGACTTGCCATTCTTTGTAGAGAACTTCTGTGAAATCGTATTATTTGCAGATGATACTTCACTCATTTTTAATGTAAGTAGGTGTAAGAATAATTACGACGATGTAAACAAAGCACTCTCTGATGTACTCAGTTGGTTTACT
This sequence comes from Eudonia lacustrata, assembly GCA_947562085.1. Lineage (NCBI taxonomy): Eukaryota > Metazoa > Arthropoda > Insecta > Lepidoptera > Crambidae > Eudonia > Eudonia lacustrata. The sequence continues at coordinate 2,191,369 of OX387313.1, read as the reverse complement.
ATTAATAATTTGCAGCTTAATGCTAAAAAAAACAAAATGTATTAATTTTAAATTACCAAATGTCAAAAATGAACCAACTGATATAAGAATAAACGGTGATCGATTAGATTTGGTAGACTCAACAGTTTTCTTAGGTATAACCCTTGACTCAAAATTTCAATGGAATCCTCACATTTCGAAATTGGCCGGCAAACTCAGTTCTGCTGCTTATGCCATTAGAAAAATAAGGCAGTTAACAGACGTTGAAACTGCTAGAACAGTTTACTTTAGTTATTTTCATAGTGTCATGTCGTATGGCCTCTTACTGTGGGGAACAGCGGCTGATATTGAAACTATATTCATTTTACAGAAACGAGCAGTAAGAGCAATCTATAGACTAGGTTCACGAACATCTTTAAGAAATCTTTTTAAAGAAATTGATGTCTTGACAGTGGCGTCTCAATTTATTTATAATTGTATAGTTCTTGTACGTTGTAATATCAATTCATTTGCTAAACACAGTGATGTACACAATTTTAATACTAGAAATAAGTCAAAACTTGCAATGCCACTGTTCAGGTTACAGAAGGTGCTTGGTTCTTTCTTGGGGCAAGGTATACACTATTACAATAAAATACCAAATACTGTACTAGATTTACCTTTAGATAAGTTTAAAAAACATGTAAAGTCTTCTTTATTAAAAAAAGGTTATTATACAGTCAAAGAATATTTAGAAGATAAAACAGCCTGGCTATAATAAAAAACATATACATAATACTACTTATAAATAGTGTCCTGCAGATAACAAAATAGCGTTGCATTGAACATTACAATTAGTTTTATTTTTATTATTATTAACTATAGTTTTTTTTGACTTTTACTAGTACTGTATGATATTGTAAAAAATTAAACTGGTAAATTATGTTTTTGCTGACTTAAATATTTTATTTAGTTATTTTTTATTTTTTGTGTTTTTTTACATGTTGTGATTGTCCTTTACATTTTGTGTTTTTATTTGTGATGGAAAGTGTCCTTTATGATAGGGCTTTTTCCAATATTTATGACGCTGTAAGGGAGAAAAGAGCTGGACACTTGCTGAGTTTCTTGCCGGTTCTTCTCAGTACAAGATCTCCCGCCCAGAGTAGATAGACTTACGAACCGATGGCTTAAAATGACGTTCATAAGAGCTTTTTGTAGCCTAAACTGAATAAATGATTTTGAATTTGAATTTGAATTTGAATTTGAATCGCCACGCTTGACAGGCGGGTTGGCGATCGCAGTAGGTTGAGGGTAACCTCAGAGAGATGCTGCTGCCCATCCTCTGGAATGGTCCCTTGGTCGGCTTTTACGACACCCACAGGAAGAGATGGGGTGGTGCAATTCTTTATCTCCGGCACCACACAGGGACATCTATCTATCATATATCTATATAGGGTCTATCTATACTACTATATAAATCTGTAGGCTCTGTCTGTACGTGCAATTTTTCTGACAAATTTTGGGTCGTTTTATGACTCACTGACACCAATTCTACGATTTTTGAAATTTTTGTCTATCTGTATGTCCTCTTATAACTCAAGAACGGCTTGCCCGATCTTGATAAAAAATTTGTATGTAGTAAGATCATGGGATTGTAAGGCTATAAAAAAAAATATCACAAATTTTCGCACAGCGAAGCGGGCGGGTGACGGCTAGTCTATCTATATATCTATCTATTTTATATAATAAGGATTTTTTTTTTATACTTAGCTCGGCAAATGACTCCATCCCACCTGATGTTAAGTGGAAATGAAGTCCAGACGCGAAGACAACTGGTGCAGCGTGGAAACAAACGTAGCATCAGTCAACTTCACTCTGCCGGCCCACAAGGTGCTTCTTCACGCCTCTCTTGAAGGACCCCATATCATAGGAAGGAGGGAAAACGTGTGCTGTGAAGGATGTGGGAAACCGGAGTTAACTAGTTAACTTTTAATCCATTGCAGCCTTGATAACAGCTGCTGATATTTTTGTTAAGCTTCACACAATTTTTTTTTGGAGAGAGTATCCTGGTGCGGCATGTGGGATTTTCAGCGTCACCAGACTTTTTTGGGGACGTCGAAAAACTTAAAATCAAAGTCAACGGAATTATAAATTACGTCGGATTCCATGAACGGTGGTTCCGGTATACGGAGGTCCCGGGTTCAAGTCTTAGGTCGGGAAAGGTTACACTATGGTCTTAACGATTTTGCACTTAAATTGATAAAGTCGTATCTCAGTTCTAGGACACAAACTGTCGATATAAATGGAACTAAATCATCTGGATCTCATGTAAAAATGGGAGTTCCGCAAGGGTCAATTCTGAGGCCCTTCCTATTTTTATTTTATATTAACGACTTGCCATTCTTTGTGGATAACTACTGTGAAATTGTTTTATTTGCAGATGATACTTCAACATAAACTGTAGGAACAGTTTACAAACAATATTTATGTTGCGTTAAACAATTCATTAAGTTCTTATTTAGAGTAGCTTGAGTGTGGCATGCTCTCATTATGGTCTCTGCGGTGGTTTTTTTTTTTTGAGAGATACTGCTGATTGCCACAGGGGGCATTTTCGGCTTCACCGGGGTTTTTGGGGGCGGCGAGGTAAGTAAAGGGTACCTCAAGCCGTGTTGAAAAGAAATACCTTCGGAGGATTTCTAGAGGGTACGGCATCGCATACTTAAAAGTGCGCGTCCCCGTGCCCTCCCAGAGTCTCCGAAGGGATCGGATCGGATCGGGGAGCGGAACCACCCGAAGGCACGGACCTCGGCTCGGGTAGACCGGGCCGTGGAGGAGGAGAGAAGCGCCCAGGTACATGTCTGTACCTGGTGTAAAGCGCGTGTGAACCGGTTCTTCGTACCCTTGTTCTACGAGTACGGTGTCTTGGGCCTAAATTAGTGTGCATGTTTAGTGTATTCTGTAAATGTGTGCTGTCATTTAGTGGATCGGGCGGGGGGACTGTGGTGGTGGCTTGTGCGTCTGGTCGTTATATTCCCTAAGATATGGTTGTGTGAAGCGATGGCTGACTCATAAGTCATACTCGTGAACGGGTGCTGCCTGTCGAGGCTGGTCTGCTCTTGCTCATGCTTACTTATCTTATTTTTATTATTATCATACTCGTATACTTTAACTTTGTTTTTCTTATTTTCGACTTATATTAGTACTGCATGTCATTGTGAAAATTGAAATTAGTAACTACCTGATGTGATTTTTGCAAACTTAGATATTTTTTATTTTATTGTTTTTTTGTGTGTTGGTATTGTCCTTTATGTTTTGTGTGTTTATTTGTGATGGAAAGTGTCCTTTTATGATAGGGCATTTTCCAATATTTCTGACGCTGTATAGAAAAGAGCTTGACACTTGCTGAGTTTCTTGCCGGTTCTTCTCAGTACAAGATAGCGTAGCCCAGAGTAGACTTACGAACTGATGGCATAATGACGTATATAAGAGCTATTTGTGCTTAAACTGAATGATTTTTATTTTTTTTATTTTTTTAAATTTTGTGTTTCGGATTTTTTCATGCATTCGATTGTGATCAAAAACCCGCATTTGGTAAGTGAGATGGTGGCCAACCAATAGTAGCGATGACTTGATTTCAGTGACGAAGGCCTATATGCCCAATTGCCCAGTGATACAGTTTATGGACTAGAAAAATCAATTTAATCATCATCATCAGCACATTTTTATCAGATGGGGACGAGCCTTCCCTATGGATGGATAGGGAGACCGGGCTATAAACCACCACGCGGACCCAGTACGGATTGGTGGTTGTTAACGACTGCTAATGCAGCCGGGACCAAAGGCTTTACGCGCCTTCCGAAGCACAGAGGATCTCGAGACGATAAATTTTTGGTCACCTATCCGATGACCGGTTTTTGCGAAAGTTGCTCAGCACTCGCAGACCGGACACGTTAACCACTGCGCCATCGAGCTCCTCATAATCATTAACTATAAATAGAATCTATACATATAATAAGAACGTAGGGATAAAAAAATCTGTAATTGCAAGATATAAAAAAAAAATTACACAGGTTGCCTTAAAATCACTTAGGGAACACGATAGAATAGTTTAAAAAAAATTGTTTGTTTGTTTGTTTGTTTGTTTGTTTGTTTGTTTGTTTGTTTGTTTGTTTGGTTGTTTGTTTGTTTGAAGTCGATAAACTCGAGAACTACTGAACGGATTTTGATCCGGTTATTACCAAAATGCTAAGAAAAATCCGGAAAATAATATAGGTTACATAAATACTCGAAAAATACAGGGTGTCTCATTTAAATCTGTCAGTATGGGAAAGTCTGAAACTATAAGACATACGAAGATCTGTCCTTAGGAACCATGTCATCGATTTTAATAAGAAGAAAAACTGCATTCATACATTTAAAAAAAAACCTGTACTCAGCTCGGAAATCGAACCCGGTTCTTTTGAAAAAAATAAACTTGTACTATTTCTATTTAGATATCGATTGTGTAGGTCTTAAGCAGTAAATTGCTCTTTGAAACATGATGTCTAAAATGAATAAAATGCATTGTTTTCACGTACTTTAATTTATTTTAGTAGGTGTTCGAAGTGACCACCGTTACATTCAACAAGTTCAGGCATGTAAAATTGTCTCTATGGTTGTTTGTACCTCTTTGCTGGTTTTGTAATTGTAAGATCGTTACCTAAACGTGTTGAATATTGTATTGAAAAAAACGGTGGTCACTTCGAACACCTTCTAAAATAAATAAAAGTATGTGAAAACAATGCATTTTATTCATTTTAGACATCATGTTTCAAAGAGCAATTTACTGCTTAAGACCTACACAATCGATATCTAAATAGAAATAGTGTAAGTTTATTTTTTCAAAATGACCGGGTTCGATTCCCGAGCTGAGTACAGATTTTTTTTAAATGTATGAATGCAGTTTTTCTTCTTATTAAAATCGATGACATGGTTCCTAAGAACAGATCTTCGTATGTCTTATAGTTTCAGACTTTCCCATACTGACCGATTTAAATGAGACACCCTGTATAATAAGAACGTAAGGATAAAAAATCTGTAATTGCAAGATATAAAAAAAAAAAATTTAAAATCACTTACGGAACACGATAGAATAGTTTAAAAAAGAAATTGTTTGTTTGTTTGTTTGTTTATTTGTTTGTTTGAACACGATAAACTCGAGAACTACTGAACGGATTTTGATCCAGTTTTACCGAAATGCTAAGAAAATTCCGGAGAATAACATAGGCTACATAAATACTCGAAAATTGTTAAATTTTGATTTGGTCTAAACCGGGATTTAGTCCTTGGTTGCTTGGCAACTGTTGTTTATTAAAATCCCCTATGTGACAACATAGGGGATTTTTTTAATGAGTTTTCGGCTCTGGCATTTGAGGCTCTGGCTCTCTATTGCTATCGTGTTTTACGGCTCTGGGTTCTTTGCCCTTTTGAGCCTGTCATTGATAGTTGTTGTCATGAGAATACCGATTTTGATGCGGTTATCACCAAAATGCTTAGAAAATTTCGGAGAATAACATACAAATCGAAAAATGTTAAACAAATTTTGATATACGTATTTACGCGACCAACTGTTAGATACGTTCGTTGAGTTATTATTTTAGAAAAGTTTTGTTACTTTCTAAGGTAAAACCTACCCTTTATAAATTTGTGAGGCACCTAAGCGAACATTAGCACCGCAGTAGTAAAGCGACGGAAAATAAAAACAAGCTCGAAATCACGCACATCATTAAACTTGGCTTTACATAGGTACACCTTTTGTTTCATTTTCCAAAATAACCAATAATAATATGGCTATTTAATCGCGCCTGCGCGCGGCGCTTATTGCAGTTTTCTAATACACAAAAATGTTAAAAGTTAAAACATTACCTATATTTGGCGGTATAAACCTCTGTGTCGTTGCCCAACATAATGTCTCTTTTTTTAGTTATGCATAAAAATGTTACCTACTCATTAAATTTGGCTGTATAAAACTTTGTATCATTGCCCAAAATCCTGTCTCTATTTTTTTAAATATTGCACATAGAAGATATCTTGAATTACATAGCTTGGCTGTATAAACCTTTGGGTCGTTGCCCAAAATACTTAATGTTATTTTTTTAAATCTATTTGGTGAAAAAACGCGAGAACAGGAAAATTTAAAAAAAAATTGGCGCTCAAATTATGAAACGAACAGAAGGAAATTTTGATGTTTTGCAATGCAATAAGTACCTATTTTTATTTTGTTAATAATTTTCAAATTATATTAATTATTCATTGTGTAAAAGTTTTTCAAAACATTTTATGCAGGTACGTTAAATATTTCAGTACTTATTCAGATCTTATTAATTTTCAAATAAGATTTATTCATTGTGTAAAAGTTTTATGAAACATTATTGATGCAGGTAAGTTAAACACTTATTTCAGTACTTATTTTACATGTAAGCTGTTTCTTACTTTGGTTTCTTAACATGTTTATAGGATAAATCTGTGTTCAATGATACAATATAAGCAAGTAAGTATCATAACAATTTTAATATCATAAAACCTTTAAATAATGAATTTTGTACATACTTCTAGATTACAGAAAAATGGTTTTTCCATTCTTCTATCGCATAAGACGATGGCTACCTCTGGTATCAGAGTTGCAAAAATGTTTAAGTTTGCAGGGTACAACTGTATTAGAGGCACGGACTTCAGATTTTTTTTTATTAGAGGTAACTTCTTTCTGTGTCCTGTGATCTACCTCTAAAAAGCTACCTACCTAACAAGATGCCACGAAGAAGTTCAAATTTATCGCAAGTATGTAACATAAAATACTATACTGTATTACCTAATAGACAATAATATAATTTATTACAGTTCTCAATTTATTGATATTTTGTATCTACGAATAAGAACATAGTTGGTAAATAGTTTTTTGTGCCTTCTGGCCGACAACCAATAATCCTGGACCGCTACCTGCTACTCGATATCCAGCTTCGGTGGACAAGGCAAAAAATATTTTGAAGTCCGTGGTTGGACAGTATAACAGTAGACACATTTTAGCTAAGATACACCAGTGCCTAGGACGACTCCGGACGAGTACCTGAGCTGTAAAATACCAATTTTATTACATATAATTGAGCGTCAGTAAACCCATTTCAGGTTTGTATGACGTAGCAAATACGCGCAACCCACCGAGAAACGGTGTTGTATACTGAATGTATGTGGAGGGATAATTGAAACGGGAAACTGAGTGAGAATCTGTATGAACGGGACGATTCTGTGCTTCAAACTGAATATATGTATGTACATGGCAGAGATGATAGTCGAAAGAATAAGAGATAATGTATGAAAATAATGATGAACGTAAATAAAATCTTTCTTACACTCACACCAATTATCTAGCCCAAGAGAAGCTACATTACGGAGCTCGTTAAATGTTTACTAGACAACGGATAAACATACTTAAAATACTTAAATACATATTTAGTATACATAGAAAAACACCCAGACCCGAGACAATTTAGAAAAACAATATTTTTTAAATTGACCCGACCGGGGAACGAACTCGGGACCTCAGAGATGGTGACACCATGAAACCCGGTGTACAAACCACTCGACCAAGGAGGTGGTCACCCATTATTGGACGTAGGCGGGGAGCACTTAAGACTACACTTGTTGTTCTCTAGCGTCATCTCTCCGACATATTTATAAACATATTAAGCGATCGAAGTTGTACAGATAACACATCAACATATCCAAAACTGTTAAATTTCTTCAATAAATATTCAAATTTGACGGTTTGTTGTAGGCTGGTGTGCAGGCAGACAGGCGTGTGTCTATGTACACTACTTTACTATAATAACAATGGACTATTTATAACAACGGTCACTGATAAGCGCGCCTGTCACGCGCCACACGGCAAACAGGCTGCGGCGCAAACAAATCAGCAACCTAATGAATTATCGTCACGTGCCGGGCCCAGGGACTCTCCGGCCGCCCACTGGTGACATCTTACACTAATTTTACCAGTATCTGAATATACATAAAAAAATAAAATAAATGTCAATTGCTTAAATATAATTTCACAGTTTTATTAGTGACATAAACAAAAGGCACAATTATTATTGAATATTAAGAATGCAACCACTGTTGCCTTTGGGCGTAGCAGGGTTGTATACTCACGCACACTGGATTTATTTGTTCTTGATAATAATAATAATGCTCAAGGTTGATTGAGATACTTTCAATGCCTTTTGCAGGACAATTACACTGTATTACATAATATAACTTAAAGTTAAAATGGAGCTACGAATATTGCGTGGTTACACAAGATGGATGCAGAGAAGAAGAGAGCAAACAATATATGTATCTCTCTTTCGCACAAAACAACTATTAAAAATGCAAAGGCATTATTGTTTATGTTGCCAACATAAGTTGCGGCTTTAAGAAAATGAAATGGTACTAAAATTATTTGTTAATATTACTAGGCGTAGTTATTCATAAAATTATAATACTTAAATTTTGAAAATAAATATTTTAAGTTATACAAAGATATACTATTTTTATCACTATATATAACAGTATTAAGTTACGCAAAAATACAGTATTTTTATTTTTAAATATTTACTAATTACATTTATGACTGGGCTTAAAATAATGATTCTAAGTTATGTAAGAATATACTAATATTTTTAGTTGCTTATAACATATGAGACTAAACTTATACAAGTTTTCATCTCCACGAGAAAATAGAGAAAATTGAAGCTAAGTTATACAAAATATAATAATATTTTTATTTGCTTATAACATATAAGACTAAACTTATACAAGTTACAAGTTTTCCCCTCCACAAGAAAATACGGACTCTAAGTTATACAAAAATATACTATTAAGATTTACCAGTAGTAGGAGAGTTGCCTTAATTACTATCCAATGGATAATAGAAAAACATTGGTACGAGTTTTTTTTTTTTTACTGAGTGCATCAAACCAATTTGCAGTATAACAACAGTGTTTCAGTCTCAACTTATTACTAACACAGGACATGCATGGTTAACTAATTTAAAACCACTTACAATTCTTATACATTGTTATTATCTATGGGCAGCAAACATATCTTTGTAACAGATCTATTATGCTTATAACCATTGGCTGTCATTACCTCTACTGTGCGGACTTTTCCATCTTTCCCTGGAAATAAATTAGTAATGCGAGCCATTGGCCACTGCAATGGAGGTGTGTTATCATTACATAGGATTACTAAACTGCCAACACATACATTTGGCATACTTTTATGCCATTTAGGCTTATTTTGTAACAAAGTTAGGTAGTGTCTAGTCCACTGTTTCCAAAATGCTTGTTTCATATTTATAATAATGTTCCAGAGTCTAAGTGTATTTACATTTATATTACTGAGGTCACGCTCTGGGTAGGAGTTGAGAGGCGCTCCCGTTAGAAAGTGTCCTGGTGACAAATATGAAAAATCATTGGGGTCTGATGACAATGGAGTAATTGGGCGCGAATTTAACACGCCCTCAATTTCAGTCAATGCGGTATTCAGCTGCTCATAAGTGAGTAATGCTCTACCAACAGTGCGTTTCAAGTGATGCTTTGTACTTTTGACACCACTCTCCCACAGTCCACCAAAGGTAGGGCTGTAACTTGGTATGAAGTGAAAATCAATGCCGCGTTGAGAGGCGAACGTTTGCACCTGACTTTGGTGAGCCTGGGAGGCATGCAGTTTATAAAGCTCATTCAACCGATTTCTTGCCCCCTTGAAGGTTGAGCCATTGTCACAGTAGACGTCGCTGGGTATATTGCGTCGCGCTATAAATCGTTTGAAGCAAGCAAGAAACGTTTCGGTGGTTAAATCAGAGGCCAACTCTAAATGAATAGCCTTTGTAGTAAAACATACAAACAAAACTATATAACCTTTTCCTATGATCGGCCTTCTAATTCGGCTGTTTTTGACGGATACCGGCCCAGCGAAGTCCACTCCGACCTTTTGGAATGGTCGACATGCGTTGACTCGATCAGCGGGCAAGGAACCCATTATCTGAGCGGCAGTTTCTGCTTTTAGTCTGGAACAGATTATACACCTATGTAATATACCTTTTATAAATCTTAATGCATCGACTATCCAAAATTGTTGTCTTAGTGAAGATAATACTAATCTTTGTCCAGCATGCAGTAGTTTTAAATGTTCATCTCTCACAATCAATGCCGTTATCACCGATTCTTTTGGTAAAAGGAGAGGATGCCTTTTGGAGTACGGTATTGAAGCATTATGTAAACGACCGCCTACTCTTAACATGCCATCATTGCCTAGAAATGGTGTCAATGGTTTTAAATTACCAGTAACATGATTGCGAGAAGACAAACACTTAATTTCATTAGCATAATAGTGCTGCTGTTCATTCTTTACAATTAATAACAAAGCCTTATTCAATTCCTGTGTTGTTAAAAAGCCGTTTTTGCTTATAGCATTCGGCCTGACATTATTACAGAATCTTAATATAAGCGCGAACACTCGAACCATTTTATTTATATTTGAAAACTTTTTCAGCCTTTGGTAAACATTGTGCTGTATGTCTACTATTGAAACACATACATTTTTATCATCTTTTACTTTTAGCTCAGGTAAGGTCAATGATGTGTCTGATACATATTGAAAAGAATAATTTTTATCATGCAAAAAGTGAGGACCATGCCACCACAGCTCATGATCTTTAGGTTGGCAAGGCTGAATACCCCTACTAAGACAATCTGCGGGGTTATCTGCTGTATTTACATATAACCATTGACAGCTGCAATGCGGATGCTCTAAAATTGTTCTAACTCTATTTGCCACATATGCCTGCAGCCTAGTGACATCTGTTTTTAGCCAAGCTAATACAATTTGCGAGTCAGAGAACAGATAAATGTCGTCAATTCTGATGTTTGCTGATAATGGTTTATGTACCTTTTCTATGAGCTTAGAGAGGAGCAGTGCTGCATTTAACTCGAGTCTAGGAATCGTGAGCTGTTTTCTCAGTGGATTGACTCTGGACTTGGAGCATAATAAGTGAATTCGAGTATTACCTTGAACGTCTACTGTACGTAAGTAGATGCAGCAACCATAGGCCTCCATGGATGCATCAGCGAACCCTATCAGCTGATTTGATACTGCATCATCTGACTTCAAGTAGCGCGGCACGCTAATTGGATCCATGTCAACTAAATCCCTACTAAAGTCAATCCACAGCTTTCGGATGTCGTCAGGAGGTGAGGCATCCCAGCCAGTGTTGCTGGTCCAAAGCTTTTGCATTATTACCTTGGCACGAACTAGTATTGGACCAATGAGACCTAAGGGGTCAAAGAACTTACTAATGTAACTCAGTATGTCACGTTTGGTGTCATGCTTACTCTGATAAGGCTCTGGACATGAGGTACTGAGGACATCACCCCTGACATCAAAACTGATACCCAGCATTTTTAGGAACAGCTCATGCCTTTGTAGATCTATTTCTCCAACATAATGATTTTCGACAGGTACATTTTCAAAACTGTATCGCAATTGGTTGCCCATTTGTGCAGTTGAAATCCACCCAGAGCTAGAAGATGAATCAGTTCAGACTGTGTTTTAATTAATTGTTCCATAGAATTATCATTGCATAAAATATCGTCTACATATGTATTATTTTTTAAAATTCGAGATGCTAATGGAAACTGACTCTCATATCTATTGGCAAGCTCGATAAGGCAGCGAGTAGCTAGATAAGATGATGACTTGAGACCGTAAGTCACAGTGTTTAATTTTATGCATCTTATATCAAGATCAGGTGATTCACGCCACAATAAACATTGAAGTGAACGTTGCGATGGATCAATTTCAATACATCTGAACATTTTTTGAATGTCACAAATGAAGAAGTATTTTCCTAATCGAAAGGAAATTAAAATCTCAAATAGGTCTTTTTGCACTACTGGACCATTTAATAAAAGATCATTTAAAGATACCTTTTTATTAGTACGCATGGAACCATCAAACACGTTCTTAATTTCGTTGTGCGACTACTTTCTTTTAATACAGCATGGTGAGGGAGAAAATAATCAGGCTCTTTAGATAAATTGAAGCTACTGATATCTATATAGTCACCATGTTTTAGTTCAATAAATTGATCAATGAATTTTTTGTATTCTGTGAAAAAAGTTTTATTCTTATGTAACCTCTTTTCTAAATTGTTGAACCTTTTTAAGGCCAAATGAAATGACTCCCCTAGCTCAGAGTTAACTCGCTCTAATGGAACTTTAATTGGCATTGAAACTTGGAATTTATTGTTTTCAAGCTTAGTAGTTTCACAAAATAGTTTTTCACAATATTCGTGTTCTGGCAACTGCTCTGGGAAGATTTCAGGCACTTGTTCAGTTTTCCAAAATGCATTCATATCTCTTTCAAACTAGTATTACATTCTAGACAAAATAAAGACACCACCTGGTTTCTAGAAATTGCTGAAGTAGCATTGCGACCGGCGACTATGTGGCCGAACGAGGTGTGCACTATGGATGGCTGCTAAGCTCTGACAGTGCTCGAAGTTGCTGGCTGTAGACTGTTTGCAGAAGCAATGGGCTCCGTCTGCGGTAGTAGGACCTGAAAAAAAATATCAGCGCCTAGCAACAAGTGTATATCACCTGGTTTATTGAAGCTTTTATCAGCTAACTTGCAATGCGGAGGAAACGCAATGAATGATGAGTCAAAATAGACTTGTGGCAACCTAGTTGTTATTTTCTTTACAACATGACAGTTAACACCAATTTTGAATGGATAAACAGTGGAATGAACCTCAAGGTTTATGCATTTAGTAACTGTATTTTCAGTATTAATAATACCTATTATATTTGTGTTGGTAGGTGTAGAAACCAGACCTAACAAATCAACCACCTTTTGTGTAACAAATGAGGCTTGCGACCCACTGTCAAGGAGAGCTCTGGCTAAAATTGTCTGACCATACTGCGATATTAATTTGACTTGCACAGTAGGTAGAAGTACCTGACTCTTAGGAGTGCCAGCAAGTAAGGTTACAGGAGGAGTGGCTTGTTGAACATCCATACCATGCAGTAGAGAGTTATGACTTAGCTTACACTCTTTACACTTAAAATGGAATTTGCATGTGCGCTTGTGATTCGACAAACAAATTTTACACAACTTGTTTGCGATTGCGAACTCGAAGCGTTTTTTGGGTGCAATGGATGCGAAAGATGGACATTTAAATAATTTATGGTTTGACTTACAGTACATGCATGTTAATGGCATCTGTGCAACTACAGCGTGGGTGGTTAGACGCTGCACCTGCAGCTTCTGGCCGAGAAACTCCGTAGACTCCAAAGCTTGAGCACGCCTTTCTAAGTAATCAAGAATCCTTTGTGCTGTGGGAAGCTCCTTGTCTTGCCCTTCCATTTGAAAGGCTCGGGTAGTCAGCACATCCAACTTCCGCAACAAAATACATACTATTATGCTGTCCCAAGAGTCCACAGGTTGATCTAAGTTTTTGAGAGCAGCAAGGTGCTGCTTGGTTTCTGAAATTAGATGACGAATGTTTGAGGTCGTTGACCACGTCATGTTAGGCATATTTAAAAGTGAAAAAATATGCTCTTGTATGATTTTGGTTGTGTTGTCATACCTATCCTTAAGCAATTTGAGTGCATCCGCATAACTGCTGTCAATCAGTGCTAGATTACTAATTAGTGTGTGGGGTTCTCCCTTGAGAAAACCTCTAAGGTAATACAACTTTTGTATGGGTGTTATTGTTGTGTCGTTGTGTATCATAGCAGTGAATAGGTTTATGAATGGCAAATATTCAGAATACTTACCATCGAATGTTGGAATATTTGCTTGGGGCAAATTTAGTTTATGACTCGTTGTGTTCTCGCCTTTTGTATTTACGTGTGGCGCAGTAATCACTAGCCTATTGTGGATGGCGTCTAATTGTGAGATAAGCTCAATAAAGTTTTCCTCCACGTCAGTATTGTCCTCGCCGTCGTCTGGGTCAAGGGCTAAAATTCTAACACAAGCGGAATTGTAATCTTCGAATACACTTCGTAGTCTATTGCGTTTCGCGTTAATTTTTTCAATCGACATTTTACTTATTTCCACCACGTCGAAACTGTTTCTCAATCTCGTAATTGACGCTTTGCAATAACCCCTAGTAGCAACTAATTCTTTCAAATTTGCCATTTTGTAAACACCAATACTACGATAAACAAATTTATGTAAACTTAAACTAAATAAATAATAACTAAGACACTGCTGTTACTCCGCAAATCTAAAATCGATGCATGGATCGATGCACTCAGTAAAATAAACGGCTGAAATGGCGGCAGCTTCCGGCTCGCGGTGAGTGAGTTGGCGGCTCGGTTCGGCTTCTTTTCTTGCGTGATGTTGGCTGCGCTGGCGCGGGATTGTCGAGACGGCGCGTGATTGGCGGTGACGCGTGATTGGCCGAATGTTGTCAAATCGGCACGTTACTCGCTGCACTGACTCGATGACGTCAACGTATTAGCACAATTGTATTGCCAATACAAGAAAAATTGAATGAAGTTCTTCTGCGATACGTGGCGGGCGAACGAATGTTGATTGCTGCTTACAAACCAAATCTATGATGACGATGCTTTTTGTTTTTAAAAGTTGCTGCTTCCAATTATTAGAATGTTGTGTGGTTACACAAGATGGATGCAGAGAAGAAGAGAGCAAACAATATATGTATCTCTCTTTCGCACAAAACAACTATTAAAAATGCAAAGGCATTATTGTTTATGTTGCCAACAGCCTTTGTTAGTTTGATCTGTATTACTGGCAACAGGGGCCCCTCTCAAACGGAAACAACTATCATCATCATCATCATCATCAGCTCATTTTATGTCCCCACTGCTGGGGCACGTGCCTTCCCTATGGATGGATAGGGAGAACGAGCCATAAACCACGGCGCGGGCCTAGCGCGGGTTGGTGGTTGTAAAAAAAACAACATTAAAAAGTCGCCGTAGTCGTTTTGACTATAAACATTATCAATACAAAATAAGGTACCTATATTCCTTACCATACCTACCGCGAGGATAAGAAGATGTGTGGAATTTAATATACTGTTATACGGCACGGTTCTGCCCAGAATGCGACTGGACAGTGACTACCCTGATGCTTATTTTTGCCGCTAAACAGTTTTTTTTATTTTGGAAATAATTAATACTTTAACACAGTTACTACTTGTACAGCTATACTTTTACATAAAGTAATAGACCAAATATTACGAATCAGTAGTCTCTAACATAAAAGTTTACACGTTATGAACAGTTTTTTTTTTATGTTAAAAGGAGGCAAACGAGCAGGCGGGTCACCTGATGGAAAGCAATCACCGCCGCCCATGGACACCCGCAAAACCAAAGTAATCGCGAATGCGTTGCCAACCTTGAAGAAGGAGTAGGATCTTAAGGAGGGAGTAGGAATTGGGAGGGGGAGGGGTGAGAGATGGGCCTCCGGTACTTTCACTCACCGGACGAAACACAACAGCAACGAGTGCCGTTGTTTCACGCCGATATTCTGTGAGAGGGTGGTATTTCGCCGGGCGAGCCGGCCCATTTCTCGCTGCAACGCAGCGTGGCTCTACCACTCAGACAGTGTTACTCATTTAGCACCAACCAGGGGTCACGTGTAGGGTCTCAAGGGTAAACCTACGGACGCGAGTAACTTTAACCCCCAAATGAAATATATTTTTAAATGATTGAAATAAACATAAAAAAACAGTGACACTAGATGTTACCAACATAACTTCTGGTTTCGGTTTCATCATTAAATTACGGTTAGAAGTAAATAAATGAGTTTTCAGTGTTCTTTCAGTTTTAACCACCGATTTAAATCACAAAAATGTTTATTAACACAAAAATGAAACGTACAAGCGCACATTAGTCGACAACATCGTTCTGTCCAAAAAAGAACTAAAAATATAGTACTTCTGTACATGGTTCGCTTCATTACAACGAGTTCCGGAACTAGTTAACGATTCAAGCGCTCGGATAAAAGTTTTAGAAGTATGTATTAGTAGCTGGTTTATTACTGAAGCGAACGTGTAGAAACTCATGAACTGACCTTTAGATAAGTTTAAAAAACATGTAAAGTCTTCTTTACATAAAAAAGGTTCTTATACCGTCAAAGAATATTTAGATGATAAAACAGCCTGGCATAATAAAAAACGCATACTTTATTTGGATCAATATACTAAAATTAACTAGTAAAAAATTACTAATAAAAAAACACAGGTTTATTACAATAACTTATTCATGTTTATCTTCTCTTTCTTCTTCAGCCTGTCGCCACCCAATGCTGAGTGTAGGCCTCTCCCTTTGCACGGCATCTTTCTCTGTTAGTAGCCATTTCAAACCAGAAATAGAAATTAAAAATCTTTATTGTATAACTGTGTACAATATAGTTCTTAAATATTAAATAGTATCAACAGTCTATTCATTTCGACGAACAATTTTTTTGTGAGTGTTATATTGGTTATTCTTTTTAGCGACTCTATCTATATCGTCTCTCCGTCGAGCCGGTTGCCGTCCTACATTTCTACGTCCAATTCTTGGTCGCCATGTTAAGAACTTGTGTGACCATCATCGTCCGTCGTTACGTCTGCAGACGTGTCCCGCCCAACTCCACTTCAGGATGCTTACGCACTTTACTTCGACGGCGACGGTTAGTCTTGTATGCCTGCGCATTTCGGCGTTTCTTCGGTACCGAAGTGTGATCCCTAGCATCGCGCGTTCCATGACTTTTTGTGTCATGTTTATATTCACTCAAACATACATACATGTTAAACGCAAAGTAAATTAACTATGACTGTTCCGGTGCTTGGCGAAGGCCTCAATTATTGTAATCACGTCATCACTACAATTGATGGGTAATGGCTGAATTACCACGCTTGCCAAATGCGGGTTGGTGATAACAAACCCGGGTTATTCATCAAAAAACCTGTAACACACTTTGCCCGACCAGGACATTGAATCTGGGGCCTTGGGTATAACAATATTAACTATTGTAGCTTTCAGTAATGTGCTGCCCTCGTTACAGCTGCTTTACACTAAAACTCGCACGTCATTCATTAAGACCCTCACGTCCTTACTTTGTTCTTCTTGTTAGAACAACTGCGAATTAAGATTAACTCAGAATCAGACATTAAATCTTGCGAGTACGTGCCTTGAATTCTCGTGATAATAATAAGTAAGTAGTTCAAGAATAGTTATCAAATAGTGGGGCAACGAAAAGTAAGGAAGTATGTATAGCCGCTATGTTTGCAGACTCGTGATAAGATTAAAGATAAAATTAAATTAAGATTAAATTTTAAAACTGTTTGTTTTGTAAATAACAACAAAAAAATGATTTAATCTTAGCATAGAAATTGTTAAAGAAATCGAAGTGTCAAATGAAATAGACAGCAGAATTTTAAACTTTTCAACAAGTAGAAACACCTTTTCTTTTTTTAACAATTTATTTTTGTATTATCAACGTTTTCAAACCGTCAGTCTATAATAATGTAGGGGAGCCGATGGTATGGAGAAATGCCACACTGAGGACTTCGCTACCGCGATGCAGGCTTCCCATACTATTTATCGTCGTAGTATGCCGACGTCGTTGGTTTGCGTTTGTGGCGCCATCTGTTGACACGGTTTGAGAAGGTATTTGCTTCGTGTCAAATAATGTGCGGCGTATGCGGTAGGTGGAGCCGCCACAATAATATATATTTATTCGCCTCTGTGGTCCAGTGTTTAAATCACCAGTCTTAGATCCAGGTTTTCGGGATTAATGGCCAGCGTGACGTTAGGCTGGTGGTAGCGCTTGTTTAAAAGTGTCCAAACTGTGTGTAAAGTGTTAGAACCATCATTTTCTAAGCCGCCATACTCGCTTTACCAATAATCAATCTTAATAGCATTATATTCCGATCCGTTAGAGACAAGATAGCCTGGTCGTCAGTAAACCAAAAATATGAAATGAGTGTCATGTTTAAATGTTTTAAACACGTATTTACCTAAAACATGTTTCTAATTAGAAATATGGCAAACATTAACAATAGCCACACGATACTGTCCGTTAGTTCCATCTAAATTCAAAGGCCATTACACAAAATGTGAAATCGGAACCGCATGGGAGTGTCCGGCGCGGCATAAATCAAGAAGAGTTTAAACTCCTAGCGCCGTCTGGGGACAGGGGCCAGCAAACAAAATGTGCTTCCAATTCTAGCAATTGGAGCGCGCATTTTAATTTGTCTTTAGTTATTTAATATATATTTTTTTAATTCATCTTAAGGGGACACACTGAAAAAATGCACCAACTTTCGTCGAATATTTTAAGACTATAATATGACCTACGAATCTGAAATGTTGATATAGGTAAATTCATGTCTTTACCTTGAATTTTCTTGCTCAAATACACGATTGTATAATTTTGACTCGATCATAATTATTTTCGAAAACACCACTTAAAAATCACTATTGTTGAAATTACAACAAAATTACTTACGACAGATATAATAAAATAATAATATATGTATGTAAAATTGCCTATTTATTGTCTCACTATTAGGCAAAGGCGATCATTGAAATCAAGTAATCGCTAAATTGACGGGTAATATAAGCAATTGGCTGGTTAGTAAAATAATTATTATAATATTGTCGATGTCGCACTTCTGCGTTAGCAGATGGACTTGCCTTCTGCACAATTTATCTTATAAATAATTAAAATATCAATCAATTCCGCGCCTAACTGTGTCAGTACTGCTTCCGCGTAGATCGGGGTCGGCAGCATTTTTAATTTTTTAGGCTCTTGTTGCCGTTTTTGCAACATTTTTTACTGATGCTTCGCTCCTATTAGTCGCAGCGTGATGTTGTATAGCCTAAAGCTTTCCTCGATAAATGGACTATCCAACACAAAAAGAATTTTTCAATTCGAACCAGTAGTTCCTGAGATTAGCGCGTTCAAACAAACAAACTCTTCAGCTTTATAATATTATTAATATAGATTAATTAACATAAATTACCTATGAGAAACATAGGTCACATAAAAATGCAAGATTTGTAGTACGCACATTACGATACAAACGCCAATAATTTTCCACTAACTTTTCAATTAGTAAAGAGTTATAAAAATAACTCTCTATTCATTAAATACATTTTTTTTCACTGTATTTTATAAATATTTAATAAAATATTTAATATTTTTTTATTTTTTTTTATATAACAGCTTCAGTGTAGCAATTAGCACTTAAAAATTTAAATTTAAAACAGTAATTTACTGAACACACCATATTTACTAACTATAGGTAGACCTACCATATTGACAGCAATAAAAAAAGTTACTTTTTCTATTCAAATTTAATGTTCAGGCTTACTCTGTGTGTTTGTAAACTCCCTTTACGATATTTTAAAAGCATTTTATTATTCATCACGAATCATGAAATCACAAAAAGTTTTAAACGCTATTCAAATAAATTAAAGAAGCACTAGGTAATGATCTAAGTATTATTAATGTGAATGTTAAAAACATTTATCTCCTCATTATATGGGAAATAAGCACGCAATCCAAACGGGATACTAAATTATTACTTTTACCTTAAGGAATAACAAAAGAATATTATAACGCGTTCTGACATTTGATTTATGCCGCACTCAACTTACCTGTACTCATAAAGCAGGCAAAATATATGATACAACTCTTCAAGTTCGTCATTGAGGTTAATGCGCGTATTAACACGAATGAACATCTCCCAAAATTATGTATGAACTTAATAGCTAATTTCCTTATTTTATTAGTTACATCATTGCTATAAACAATGATTTACTGTGAAAATTTTGGTAATAAAATTTCATTTTAATTTTCATGAAAACAATGTACTTACCTTCCTTACAATAATAATTGCGGAGAAGACACAGAGATATAACTCAACTTTATAAAATTACTAGCGGCCGCTCGCGGTTTCACCCGCGTGGTTCCCGTTCCTGTGGGAATATCGGGATATAAAGTGTCCTATGTTTTAATCCAGGTTATAAACTATTCTGTATGGCAAATTTCATCCAAATCCATCCATCCATTGCAGCGTGAAGAAGCAACAAATATACACACATCTACAAAAACTTTCGCATTTATAATATTAGTGTGATAAATAGCTTTAAGGCGACGCATTGGTAATTTACGTGGCGGGGATCTTGATTTTTCCCAACAATTACAATACATATGAAAGTGATATTTGATAACATAATTTTTCATTTAATTGACTTCATTTTGCTAGTTGCAGAAACACGATTTGCCAACTTTTATAACAGTGAAAAAAATATCAAAGTAACCTCTTTTAAAACATAGATTTGAATTTTACAGGCTAACCAGACTGATTTAAGCATCTAAATTTTCTTAGTAGATAAGTCTTAATACACACTTTAAAATTGTAGTTAATTTTTTTTTAATAATTTGTAGTTTTAATTTAAAGGAAAAAAACAGATTTTTTTATGGTACGGGGCGCAAACGCTCGTATCAAAACGTATGAGATTTATTGTTTAGCGGTGCGTCGCCTTAAGTATTGATTCTTCTTACTAAGCAAAATCTCATTGAAATACCCGAGAGCCAATCTGCTTTCTCGCGATACATTTTATGTTCCTATCAGCCGGACAAAGCAAAAAAATGTTTAATCCATAGAGCTATGACAGAGTATAACGTAGAATATAGTCTGATCGATATCTTTAGCCTTAACCTGTCAACATTTAAATCGTTGATTTGATTAGGGATTCATCCAATTTATGAAGCCTAAAATTAGCTTCTTATTTAGATTTAAATTTAAATGAGGGTATACAAGCTACCAACTAACTATGAGACGACCAACACCTCAGTCTCCCTGTGACCACGGACCCTGCAAAGGGTTCGAAACGTCAGGATAAACATTAAATAAGTAATATGTAAAATGAACGCGAGTAGATCCGTAAAAGTTGTTTCATTTCAATAGATTTATAAGTTTAAAAATATTACCACACATGTTTTTTGGTGAAGTTTTCTTCATTGCACACACTTAGGTGTAATTGTTTTCTCAACACTATTGTGGAAACTTCTTTGGCAAGTGTAAGATTCTGTAGTTGTATCTATTTATATGTACTAGTGGTCGCCCAGTGGTCTGATTCGAACGTAATTTTTATAAAAAGCTGTTTACTTAACAATATTTTAATAAGGCTGCATGGATTGTGTCCTATACAATGAAAAATTTAAAAGTTTGAATGAGCAATAGTAGATTGTACAACAAGAGCATAAAACGAGCCATTTTACCCGAGTCGTGCATATAGGGTGGCTAGTCACGTCGAGGGTAAAATGGGTTTTATACTCGAGTTTTACACTCTGCTTTTCACTTCGATTGCAAGAAAATAAAACAAACCGCAACACAACAAAAGCTAGTTTCTAGTTTTGTTTGTTTGACGAATAATTAACTTTCCGCTACACAATTTACTTATTATTTTTTTAATTTTTAACTATGTGTTCGACTATGGTCTGAGCAGTAATGCCAAGTTATTATAAATATTTGCGTTATATTTTTTTACGTAAATGCACGCCCGTATTAATCGTAAATTTGTATTTAGATAGTAATTCATAATTACGTCGTAATTAAATTAAGATATAACCTAAATGTCATAAAAATATATCAATTGAATGAAGGTGTATTTAATTGTGCATGTGGCTGTAAGGCCTTATTGCCTTAGTCTTAAAAGAAGAAATTACTTTATGCACAAGAGCATAAAAACACATTTTATGCCGCCTTCTCTCGACATAAAGAACAACTTTACGAGCATGAGAAGTGAAAAGCACATTTATTAGGTGTATTTGTATAAAAAAAATTACTTTGACTTTGACTCTCGGACAAACCTCTTTACTGATTATACTCACATATTTTACTTGCTTAATTTTGGTACTAAAACGTAAAAGTAAAAACATATCTAGAAGTAACACTTTAGAACGATACTAAATAGCAAAACGAACTGGATGACTTTTGTTACAAGTATTCCCATTTTCAAAGAGCCTTTAGCTATTTGACATACTAATATAGCGACTGCAAAAATTACTTACCTTCGAAACTTTAAACTGTTATAAAACTTTGGAACTAGATCATTCATCTTTCACTTTAGCGCTAAATTTGGCATTTTCAATATAACTTTATATGAGATCTTGTAAGAACACGTACCTAAGCAATGAATTGGTTCTCGTCGCAGTGCAAGTTTTTGAGTGGTTCGTATCGACTGATCAACTATTCATAGCATCTCAGGGAAGTGTCTCAGTATCAACTTTGAACGGAAATACCCGACTAGGGCTTATATTTCAAAGTTAGGATATCCTCTCTGTTAGATATAGCTTTTTAGTTGTATTTCTTGTATTTCTAGCTATATATGCTTAACTATAGGTTCTCAATTAGGTAGGTCATTGACTTAACAACTCTTAACATTTACAATTACTTTTGTAAATGTTAAGAGTCTTTATTTAAAACCTACGATGAAAAGTTTACAATCGCGTAAATTGAGTTATTTAACATTTTCTTTCAAACTTAAAGTCTATAACCGCTAAATTGCCCGTGTCCACCCACAGTTGACATGAACAATTGAATTTCTATTATGTCTGGTTTACGAACAACTAGTTCTCTGTGTTTCATTTCAATTGGTTTATTTTTTTGAAAAACTTTAAACTTTTAAGTTTGTATGAAATACCGAAATGTTAAAGAATCTTAAACAGCTTTCGGAATGTCTGTTCAGGGGAGTTATTTTTTAATATCACCGGTGATCTCGAAATTAAAACTGACGTGAACTATACACAAGATATGTTTTGCATTATTTATAATTTTGTTAATATGGTAGTACTTACCGTTCGAGAAATTTTGCGTCAAAAATTAGTTACCAGCTACTTTGAATAAGAGTGAGAAGGAGCATCGTAAATAATTGATAAGATAGCGTGCGAATTAGTTACCGGTTCAAAACTCGCACCCCAGATCATCACTACTAGCTTACACGTGAACAACTTCATGGCTCTTATTTCTGCACGGACATATGCACTAGGAAAAAAATGCTCATTAGTCTACCCTTGCCCAGTGCTGGTTTGTGAGAGTTAATAACTATGCTCAAGCTCTAAAGAGGGGGATCTTAGCATGCGACTTAACACAAATTAAAATAATATCTTAAAAATGTTGTTAAAAATATTTGTGGTATCATTGTTATTTTAACCTCCACATAATAAATTCAGTCGTGATTAATTAAGCCCTACACCAGATATCCGGCCTTATTGAATTGACTTAATTATTTCTTCTAGGAAGGAGTGACGTCACACGTCGCGCCACCGACCGCGCGGTCGTTTATCATCGGACTGTGACGTGTCATTTGCGACAATCCCTTTCTTTCTGTTGCGAAGCTTTTTGTTTTTGCGGTCACGATTTCGGGTACAGTTGACGTTCCTGTGCCATGGACTAATAATATTATCCTGTGCCAATTAATGTTTTAACATCATGATAACATTCGTTCCACCACCAGCTCAGTATATCAGCTCCAATAGGGAGAACAGGCCATAAACCACCCGATGCGCCCAGTTCACGAGTGCTAATACAACCGGGACCAACGGCTTTATGTGCCTTGCGGAACTTTGGCTTACACAAACATTTTCCCTTTTTTATTACGAAAAGTTCTGAACTGAAGAACTGACTGAAGAACTATTGCAGGCACTATGCGCTGAGCGATTGCAGGCATATTCTTTTCATGTGTAGGGAAGAGATAAGACGGGGTTTTTGAAATACCCTCGGTATTACGAGATATACACATGTACCTACGAGTATTTGTATTTGGATGAATTCTCGGGTGGTCGCTAGTGATATGTTATAGGTCCTCTACGTGCAATCAAAATCTATTGGTGCCCAACTGTGTCTGTCGAAGACTATCCAATCCATGTAAACTTATAATTCAGCTTAATTATTTTATGATTAAAAGTATAGCAAAAAGCTTCGGTAGCCGTGCGAAAGATGCTTAAGTTGAATATATAAATATTCAAGAAACACTATGTCTTAAAATAAAATATCTATAAATAAAAGATGTTCCCGTCCCCCAGCTGTGTTTTCAAAAGGGGAAATCAAAAAATATTTCCTAATTTATAATCTGACCCTTTAGTGAGAGACTCTTATCCTACAATTTTCCCCCTGATTAAATTTGTAGGCTCGGAGATACTTCAGACTCTCTCGGCAGAACTCTTTTATGTAATTTGAAGATAAACGAAACGAATTTCGGTCAGATAGTGCTCACTCGAAATTGGTTTCACGGAGTTACTCCAAGACGTGCTACGAAAATGTGATTATGATGTAGATATAGTAAGCCAAATTGGCAGCGTATTTGCCTAACTACCGCACAGCTGGTGACCAAAAACTTGAGCTTTTTCGGGCATCGGAAGGCAAGATGTTGATTAATCATGGTTTTTTTATGATATGAGCCAGCAAGACTGCGCATCATGAAACTCGAAACATTAAAAGTGTAACTAGTCAAAATATATATATCATCATCATCATCATCATCATCAGCTCATAAAGTCCTTACTGCTGGGGCACGAGCTTTCCCTTTAGATGGATAGGGAGAACGGGCCATAAACCACCACGCGGGCCCAGTACGGATTGGTGGTTGTTAACGACTACTAATGCAGCCGGGACCAACAGCTTTACATGCCTTCCGAAGCACGGAGGAGCTCGAGATGATAAATTTTTGGTCACCCATCCGATGACCACCTTTGCGAAAGTTGCTTAACCTCAGCAATCGCAGACCGGGCGTGTTAACCACTGCGTTACACAAAGTAAAGTAAATAGTCTGTAACTGTCCCACTGCTGGGCAAAGGCCTCCATCATTGAAATCAAGTCATCGCTACAATTGATGGGTAATGGCTGAAATCACCACGCTTGCCAAATGCGGGTTGGTGATCAACCCGGGCTAGGTATCAAAAAATCCGAAACACACTTTGCCCGACCTGGGAATTGAACCCGGGATATTCGGGTATCGGGCTGAGCGCTCTGCTACTCGACCACCGAGGCGTTGAATATGATACCTATAGAAAAATTAAAATAAAATAAAATATTGAAACTGTTTTTATTATAAAATGTTTTTGTTTTGTTTATATAATTTTAACGCAAATTTTGTTGCGAACAAATTACAAAAACACAAATGTTGAAAAAATATTATGATCGGATGTTAATGACGGTAGTTGTTGTCATTGAATGGGCGCCTTTGGCTTTTAAAGTAAAAAAGTAAATAGTGTTGAATAATTTCTGCAAGCTGGTTAGAACCACGATAGCTCAATTGGGAGAGCACCTGACACGTTATGTCAGAAGGGTGCAGGTTCAAATCCTGCTTGTCGAAAGTTTTTTAAATTTTTGTAATTTGCTCGCAACAAAATGTGCGTTAAAAATATATAAACAAAACAAAAACCATGTTTTTAATATTTTTCAATTTTGCATTTACAATGTTATATAATATACTTCTAGCCTTTATTTTATTTTTTTGTGTGTTTATTTGTGATGGAAAGTGTCCTTTTAAGATGGGGCACTTTCCAATATTCCATTGTTGACGCTGTAAGGGAGAAAAGAGCTGGACACTTGCTGAGTTTCTTGCCGGTTCTTCTCAGTTCTCCCGCCTAGAGTAGACTTTCGAACCGATGGCATAATGACGTTCAGAAGAGCTATTTGTAGCCTAACTTAATAAACGATTTTGAATTTTGTAGTAACAAAATATTTTTTTACTAGAAAAAATAATCCAGCCTCAGGAAGCTCGAGTGGTTTGACTCTGAATGCTCTGACCGCTGAACTCGGTAGCTCAGCGATCAGAGCATTAGTCAGAAAATGTTATCAAGTAAACTGTTGATAATCATAAAAAAATAATTTACACCATAGTAGGTAACTCAGCTTCATGCAATAACACGAAGTACTTGTAACACGAAGTTGAATATTATGCCTATACATTATAATATAAATAAATTATTCCATAAAATGTTTCGGTCGGAAACGTTGGCCATCACTCTCCACTATATGCAAATTTAAAGTTATACTTGTACTCTCTGAAGGTTTGAATGGCAGGTAATTAAGCAGCGACCTAAATTGGCGCCAGTCGCCGCCAGATATTTCCCCTCTGGCCCCTGATGCCTTCAGCTTTAGCATATTTGGGAAAATTACAGCATTAGCCAATTGCTAGGACAGCATTTAGGTGTGTAGGCAATTGTCAAGGGTGCTTCATTCGTAGTTATTTGAGTGTTTGGAACTTTTGAAACAATATTTTGGAAGATATTAAACAAGTAAGTACCAAAAACCTAACACAGTGATTTTTGATGATTTTTTTGCATTGTTCCTTAAACATACATAATTGTCCTTTTCTTTTTTTATCTTTTTATATTACTTACAAAATATGGATCTAAGTTTTCTGGAAATGAAAAAATGAAAATGAAAATATTTATTTATCAACAACAAATCAGTTTTAACAATTACAGAGGTTGGAGTGTGAGAACACTTGTGGCAGGATAGAATCGCTTTCATTTAACATAATAATACTTAACATTTTGTTGAGTAGCCGCTATACTTAGGTTCTAGTACTTTGATTTACATAATATAAAAACGCGTGCGTGCGTGCGTGCGTGCGGTGTGTGTGTGTGTGTGTGTGTGTGTGTGTGTGTGTGTGTGTGTGTGTGTGTGTGTGTGTGTGTGTGTGTGTGTGTGTGTGTGTGTGTGTGTGTGTGTGTGTGTGTGTTTGTGTGTGTGTGCTTACTCTTTCTACTTTCTCATGTTCCAATTTTTTTATCCATTCAGTCATTATCTGTTTACATTTGAAACTTGTTTTATATAATTATACAAATGAGATGATTGATATGCACACTGATGTTTAGCAAAGTACGTTTTACATTTGTTTTTCTTGGCTACAATATCATTCCGTCGCTTTGCTAGGGTAACAGAGTCATTTGGGAGTGTTTTGTGCTTTTGTAAAATAGTGTGTAAAATATATAACAGTCGGAAATCTAAGTTTTTTGAAGAACATTACTTTTAAAAGAATTCTCTGTGCGCGTTCTACTGCTAGGAATTTCACCTTTGATGCACTACCCCAAAATGGAATACAGTATATAATAATTGATTAGTTGTTAGACGATATATTATACTAAACCGACGCAGTGGCAATATCTGTCGTGTCTAATTTATTTAAATTGTTATCCATAAAGAAATATGATATATTTAAAACAAGTCATAACTAGTGTGATCACTACATTTTTTAAAGCGAAAGAAGACATTTGTTGGTTTATTAGATTATAAATTGTGTGATTGCGTTGTTTATAATGTGTGTTATAACGTGAAGGAACAGTGAATAAGGTTTGTGAAGGAGTTTGTGTATGCATGTGGTATGTGTGAATGAATATGTAAAAGTGTATGTAAATATAGTATGAATTTGTGTGTGAGTAAAACTGTTATAATGTTTCTTATAAAGACAAGCGTGCGATATTGTGATATTTTTTGATTAGATAAATTTGCTCTAAAATTGATATTTAAACACAAATACAACACAATACACTTTAAAAAAAAAATCAAAACACGCGATTTTAAATGCCGACAGCTTAAAACGCGTCATTGAAATGACTATATCTTAGGAATGTATATATGTAAAACTTATGTCGTAGGAATCGTTATTAGCTAAACTAAAAAGTTATCTATAAATATGTACAGTTTTACCTTGTACTAGATTAATAATTCGAAGGTGAAAGTAGGATGAGCGATTATTCCAATTTATTTTACAAAAAATGTGATACATTTAAATAATAGCCTTTATTTCAAAAAAATATTATTTTATTTACTAACTCATACACTACTTTCATGATTATATCACAGCACAACTGAAAAAAAAACAATATGTCATTGAATAGTGTTTTTTGAGACGCAAGTGATATTATTATTTCCCATCATCATCATCATCTTGTTCTACAACTATATTCTGTGGAAATTAGAGCGGGATAACTATAGTATTCACGCTACAATCGACCGATAAAGATTTTCGGAAATCACGTTGGAAATCGACCACCATGTGGTCGTCGATACTTAAAGGCCTTTTGAAATGTGACACCTTGTGGGTCGCGACACTCAAGGGGTGCTCGCGTTAGTTATTTCGTGTTTGGTCTCTTTTACTCTAATTTGAAATGATTTTTAGATGACGCGAACAAAACACGGAATAACTATTCTTAGCTTATTCTCTGTTTATTAGTAAGGCACAAAAGGTTAGGCAAAGATCGCGCGGTAAATGGAGGTGCAAATATAGATTTTTAAAATCAACTCGCAGGTGATATGAATAATTCAGGGCGGGAAGTGCGATCCCAACGCTTTACTTCAATGTTAAATCTTGACACCGATGCTTTCAAAACGACGCGCTGATTACTGAATACGACTAAGACACGATATGGAAGATTAATGGCATTAGAGGATTGTTGAATCTCTTCGGAAGTCTTGAAATTAGAAATGACTAAAATACAAAATAAAATTTGAATGGTTCTTATGGCCAATGGCGTACCTTAGACTGATTAACTAACCATTTCTTTAAGTATTTTGTAAGATTTTTACCCGTCAGAAGGAGTTTAGTACCTAATACCTAGATATTTTGCTTTATTTATTTTACGCAGTTAACTAAGGGCCGATTTTTCAATTGACGGATAAAACTTATTCGTTTGATAAAGTATTAGATAATCATTTTAAAAATGTATTGTCAAAACATGACTTTTCTTTTTAAACAGGTGACATTTTAGCTTGATTGCGTAATACTTTATCAGAAGAATAAGTTTTATCCGATATGATTGAAAAGTCAGCCCTTAGTAAACTTAGTTAATTATACGTTTACTAATTTGATATTCTGTTTTAATTTTTTAAGGCTATCTAGCCCTTTTTTGGTATTCCAATAATCAATAAACTGTAATTTGAGTCATTTTCCATTTATTTTTTTAGGTACAGTCAGCATTGAAATGGCTGATGCAACACAAGTGGTCTGATGATGCAATGCTGTAAGTCGAAAATTGTCTATCATTCGAAAATTTTCAGTTTCCAAATAGTCATTGGTATTTTCAAATACGACTATCAATATAATCTTTTTAACTCGTCATAATTAAACACTCGGAATTAATATTAAATTCTGTGTGGGAGTCCACTTCAGCTCATTCGTATTTTTTAAGCGTAACTCTTGACTCTCCCCTTATTTTTAAGACAGCAATTCCGAATTCCGAATCTAAAAATACCTTTAAGATATAATAATCTGGACTCCTGAATATCGTCCTCCAGTATCGGCCCTCCCGATTCCCCCCACAATGCTCCCTTGGCTGCAGCGACTAAGATATCGAGAAGTCTCAGCGCTCCACGAGCACTGAAGAGATCCTTTACGCCGCTCTATCATAAATTCGTCTTTGATGACGCTGTTTATGATTCAACGGTAAGAAATCAACGCTAACATAATAAGGTTGTATGGTGGTTGTACGTGATATGGTTGTTGTTTGATAAAGACTTTCAAAATTGTTGATTCATGCAAAAATAGACTTAAGCTAAGTATTTAGGCAGCTTAACTCTTGACTCTCCTCTTATTTTTTTTTAATTCAAAAAGTGTAATTATATTTCAAAATCATTTATTTAGGTTACACTACAAGTAGCTGTCACGAATGTCACTATGCCATCGACCTCAGAATAATAAAAGCCTATTCCTTCCTTAATGGCCTCGCATCTGCGACTCCTCTGGTTTTGCGGGTGTCCATGGGCGGCGGTGATTGCTTCCAATCAGGTGACCCGCCTGCTGGTTTGCCTTCCACTAATAAAAAAAAATACTGAACGTAGAAAACGCTACGGTAGCGCCACAAGCGAACGATTGACGAACTAAAAGTGCATTTCGGCGCGCTCTAAAATAAACTGACCGGTTGTAGCAACCGCAACTAGTAGCAGTCGCATTAACATTGTGCAATAAGCAACTGGTTGCTCTTTTTCGGTAATAGGTAAGCCTGCCGCTGTTTCCACTTTCTCGACGTGAGTAGCCATCGGAGTCTGTGCGCCTTAGTTTCTCCAATAATGTTGGGCTCAGCCAGGAGTTCTTCAACCTCGGCATTCTTTAAGATCCTCCAACTTCCATCGGCATTCTGTCTTTTCTCCTTATATAGTAATATTTTAACTCTCGTCGTTTGTCACCAGGATGCCTAGTGTGAGTTTTGTTTACAATCCGTATTCATTCGATTCATCATCATCATCTCAGCTAAAAGACGTCCACTGCTGGACAAAGGCCTCCCCCAAGAATCTCCACAACGACCGGTTTTGTGCTGCTCGCATCCAGCGGCTTCCCGCGACCTTCGCCATATCGGCGGTTCACCTTGTTGGAGGTCTGCCCACACTTCGCTTTCCGGTACGCGGTCGCCACTCAAGGACTATTCCGTCCCAGCGGCCATCAGTCCTGCGAGCAATGTGCCCTGCCCACTGCCACTTGAGCTTAGCAACTCTTCGGGCTATGTCGGTTACCTTAGTTCATTCGATTACGTTTACGAAAACTAAAATGTGTATAGCAAAATTTTAACTCTTCGCGTATGTCGCCAGGAGGCGCTGCTTCAATGCCATACTAATTTACGTTTTCGTTGACGTTATCGAATGTCAAATGAAAATGAATAAAACTCGCACTACACACTCCGAAGTAACTATTAAATGTTTTCCAAAAAGCAAACGAATGCTTTTGCAACTGGCAAAAATATTGGTTTTTAATCTTTTCAAACCAATAAAAAAACTCATATACCAACTGTGTTGTGCCGGATCCCCTGTCTGTTGTTTTGCTTACTGGAGTCAGAAATTTGAAATGAATTGTATGGAGCTTATGTCAAATTTTTATCTATAGTAGGCAAAACAACAGACAGATTGAATATAGAGAACCGGCTTACACGCCTGCACGACAGACTACCACAAACTATGGAGTTACCTCAATAGGCTTTGAACTTTATTACTATGACATATGGTTAAAAATTTATTGAAGGAATTAACATTTATAGATAGGTTGATATGCACGTTCTATGTAGAGTTGCCAACTTTTTTTAGACCAAATAAAGTATTTTTGGATTCAGCAGGATTTTAGTGTGGCTGGCGTCGGAGCAGATCGACGGAACCGGGCGGGGAAAGAGATAGAATTATAGTCAAGTCAGTTAAAACAGGCAGTTTCGCTAGTGTTCCGCTTCTCCTACATACGGACAAGACATGGCGAAATTACTGCGGTTCCGCTGTTATGGTTTCGCAGCGGAGGTGTGCTACGGGCGTAAGTGCTAGATTAATTAGCTGCGAAAGCTTAGTTTTAGACCGAAACCCGTATCTATCAAGATGTCATTATGACACATGGATAGTTCCCATCAAGGCTTTGAATACCGTTAAAAAATTAGTATCGATACTTCTGTCAAACAAAGATACCGGCAAAAAATACCGGTAAGCTTGGTATCGTAACCTGGATGGCATTTTTACCAGTAAATTAAAATAAATAAATAAATAAATTTTCCTACACTCACACCAATTATCTAGCCCAAAAGAAGCTTCGTTATGGAACTCGTTTTAAGGTTACTAGACAACGCATAAACATACTTTAAATACTTAAATACATACTTATTATACATAGAAAACACCCAGACCCGAGACAATTAAGAAAAACAATAATTTCTAAATTGACCCGACCGGGGATCGAACCCGGGACCTCAGAGATGGCGTCACCATGAAAACCGATGTACAAACCACTCGACCAAGGAGGTAAATTAACTAACCGCTCTACGTGGATTGGCTAGAGCGCAAAATTTAATGAAAAAAGTATCGATACTTATTCTAGATAACGTTACCTGCATTACCGGTATCATGTTAGTCAATGCCGGTACCAAATTTCCTTTATGGAAATAACGTTACTTACCGGTACTTATAGTAAGTAAAGTAAAGTAGTAAAGTAAACAGCCTAT
Source organism: Eudonia lacustrata (assembly GCA_947562085.1). Taxonomy (NCBI): domain Eukaryota; kingdom Metazoa; phylum Arthropoda; class Insecta; order Lepidoptera; family Crambidae; genus Eudonia; species Eudonia lacustrata. Next base: position 2,159,395 of record OX387313.1, on the reverse strand, counting down.
AATTGTCCCACTGCTGGGCAAAGACCTCCATCATTGAAATCAAGTCATCACTACAATTGATACAATACTAATCACCACGCTTGCCAAGTGCGGGTTGGTGATTACAAACCCGGGATATGCATCGAAAAATCCGAAAATATAATTTGCCCGACCTGGGAATTGAACCCGGGACCTTCGGGTATCGGGCCGAGCGCTCTGCCACTCGGCCACCGAGGCGTACTTATAGAGGGAATTTGAAACGGTACCAAGCACTAAGCCCTAGTTCCAATACCGCATACGCATACTTAGGGTAGATAGGTAGTGGCATCAGTATTTTTTTAAAATCTTACAGAAAGCACTTGGGCTTGATCTCACCTGATGTTTAGTGATGATAAGGCCGAAGGTGGAAGCGCACTTCACCAGGAATCCTCAACTACTGAGGCACTGGCTATCTTATCTCTAGCTGCCACAACAATGCTACAAACATTAATGTTATGGCGACATATTTTAATAAGACGGTGGTAGCTAGCCAGGCGGACAAACAAGCCCTACCACCAACCAAAACGAGTACAGTCAACAGCAAAAGTAGATGATGCTTACTAGATTTCAAAATTAAGTTTCGAAAGTGTAAGTCGGTATTTTCTATATAACTACAGTCAAAGTCTGCAGGTACTAGTAGACACTCGAAGATTTTTTAGATGTTTTGAAACTTGACCAATCATCAGTTACCTTTGCTGTTGACTGTACACACATGTACTCCCCGCTGGGAATCGAACCCGAGATCTCTGGGTCTGAGATCGGCGGTCTTAACCACTAGACCACACAGGCGGTTAAAGAGCGAGTGACCAGTGTTTGACATCAGTATTCGTTGCTAAAAAGTAACATAACTTTTCATTCAAGTTTTACTGCATGATAGGGTCCGGGTGTAGAAACGGGGGCCCCAAAAAATGAGACATTTTTTTAAAACATAGGTATCTAACGAAAATATTACCTCTCCAACTTGAGCAGTAATCAGTAACATCATAAATAGTTATAGTTAGATGATAATATGTATATATTATATTATATAATTATATTATTTGTTTATCTAAGTACGTATATGAAACTGGATCTTAACCTATTAAACAAATATAAATAATTAATGGAATCAGGCGTTATTTTGCGGAAATCCATAGTACAAAAAAATGTAATTTAAATAATATGTAGTGTTAATTCCGCTAACTCACTCGTTTATACAGCTTGGATGCAGTACGCATGCACCGCCCTCCCGCCCGCAAAAAGTATGCACATGCAGGAGAAACAATGCGTGCAAGCGAAAATGCACACCAACACCGATACCCGACACGTGTTTCGCCCCTCCACGGGGCATCCTCAGGAGCTGTTGACTGGTCGTGGAGGGGCGAAACACGTGTCGGGTATCGGTGTTGGTGTGCATTTTCGCTTGCACGCATTGTTTCTCCTGCATGTGCATACTTTTTGCGGGCGGGAGGGCGGTGCATGCGTACTGCATCCAAGCTGTATAAACGAGTGAGTAAGCGGAATTAACACTACATATTATTTAAATTACATTTTTTTGTACAAATATAAATATATAAATATAATAATAATCAAATATATGCATTATATTTAATTTAAGTACATATTTTTTTTTATTTTTTTTAAGTAAGGTATTTATTTATGTTATGGTCGACAATAAGTGGACCCGCAGACTTTCTTTTCCAACTACAGCTAGGGTTGGCTGGAAGAGATCTCGTTTAGAGATAAGCTCACCCTTGTATTATGTTTTTTTATAATGTAATTTAGACTTTAATTTTAATGTGCAATAAAAGATTCAATCATATTTTTATTTTTTATATTGTATGGAGCTAGATTTCTGTTATCTAATAAAAAAATAACCTCGAAATTCATAATATGGTCTATATTAAATGTTACATAAAGTCAAAAATCAGTTGCTGTACAAAAAAAGTGGTCGGTCACTGGTTCCTGTTGAAAACTAGTGCCACTGGCCTCGTTACAAAACGACAGCAAAGTTTGGAAAACATTTAAAATAAAAGCTAAGCCCATTAAAATAATGCCACATTGTCATTGAAAATGCTCGATGTGCCTTTTCAAAGTTTACTCGTTATTCAATTTTGTTTCAACTTTTGCTTATAGTGAGTACAAAGTTAAATTGGAGTCGCCGCCGTCCGCATTGTCTCCGGATCGCGCGGCAATCGTTGTTTCTTTTGTGTCGGAGACACTTTTCGATGTTCGTTACAACGTTCGATCAAATACTAATTCTATTTCTCGTTGAGTTTTTAATTTGATGAGAGTACGATCGTTATTTTGATTTATTTGTTCAACATTAATTGAGACGAAACACTTTTTTATACGAACGAAGAGAGACGAATAACGTTATATTTGGAACATAAAAGGTGTTGCTTGATCACAGTATGCGGTTATTTTCGTGAGCAAAGTCTACCTCAATCTTCTAGTTTAGTAATTATTTAAAGCCGTCTAGATTAGAACGTTCATGTAAAAAGTCCTAAACTCTGATGTGGAATATTTATAGACTGATGATAATCACTACATACCTAGTTATAAAACAAAGTCGCTTCCCGCTGTCCCTATGCCTACATACCTATATGTATGTATGCTTAGATCTTTAAGACTACGCAACGGATTTGATGCGGTTTTTTTTAATAGATAGAGTGATTCAAGAGGAAGGTTTTTAAGTATAAATACATGCATAATATAGTAGAGAAACACTGATAATTTAAGAGGTTTCACATTTTTTGCGCTTACATTGCAAACGCTGCGCTGCGCTGGCTGAACCCTACGAGATAGATCAAAATAATGTACTACAGTATTTTACACCTTAAAAAGGTCTACAAAAAAGTCCGCGATGGTATATGTCTATCTCTTAGGAATAACCCACAATAATCATTTTTTATCCTTTACTTTTTACGAGAAATAATGGCTTATTTACGAAGCAATTTTAAGCATAACAGTAGTAATCTTTATCCAATTAAGTACCTTAAATACATTGTACATTAAACAAAGATCAAAATGGCCCTTTACAGCATGTAATTTAAATGAATATTTTCGAAGATATCACAGATTTAAAATGCAGGGACATAGCGGTTGCGTGTATCAGCATTGCACCCATGCGAAGCCGGGGCGGGTCGTTAGTAATTTAAATATAACGAAGTTATTGATAGCTGTAAGGCATTAACATAAGTGTAGTGAATGGTCGTAACTGGTTTTTAAAATTATTAAAGGATATTTTATAAGTGAAGACTTAAGACTCATTTTAGGTCACTGAGCCAAGTAAGTTAGATTTCTTGTTTTTATACGAGTATAAATCCGATCCGACACGAACCCTTCGGAGAATCTAGTAGGGCACGGGGACACGCACTAGTGCGTGATGCCGTTCCCTCTAGAAAACCTCCGAAGGTGATTCGATTCACATGGCTTGGGGAACCCTTTAAGTTTCTCGCCGCCCCCAAAACAAGCCCAGTGAAGCTGAAAATGCCGTCTGAGGCAATTAGCAAAATCTCTCAAAAACAAACGAGTAATAAAAAGGATACTTTGCTACTTAATAAATAGGTACATCTTACTTTACAGACTTCATTGAATCTGCATGTAAAGCCACCGGCAACTATTTTTTTGGAGCCTTCATTTCGTTTAGAGCTCGCTTGATAGACTTTCGATTCATTACTTCTTTTCATTAAACTCGGTAATTGGCCGTTCTGATATCGTGCACCTATTCACGTGCACGTTAAAAATGCACTATTTTTTATCTTTTGCATTGTATTATTCGAAACGAATTCGTCCACCATAGTTATGAAACATGTTTTTAAATGTTTAAATCGCTTTTCAATAAAAAATTATAACTTTAATTTATAATTTTTTTTTTTTTAAATTTAGGCCGAATTTTAAATTGGGCTGATGGTGATGATGATAGCTTCTAACGACAGAATGAACATTAACGAGATTGTTACCAAGTTTTTTATGAATTTATTGGTATTTTACATTTCAGCACAGTTAACTACATGCTATATTTTGATTACGCAGTAACTTTAACTATTGTGATTAAATACAAAAACAAAAAACATGATAACAGTTCCGTTGACAAATTAAAAAATAGACTCTCTTAAAACGCCAAACTTCTTTTATCAGATAAAATAACAACGTCGGGATAAAGTAAATGTACGAGTACAATAAACGTGAGTAGATGCGTATAAACTGTGTAGAATTCGCGTAAACATTAAAAAAAATATATATTTTTGTCCGACAACCGCGACGACGCGACGTTGTTCCCCAGAAGAGAATTTGCTCATAATATTTACCGTTTTATTTTTTTTTTACCGCCCCGGAGATGTCAAAAGCATCTTCAAATATTTTATTTTAAAAAAATCGTCCACGTGTTTCGAATTAATAATTCGAATTAATAAGTCGAAATAAATTAGGTAAATTGTCACCTTGGGGAAATACGCCAACTGAAAATTTTCGTATAAAATATAGCGACGACGACGTGACTAGCAAATTGCAATCCCATTTCAATTTACAGGCGAAACGTTTTATGGCTAATCAACGATTCATTTCACACGACCGACTTAAATGAGGCTCCACTTTTTAATGTCATGTCGTTTTCGTGATGCGTCAATTAACTTCCTTTGTATTAGTTGTACTGTTACGGTTATGTTATCTAGTTTTTACGAGCATAATTATATAAAAGACAAGTTTTACTGATTGAAGAAACCTCAATAGCGCACTCAGCTAGAGCCACTGGCTCTATTGACTAAGATAATATCTTTTTTTATTTAATATAATTTACATTAATAAAAAAAGATATATTATATAATTTTTTCAACATTTTTGTTTTTGCAATTTGTTCGCAACAAAATTTGCGTTAAAAATTATATAAACATTTTATAATTTATATTTTTTTTAATTTTGCTTTCACAATGCTACATAAAGTTATAAGATAAAAAAAACGATTCTTACTGAACTTACTGAAGTTGGTCGATTTTCTCTAGTATTTGATCTTGTAATATATTTTATCAATATGAGGAGCGTCTGTTCAAAAGAAGCTATTTGAGTATTTATACTTTTCATCATAATTAATTCTTTAAGATCGTTGCAGACTGTGCTTATATTTAGTCAAAAGAGGCTATAAAGATTTTTCTAATACATTTTTCAAAAAGCTGAAGTATTTTTAATTAGTAATTAAATAGGCCTTTTTGTACAGACCCTACTCATAAACCTATATTTCATTTTAACTAATAATCTTTTACACAGTACTTTATTTTAAATGTCGTCAGTAAAAACCCAATAGTAACGCAGAATAAAGTGTTATTCATTCAAGAACAATGCGCTTTGATACCAACCAAAGATGGTCAATCATTTATAATAACAAATATTTATAAAATTTATAAAATACAGTGAAAAAATTAAACGCCTACCCGGCCCAGCCAGGAATCGAACCTGGGTCTTCCGCAATCCGGGCGGCTGCACTGACCGCTATGCTAGGCTAGGCTGACGTAAGCGCTGAATTTTGTCACTGCTTTTTAATTTGTTTGATTGCTAATAGCGGCACAGTGCGCCATCTATCCAACGATCATTGCATTCATTGCATTGCAGTTCATTTTATAAAATTTATAAATATTTAATTTAGCTTCAGTGCACCAATTAGCACTTAAAATTAAAAAGTAAAATTCATTTAGCATCCCAATCAGTAGAATTTTGTGGTAGAGCTGAAGCTAATCTTAGCGCATAAAGGCTTGCTGACGAGAGATGGGAGCACACTGTTCCCAGAGCGACGCGTGAAACACATTGTGTAGCGATCCGGAACTAGCGGCGTATCTCCTGGCTCACCTGACTAGCTGTCAGCTAATGAGGCCATAGAACCAGCGGGCGACAGCTTATGAAATTGAAAATGGCTTATTTACAAAAATCTGTGTCTCGAAATAAACAATAAGCTCTTGGTGACGCTTGTTATTTTAAGCGTACAGTCGTTATAACCCACAAACCCGTTTTGGGCCAGCATAGTGAGTTATGTATTAACCCTTTAATATTGCATTGTAGTGTGTGTACACCGTAACACACACGCATCATACTCTATAGATTTATTGTAACAGACAGATCGATAAACCTTTAAACCATCAAGTGCAGTCTTATTCCATTGCGCCGAACCACCACCTTTGCAGTATATACAGTATAACGTTTACACTCGTAATAATAAATAAGCTTTGTTTGCGTGCTAAATTATTGTCATGATGTGTGTATTGTTTTTGGGGTTCAGTCTAGTTTAACCCAACTTATCGTAGCATATTTGAGTATTAATTTTGATTGTAACCTGTTGTGTATGCCATAATAAATAAATAAATAAGTTTTTTTTAATGGAAGCGTTCGTGAACAACGTAGAATTAAGTTAGGGGTCGGATAAGACTACAAATAAGCTTTGCAGATCTGTATAATAATGTATGACTGGATTTCTTTCTAGAAAGTGTTCCAAGCATAACATTTCATTTATTCGTAAGATCTTCATTCACGTTCTTCATATTTCATGTATCAAAGTACCAACTCAAAAATATAACAACTCCGCCACAAGATCAACAGAAGCCTAAAAACTCGAATTTAAAAAGTACTAAGATGTGTGCACACATCACGGGTATAGGCCTAATAATGTAGAAAAATTTAGTTTCTTTACCTTTAAAAATAGGGTATACTATTATAATATTACTATAATAAAGTTATTTAAATATCATTTATTCGGTTCGTGGCCCCAAACGGGTGCTATGTTTAACGCTGAGAACATAACTGACGCCATTCATCCCACATCTCAACTGCGGCTTTAATTCAGTCATTTCTACGGCCACTGAAATCTAGGAAGCGTATGTTTAATCAAAACCAAGTCTATCTCTCATCTGTTCTATATGCTACCTGAGAAGTTATAAATAAGATTAAAGCGCTCTTGTCGTTTTTAAACCCTGTGTATGAGCTTAACTAATATTTTATACTTTTCAATGACAGTTTGCAAAAAAGTTAACATTGTCAAAATTTTAAGTACGCGTCCTAGGATACCTACAGGTAAACAGGTACCTACTAAACAGTTTATGTTAAACCCCCTCAAACATTTATTAACACTCTGATGTGAAAGATCTGATAGGTCATCTATTTTGTACACAATAACGCAATTTAAAAAAAATATGGGTAACCACAGTGCCTTAATCTCACCTGACGTTAAGTGATAATAAGGCCAATGGTGGAAACGCACTTCACCCGGAAACCTCAACTACTGAGGCCCAAATCTGAATCTGAATCTATGAATACAATAATAATACCTAGTTCTGTTAACCCATCCAGAGAGATTATAAGCTTATGAGCAGGTATAAGTAGTACTTAATCTAACGGAGCTATGGGGACTGAACCATGACTTCTCGCATTCAACCCAAGCACCTAGTTTCGAAAGTTTCAAAGTGTACGTATCTATACTAATAATATAAAGCTGAAGAGTTTGTTTGTTTGAACGCGCTAATCTCAGGAACTACTGGTTCGAATTGAAAAATTCTTTTTGTGTTGTATAGTCCATTTATCAAGGAAGGCTTTAGGCTATATAACATCACGCTGCAACCAATAGGAGCAAAGCATCAGTGAAAAATGTTGCGAAAACGGGAACATGAGCCTAAAAATTAAAAATGTTGCCGAAAGTCACTATTCCACGCGGACGAAGTCGCGAGCACAGCTAGTTACCAAATAAAATTCCCTAAGTAGCAACAAATTTTGGCTTATGTCTTGTGGAAGCGCGAACCCTAGATCGAACGGCTAATTGAGTAATAGAAACGATCAACTTTGATTCGGCCGATAATTTTGAAAGCCGTTAACGGGTAAGGCACTCAAATTGGTTTATGCGATAAAGTATATAGAGGCGTTGTTTACGGGGGCAGCCGCGATGGATTTGCTAACCGCCCCCCGGGGGGAATTTCAAACAAGAAAACTTCGGGCGGCATGGGCAGGAGTAACGCTTTTTTTTAATTTTGGGTTAAACTCTTGTTCGAAATTTCGTTGTAAATGACTGCTGTTCTTTTGTTTTAGAAACGCGGTCAGACGTTTCATGCATTGAGCGGACCTACCTAGAGCTATATGTTCGAAGTTATGGATTACATTATTCTTGGAATAAAACGTGTCCGGTAACGGAACGGGACTTCTTGTTGGTCCTAAATAGAAAGATAACGCTTAATTGACTAAGTTGTTTTGATCACAATTATATAACAAAAAATCAAAATATAAAATGTCACACAAATTCTATTTTAAACCAACATTTAAGTCACTATAGAACTTGCTCCGTTTTATTACCAAATAATTTATATATTATTTTTGTCCTAGTGATTATGAAACGATAGCTGCACATAAAATAGTAGTTTATGCAACTGTCATATAATGAAGGGTATTAAAACACGAGTGTGAGTTTATGAAACGAGCGCAGCGAGTTTCATAATAGTAACGAGTGTTTTAATACCCGTGTTATATGCAGTTGCATACACTACTTTATCTTCACTAATGCAATTAGTCAAACAACAAGAGTAAAAGCTGACAATAGTTTATTTATAATAATTGTTCAAATTTTGGATGGTACAATTTTGAAAGTTAATGTTAATTATTGATCCAGCAGCTGTAGCGGTCGCGGGGCAAGCAGTAGAGCTCGTAGACGGAGTTGGAATATTTATAATTACTTCATTCGTCTTGTTTTCTATACTGTTCAAGATCGTATTTGAGACTTGAATTTTATTCATTAAAGACTCATCAATGTAGCTTTCAGCCACAGTAGAAGACTTCCAACGCCCGTGTCGTTTCAGTGCGGTCAAATCACCACCGCTATCTATGAGAAGGGTCGCCGAGGTGCGCCGGAAGCAATGCCCCGTGTACAACGCTGGGTTAGGCAGATTCAAAAAACTTGCGATAGTTTTTCCCAGAGCACCAAATTTATTAATACCAGTTCTTTGATCGACGCACTTCCCCGATCTATAGCTCAAGAAAAAGGCAGGGTTTCGACAGGGGGTTGGTCGAAGTTCCATGTATTTTTTACATACGGTATAGCAGTTGCCCGTCACAACGAAAGAACGATCTATTTTCGTTTTTGTTTTCTAAACTTTCACCATGATTGTACTGTCGTCTATGTTAGAGACTTCATCGAACTGGATGTTATATAGCTCTTGCCTTCGGCATGCCCCCATTATGCCGAAGATTAGTGCAACCTGTAACAATAAACGATATAATAAGCTTGAGGTACATAGCCAAGGCAAAAACTATGATTTATGAAGTAGTAAAGTGTAGGTACCTACTACCTAATTTATACACAAAGCGCTTAAATGGAGTGTCTAGATAACTTGCGTGTGTAGTACGTAAGTACTAGGTAGATTAAATAACAGAACTAAAATACACTTACCTTTTCAAAAAGATACAAAATATCTGGTGAATCTTTCAGGAACATCTTTATTTGACCTGATGTAAACGTCAAGGACTTTTTTTCCTTGTGTCCTTCTAAACTGCGTTTCAGGAACGCTATGACTTTTGAATACTTCGTGATATCAATATTGTTGTAGATACTCAGTGTGGACTTGAGCATAGAATATTTAGCCCACATAGAAGATGGCTTGAATTTGTCGGTGAGGTCTTTGAGATACACAAGAATGACATTTTCAGAAAATGATGTAGTTTTCTTTTCGATCTTCCATGCCAAAAAGTTATTATATTCTTTTTCATATAATTTTCTAGATTTTTTTGGCAAAAGATTGTGAGTTACTTTTGTTGCCAATTCTAGAATATCCGGAAGCGAACAAATATCATCGTCGCTGTCCATTTTTAACTTTTAATTTGTATTTTAAAAACAAAACACATTGCGAAACATTAAATTCACGCGTACGTGTATTGTCACAGTGAACTTGCCGCCATTAAAATCTAACCAATGAGAGCGCAGCTGCGCGCGCAGGGCCAATCAGGAGCGAGCGCGCGCTGTTCTTTTTTTATTTAATTGGCACAAGATCTTACCAAAGAGTTTTGTGTATGTAAGTTTAGTAGTTTCGACGAAGTTTTCACGTATAACCCAACTGTTTTCAAAAGCCAGCCTAATATCAAAATTTTATACAACTTGTATGAGGATTTTGACATAAGGCTCGCCAGGTTAATTGGTCGCGTTTTATTGATGTTATAATGAGATTTTACGATATCGATGTGGATATTATACCATCATGTGAAATTGCTTAAATTGAGTGTTTTGTTGTCTGCGCTATAACAGTAGTAATTATAAGTCAAGTATTGGAAACATAAGTAGAATGTTATAACATTAGTGTAGATAAAATCGGTTATGGTCTCATTTTGGATAGCTCCAGGCGTAGATGTGCAGAAAAATAAAGAAACCTGTCATAGGTTTCGAAAATTCCTAAAAAATCTGTTGAATAAACGCGAAGTTTTGCGGGCGACCCACTAGTGTATTTGATTGACATTAACAATTTACTATGTAAGTAATGTTTATTCGACAAAAGCAAATTATTACACTAGGCCAAATAAATTAGTGTTTTACTGACATTCTTTATAATAATTAAATTTAATTAATAACACAAAACTGTCTGCAAAATGTTTGAGAATAATGTTTTGAATAAGTGTAGAAATAATATTTTATTATTATACCGACCCTCACAACCACAATTACAAATATTTTTTGGAGCCGACTAAATTTTGGAATGTTTGTTGTGTTACCTATGTTTATCTCTAACTAACGGCCATAATCGTGTCACCTGACAGTTTTAAGAATATAGGTACTATTCGGTACATACTGATCAAATTACATTTTAGTGGAAAGTAGGATTTTAAAAAATCATGTACGCGTGATATATATGTACTAGTGGTCGCCCAGTGGTCGAAATTCGACCGTAATTTTATTAAGGCTGCACGGGTTATATCCTAAGCAATGAAAAATTAAAAAAGATAGAATGTGAGTTTAGATTGGCATTGACAAATTTCGGCCGCTCCTCTTCCATTTATGAAATATTTGAAAAGAGTATAATATACGTGTGTGCGAAATTCATATGCGTGTGTGTCAAATACATGGTAATGTGTGTAATGTTTGTTCTATTGATCTAATGTATTTTTATGCATAATTAAAGAAAATATTAAGATTCTGTACTCCTTCTCTATATAAACTATAAGTGTGCGAAATTTCATACTCCTCCGTCCGCGCAATATTCCATCTAAACTTCCATCCCTTTTAAATCTACCTTATCTTATCTTATCTTATCTTAGTGGGGCCTGCCGAGGTTTCCACCTTCCAGTAACACTTCGACCCATTGGGATCTTTTGTGCAACCCCATCCTTTCACTCTTCCTCCTCTGTAAAGATAGATGCCATAAGTCTGGCAACGTCCTTAAGAGCGAAGAGCCTGAAGTCCTCCGGTTTCGGATAGGCCGACCCCAGGAGTTCCATTCTTTTCCTAGCCAGAGAGTCGCAGTCACACAGTAGGTGCTGCATTGACTCGGTTTGCTCTCCACATGCCCTACACAAACTATTTTTTGAAAGGTGCATTCTGTGAAGCATTTGTTTTGTGGCATAATGCCCTGTCAAGGCACCGATGGTTAATCGCGCCTAAATTTTTTCTTTTAAATTTTAAATCTATACTAATATTATAAAGCTGAAGAGTTTGTTTGTTTGTTTGTTTGGTTGGGCGCGCTAATCTCAGGAACTACTGGTTCGAATTGAAAAAATCTTTTTGTGTTGAATAGTCCATTTATTGAGGAAGGCTATAGGCTATATTACATCACGCTATGACTAATAGAACTAATAGAATTTTATTGTTAACTAGCTGTGCCAGTTAACAATAAAATTTTAATTATACCATTCGCAAAAACTATTGCATTGCTCATGTTCCAAACTAATACTAGATTTGAGAACTTTATGTAGGTACAACATGAAGCCGTAAAGGTTATGGCTATTAGTATTCGAAACTGTTTTGCCACAGCAGCAATATAATGGAGTCATAACAGCCGAATGTCCGCGGCAGCAAATACATCCATTCTGACCCGCGCATAATGAACAAACAATATTGTCTCGGTTGATACCTAGGGCTTGGTGTACAAATTGGAAAACAGCTACGTCATTTTTACTGTAGCATCTTAGTGTAACACTTAACGACATAAACAATCCCCCGCCCGATCATCTAAATGCCACTACACATTTATAGAATACACTAAACATGCACACTAGTTTAGGCCCAAGACACCGTACTTGTAGAGCAAGGGTACGAAGGACCGATTCACACGCGCTCTATACTAGGTTCAGACATGTATCTGGGCGCTTCTCTCCTCCACCACGGCCCGGTCAACCTGAGCTGAGGTCCGAGCCTTTAGAGGCGCGTGATGCCGTTCCCTCTAGAAAACCTCCGAAGGTGATTCATTTCACACGGCTTGAGGAACCCTTTAAGTTTCTAGCCACCCGCCCCCAAAAAAAAAAGCTTGGTGAAGCTAAAAATGCCGTCTGAAGCAATTAGCAAACTCAGTCCGAAAAAAACCAAGGTATACCTTATAAGTTGCGGACGGTTAGATTGTAAAAATATTATTTAAAAAAAAACTGTTTTACTATTTTTTTGAAAACTTAATTTTTGTTGGTATTTTACCTTTCTCAAGGCCCTGTTAAAAATCAGGGCTATATGTATCTTGCAATGTGGGGACGACTGGATAGAAATAACACTCACGAAGGTTGGATAAATACTCTTCTTTATTATAAAAGTATTCCTTTATATATTAATTCTAACTTATGACTAATACATAGGAATGTAGGTTAGGTAGGTTTCGGGTTTCCAATGTTTATATTAGGGTTCTATTACAGATTCGTATTCCCCAAATATGGGCATGTTTCAAGTTATGTTATGGATAGTTTCATATTCTATTTTGTTTATATTATTACATAGTTACATACCTACCTACTACACTTTCCACCCTTGTTTTTAAAAAAAAATATTGTTTTTTTTTTTTTTATTTTTTTTTTATTCTTTAAATAATTTTGTTCTATTTTTATGTATAACTTTTAGTTTTCCCTTATCTAAAATCTCAACATTTGGAGATACATCTCTTATAACTACGTAAGGACCTGAGTATACACTGGTCAACTTATTTCTATTTTCATTTTTAACTAACACTTTATCATTAGGTTTGTATAAAATCGGGTTACAATTCTTATCATACCTTAACTTTCTAAGCATTTTACTTCGTAATAAATTTTCTCTCGCTTCTTTCTGTGATAACTGAAGTCTATACTTCAATTCTAAAGGATAGCTTTCATGATTGTACAATGGTTTTGGATCTGATGATAAATTACTTGGCAAGTTGACTTTTTTTCCGAATACTAATTCAAATGGTGTAAATTTAGTTTCTGTGTGGACAGACGTATTGTATGCAAAACACCAATACGCTATCCATTTACTCCAATGTTCACTATGATTTTCAGTTTGAATACGTAAGTACGTACCTAAACTTTTGTGACTGTTTTCTAATGCGCCAATACTCTGGTGATGGTATGCTGTGGATGTAAGTTTATTTATTTGCAAAAGTTTACATACCTGTTGAAATGTTTCAGATATAAATTCCGTTCCTCTATCTGTAGCAATGACTTCAGGTACCCCATAGCGAAGTATAAAATTGTTTACAAACCTTTGTGCAACTTCTATTGCACTCTTTGTTTTCATAGGATAGGCTTTAATATATTTTGTTAATTCACATTGTATAGTAAGTATATATGAATAATTTTTTTCATCCCTTTCAATTGGTCCTACTACATCCATAAATATCTTTTGCAACGCTGTCTCTGCTGTTGTTGTAATTGTCATTGGTTCCTTAATATATACAGAATATTTTTCTTTTTGACATTTTTCGTATTTTTTGACATAGTTTCTTATGTCTTCTTCTAGGCCAGACCAAAAATATCTTCTTTTTATATTATTATACATTTTTCTTTCCCCTGCGTGGCCACTCGTAGGTAATATATGAAAGTCATTTAATATTACTTTTTTCTCGTCTTTATCAGTTATTTTTATTACCTCATTTATTATACATAATTGTGGACCGGTCCATTCCTTTGTTCTCGATATCTCATTTGCTAATTTTCCCACAAATATATTATTATTTTCACCTTTTATTATTAGTATTTTATTTAAATTCCATTCTTTACATTTCGTACCAAGTTCTCGCACAAAGGCGCGTCGCGTCGTTTGCGATGGAGAAAATGGTTTTATATATAATGTTTTTTCTTTCTTTAAATATATCAACTTTTCTGATTCCTTTACATTTATTTTGTCATTATTATTTATTTTATAGAGCTCTTTTTGTGTAATTAATCTTAATTCCACACATTCTTTTGGTTTAGTCACAAGTTCTACCACTCTAGGCTGATCAGACCCTTCGTGAATAGAATCTTTATTAGTTATTTTGTCTTTATTGATATCTACATTTATTTGTTTTGTCATTGACCTGGTAATCACGTATACACATTCATTCATTTCCTTTAATTCTTTTGATGTTATATTCAGCCGCGATAATACATCAGCTGCGGTATTTTCTTTACCCTTAATATACTCAACCGTGAAATCATATTCCTCTAATGCTAGTCTAAACTTAAGCAATCGACTTGATGGATCCTTCATATTAAATAGATATATCAACGGCTTGTGATCTGTTTTGATTTTAAAATGTCTTCCATATAAATATGGTCGAAAGTGTTTTACTGCCCAAACTATTGCCAGTAGTTCTTTTTCTATTGTGGGATAGTTGCTTTCTGCTTTGTTTAAACCCCTACTTGCATAAGCTACTGGTCGTTCATCACTGTTAGATAGAACGGCTCCTATAGCGTAGCCTGATGCGTCTGTATGTATAGTGAATACCTTATTTTGTCCAAAATCAGGATATTGTAATACAGGTGGTGTGACAAGTGCATTTTTTAAATCTAGGAATGACTGCTGACAATTATCATTCCACTTAAATTTTACATCTTTTTTACTCAACTTGTTTGCATGCTTTTTCTGCAAAATTTGGTATGAATTTTCTATAAAAGTTTGCCAAAGCCACAAAGCTTTTGACCTCTTTTTCATTTGTTGGTACTGGCTACATGTATTGCTTTAATTTTTTCAGGATCCGGTAAAATTCCGTCCGCCGAAACTACACGACCCAAATATAAAACTTCCTTTTTTAAAAATTCGCATTTTAACAGGTTTAACTTGAGATTGACTTTTTGTAACCTTTCAAAAACATGTATTAGATTTCTATTATGTATTTCCAAGCTTCTTCCAAAAACTACTATGTCGTCTAAATAAACAAAACATTTTTCATAGGCTAGTCCAGACATTGCTAAAGTTATCATTCTGCTAAATGCGCTTGGGCTTGTCTTAAGTCCCATTGGCATACGAGTCATTTGGTATTGTCCAGAATTAAATGCTGTGTACTTTCTTGATTCTAATTCTAATTCTTGTTGATAATAACCCGAAAATAAGTCTAAATGACTAAAATATATCGATCCTGATAAAGAATCTAATATTTCAGATATATTCGGTAGTGGAAACTTATCATCTTGTATTCGTTCATTAAGTTTTCTGTAATCAATAACAAGTCTCCATTTTTTCTCACCTGTTGCATCTGGCTTTTTAGGCACTAACAAAATTGGACTCGACCATTCACTTTGTGTTGGTTCTATTATTCCATCCGACAACATCTTTTGTATTTGTTTGTCAATTTCCATTTTCTGTGAATGCGGTAATCTATAATTTTTGACAAAGACTGGTTCTGCGTGAGGTTTTAGCTGAATATTATGTTTATATAGATTGGTAACTGTTAACTTGTCTTCCGGCAATTGAAATATATTGGCATATTTTGCACATATTTTTTCTATTTCAATTTGTTCCTCTAATGTTAAATGTTTTAAGTTTATTTGTTTTAGAACTTTCTTTACCCTTTCCGCACCTTTTAGATTTTCACCAAAGTAACAATAGTTATATTCTTCAAGATTGTGAACCCTTGGATTCAACTCCATTATTTGTACATCTTCTTGGTTTGTATTTAAAATCTGAACCGGTATTTTCCCATTTGTTGGTTTGACAATGGTACTTGCTATAAATACACCTTTACATATTTCTTCCGCACATATTACACAATCATTTACTTGATCAGTGTTAATATAGTAAATTGACTCAGACCATTTTTCTAAATTATAACATGTTTGCATCCATGTTTTACTGTATTTTAAGGTTATTGTCTTGTTATTATTCATCGATAATGATATTGACTTGTTTCCGTAA
The DNA here is from genome assembly GCA_947562085.1 of Eudonia lacustrata. Taxonomy (NCBI): domain Eukaryota; kingdom Metazoa; phylum Arthropoda; class Insecta; order Lepidoptera; family Crambidae; genus Eudonia; species Eudonia lacustrata. The sequence continues at coordinate 2,143,101 of OX387313.1, read as the reverse complement.
TTTATTTCTGCCTTATATTTATCTAAAAAATTATGTCCTAGAATTCCTATTGTAGTACATGGCAGTGAGTCAAATACATATACTACTTGCTCTATTATTTCGTTTCCTATCTGAAGTTTTAATTTAGCGTATCCAATAGATTCCAATTTACCTCCAATACCTTTTATGGTCATTCTATCTCTAGTTATTGGAATGTTTTGATTTTTAATGTAACTGTATTTTACTGCTGAGATTGTTGCACCCGTGTCTATTAACCATGAGCATTCTTTGTAGTTTGTATTTAGTACGAGTGTAATTGTATTACCTCCGGATAGTATAGCATTAGTCCCGAAAAAACCGGTTTTCACTTATTTCTTTATCACCGTCATAATTTACTCTTAAATTTTTTCTTTCCGTATTTTCTGAGAACATGTTAACTCTGGGCTGCTGTCTTTCCGTGTTGTGACCTCTCTGACTATTATTATAATACTCACCTGAATTGTTCCTTCTCTGGTTACCACCTCCTCTATAGAACGTTCTTCTGTTACCTCTATTCTGTGAATGTGATTGTCGTTTATAGCCGTTACCTCTAGAAATAAAGTTGGACTCTTTTCCGTAGTTTCCCCTGTAATTTCTTCTGAAATTCCCTCTTGGTTGGCGTCTAAAGGTAAACCTAGATTGATATGTGTTATACGTACCGATTACATTGGGGCTTGTCGTTGTAACTTCTTCATCCAGCGCGGTTTGGATGGCATCCTTTAGTGAATCAAAGGTTTTAGCTGAAATAATAGTGCTTAATCTGCGATTTCGCAGTCCATCGGCAAACTTTTTGATAGCCATCTTTTCATTTAAAGGCTTTAATACCTTATAGCTATTGGAATCACCTTTTGACTGCGAAATGGTCAGTTCAACAAATAGTTCTGAAAGTTCTTGTCCGAAGTCATTAATAGTTTTATCATTTTGTTTCAATTGTTGCAATTTCATTTGGATTGCATTTGCAGATTTCTGCGCAAGTAATTTACATCTCATGTCCTGTACTAATTCTTGTACAGTTGCGTATGATTCAGATAATTTTAGTTTTCCTCCTTGGGACAATCGACTTTTTAAAACAAAGTTAATTAATTTAGTCTTAAAGTCTACATTTGACAGTGTAGATCCATAGTATTCTATGTTATCGATCAACTGTCGCGTAATCGTTTCGTCATCTGTCATTAATGGCAATAAGCCCAACGCTGTCCTTAAACTAAAGACTTCCATTTCTACTGTTTTACACAATTCTTTAACCTCGTCGTACAACTGTAAGAATTTACCACTTAATTCGTTTATAACTTTTTCTTTCCCTTTTTCTAATTTACCCAATACTATAGCATCTTTTGTTACATTAAGTATAGAAACAAAAGCTGAATGCAATGATCGAATTTCCTCAGTTTTTCTTAATAATATATCTCCCTTACGTCTACTTGGTCCTATTTTAACTAAATAAGTTCTTATTTCTCTTAATTTAACAGTAAGAGATTCTATTTCATTTGCCATAACATAGTTAAAGAAAAATAATTAAATCTATGAATATACTTAGTGCTTATCTATGTACTTTACCTTAGTGTCCTTAATCACTCGTTTCACGCATATTTTTAGACACTGCACATAAAAAAAAATTACCACTCACAATATGTAGAGTCACGTTCCCACACAATCTTCCAGATCCACATCACTTTGCCTTCATAAGTAAGTTGTAGTTTAGCTACACCTATTGTCCCATCGTGGAACTCCACATCTAATAAGTTTGACAGAACTGCAAATGTTTTTGCTGTAACATTCTCTGGACTTAACAAGTAGTGACCGATATTCCCTTCAATATACGCGACGATTGCAGTTCTTCCTCTCTCTCTATTGACAATTACGCCTTGGGTCTTGATTTCTCGTACTTCGCAAAATATTTCCAGCAGGTGTTGTACCATTTCAACATAAGGTTCCATTTCTTTCTTCCTAGATGTTGGTTTTATTTAGCGCAATGACTTGAGCGCGGGCCCTTCTTTCTATTTTCTTATTGAGCGTTAAAACGCAATAGCGTAAAATCACAAAAAAATACTACAATGATAAGTATCACTACGAATATTCCCAAATACAAATTAATGTTGGCTATCCCTTGAACAAACGAGGTATTCTGTTCTATGGAATTTGTTTTTCCTATTTGAGTGTAAATATCACTGTGACTTGTAGCAGCGGTCGGCTGTACTGGAGTACTGTATTGTTTTCCCATATTTCAATAGGAAGGTCTCTTGTTATTTGTTTAGAGAATTCTGATAGTTGATCCTGCTCCATATATGAAATTACTCGGCACCATTTATGGGGTGACTTCGGCGCCGGCGCCGAACGCGGTCGAGTGACTGGCTAGGGTCGCCATGCAATGTGGGGACGACTGGATAGAAATAACACTCACGAAGGTTGGATAAATACTCTTCTTTATTATAAAAGTATTCCTTTATATATTAATTCTAACTTATGACTAATACATAGGAATGTAGGTTAGGTAGGTTTCGGGTTTCCAATGTTTATATTAGGGTTCTATTACAGATTCGTATTACAACCTCATTCCCCAAATATGGGCATGTTTCAAGTTATGTTATGGATAGTTTCATATTCTATTTTGTTTATATTATTACATAGTTACATACCTACCTACTACAATCTAATGTCTAATTTTCTGTTTATCTGTCTATCAAATTTTGTATCATTAAAGCTTTTTGTTTTAAATATCTATGTAACGAAAAATACATGATAGAAGCTTAGATTGTATGTTAGATTAATCGAAAAGACACGAAGCTTTGCGAAAATCCAAGAGGAGTCGCAAAGAACCAAATACAATTTTCGGGATTTTGGCGCAAACACAGTTTCTCTTTTTAGTATGAGTACCTTTCTCTAGGTATTTATGAAGAGCTTTGTAGTGAATAAAAGATAATGAAATAGCTCAGACGCTACCAAAAAGTTTATTTCCCTTCTATGATCCCGTTCTTTGTGATCATCTTTGGATTTTTGCGAGCATGCCAACCAAAAGAACTGATTCAAAATTCAAAATCATTTATTCAGTTTAGGCTACAAATAAGCTCTTAAGAATGTCACTATGATATCGGTTCATAAGTCTACACTGGGCGGGAGATCAGTACAAGGGTACTTATTAGGATTAGGACCAGAAATCAAAATTTGAACTACCAAGATCACTTTGTACAACGCTGTGTACAAGACTTAACATTAATATTTTGTTTTCAGCGTTTGAAAATAAACTAAAGGACAACACGGTATCGAGTGGAATGATAACAATGCATGTGACCGGTATTGTTTGTACCAATATTTTGTGTGGTTGGAACCATCAAATATCGTCAAATGTCGTCACTCTAGAATATCTATTAAAGGAAATTCGGCAATCGTCAATCAACTCAATTAGCGGGCTACAATTACTAATTATGGTCTCATAACCTCAGTCTCCCTGTGACCACGGACCCTGCAATGGGTTTGAAACGTCGGGGTAAACATTAAATCAAATTTTAATGTATAAAATAAACGCGAGTAGATCAGTAAAAAAGTTTAACTTCAATGTGTAAGGTTCATTTTCATTGAGGTCTGCTGTCAATTTCGGGTTTACATATATCTTGTCTGTGGCTGTACTTTTTTACAAGTTAGTATTTTCGTTAGGCTTTAGCTTTACCTTTTATAATGTTGTTCATGCCCCTTAGATGTATGTCCACATAACTCTGAAACACCTATAACAGACGACCGCTTTCCAATAGGCGACGCGTTCTCTTACCTAAGTAGGTATAGCATTTAGTTTGAGATGTATTTATTTAATTGTATGGCATTCAATTACTTTCAGATTTTGACCACCTCTCTCTGCGGTTCAAAGGTCTTTTCCCTGCACGGGATGAAAACGGCGTCTTCAGTATTTTTTCTAAAAATCAGAGAAGACATCGTGTTCAAATATAAAATTGATAACTATTGCGTTGTGGCTTTTTTTATTCTTTTCGGATTTTGCTTTATTTTGCGAATATCGTCACAAGTAAAAAGTTGACGGTGAATAACATTGCCTTAAAAATATGCTTGTTGATGTGTGAGCATAATTTTGTTACCGATACGCGGTTATTTTTTGGGGAGAAATTACGTGTCACGTAGGCAACCGTAATTGACACAAAGTAATCGAATTATTACCCTAAGGGCTCTTTCAATTTAGACGTTTCGTTTTGGACGGCTACCGCACGTTTGCACTGCGTTCCATATTAAAACAGTCGCGACGAACGGCGCGGCGCGGCGCGGCGACAACAAACGTCTAAATTGAAAGAGCCTTAAAAGCTGACAGAGTCGTACACCAAACACCTTGTCGTATATAATAATTTGGTGTAATTTATATTTTTATAAATATAGATAGTTTGAAAATGTCTATACATTTAAGTGTCTAATAAAAATCAAGAGTTTGGATGACTGATGATGATGATAAAGCGGATAGTGGAAGTGAATTTCTCCTGGAATTCTCTACTTCTGAAAAAGTGCAACAAGAAACTCAATATTTATAACTTTTAAAAATACATAAATGTAAGTTGAATGAAAATGAAATGTTTCAGTTTAGGTCATAATCCCTACTAATATTATAAATTTTGAATGTAAGTTTGTTTGTTACGCTTTCACGCAGAAACTACTCAACCGATCATTATGAAACTTTGTACACATATTCTCAAAGGTATTGGAAGGGATATAGAATACTTTTTTATTAAAAATATATATAAAATAGTAAAAACGACAATGTAATTTTCCAATACAAAATGAAATTGGAAATTTATACATGACTAGCTGATCCGGCGGACTTCGTACATACTTCGTACCGCTTTGACAGTTTCCATGACAACAAAACAAACAAATCATTCGTCCGCTTAAGAACACCCGTATCCCATGATGGACCCCTATAGCAGCGCAACCTACCGGGTCCAATTGTACATCTAAACCATTCTCGAATCCACTTGAATACACACAAAAAAAATCATCAAAATCGGTCCAGCCGTCTAGAAGGAGTTCAATCACAAACACACGCACAGAAGATTTATATATACATATAAAGATCATCATATAAAGTAATCAATATGTAAGATAATACAAAAAAAAAATACAAAATAGCTGGTTTTTAACATAATAAAATAAAGGACATAGTTTTTTTAAGACTGACTTTTATTTATAGTTCTTTATATTTTTTGTCGTTTTTTACCAGTTTTCCATGTCCATCCATTCGACCATGCACTATTTATATTGAGTAAAACTTCAAGGTCTACGTAAAAAACAGGTTTTTTTTGTATTTCTACTTTAACTTCCTTGAAAGACAACTGGTGCAGTGTGAAAACAACGCAGCATACAAGATGTCTCTTAACGCCTCGTTGGAAGGACCCCATGTCATAGGAAGGAGGAGAAACTTTATATTTAGCTTTCAAATTTTTTTTATTTTATTTAAAAGCATAATCGTTCATGTCCATTGTTGTAGTGTTGTTTTTTAGGGTTTCGTGCCCAAAGGGTAAAACGGGACCCTATTACTAAGACTCCGCTGTCCGTCCGTCTGCCTATCCGTCTGTCACCAGGCTGTATCTCATGAACCGTGATAGTCAGACAGTTGAAATTTTTACAGATGATGTATTTCTGTTGCCGCTATAATAACAAATACTAAAAAACAGAATAAAATAAATGTTTAAGGGGGCTCACATACAACAAACTTGATTTTTTTTGCTCGTTTTTGCTCGATATTGATAACAGCAACAGGTAGACGCTGAAAATATTCACAGAATATTGAGTTATATTATTCACTTTAAAAATAAATAATTAAATTAAAATAAATAAATATATAAGGGGGGCTCTAAATATTTAAGTGGGGCTCCCACACAACCTTAGAGCATTAAACACAACAGACATGATTTTTTTGCCGTTTTTATAGATAATGGTTCGGGACCCTTTGTTCGCGAGTCCGTCTCACACCTGGCCGGTTTTTTATATTGCTGCCGTTATTTATCCAGCCTTTTCCCATCAGCTGCAAAAGCGTTTTTTCGTTTATTTATCAGCTTGCCGAATAGCAATTGTAACCTGTGGGATTCGGGGACCGCGAATAGTCTTTATTACCTCGCTTCGGCACTAAATATCCGAGGCTTGTCTTTATACGCTCGCGTAAGTAATAGGTGTCACTGATATGGTTTATTTTCTGGTATGTACGTTTGTACGTTCTGGAGAACGTTTTATATATCTTTGAAGCGTCGCACAATATCGGAAAACTCTATGTACGACGACAATTTACAAAGGTTTTATCCACCACCTTATTACTTAGATATTATTAACTAAGCGTAGTTTTAGCCCATGCTATTTACACATTCACATGATACACTGAAAATACACAGTTGCTTAGGCCCAAGACACCGTTCTTGGGAACGCTTTCTCATCGCCCCAAAAAAAGACCTATACCTCCCCTCAAAAGACTTCAAGTCGATATTCGTAGACCGAGATTCTTTCCCGGCTCATATTGTTATTTCCCCAGTTCTAATGCCATGCACACTATCATAGGACTACGACACTGATGAGACGTCCGTCGTCGCTCATGAGAACAGTGCAGGCACTGTTCTCATGAGCGACAGTCTCATTTGTGAGTGCAGGGCAGGCCCTGCACTCACAATCTGGCACGAAGTTAAATGGTTAAGCCAACTACTCTTTAGAATCTACCGAAATTTTGCTTTCTCTGTAATCTGTAAAGATCATGAGGCATTGGATAACAATTCTTAAAAATCCACCAAGGTTTTGTCGTGCTCTCTAAGTAAAGGCCATCAGACACCAACAGCAAGTTACCCTAGAAAAAACTTCCTTTAATAACGTCCTTGGCTCACATACAGCCACTTGTTTATACTCATCCCTGAGGAACTGCGAATGCCACTACACTCCTCACTCGCAAGTTTAACTAGGAATCGCGCACAAGCAATTTGGAGCTCTATGGTAATGGAATACGCTTCAACAGGGTGGAAGGTAGAAATGTGCATTTCAATAAGCATGCTTTCAAGATTCTGGGCACGCGTTCGAAGCGACACGAGAAATAATGGCAGGAGGGAAGAGCACGAGGGTGGGGGGTGGTGAAACATGGTGAATAAGGTGTTTAATGACCACTGGCTCTTGGAATTCTGGTGCCACGGAGTGTTCAGTTACTTGAAAATGATTGATTATGGCGCGACCGGGGTAGTTGTTATGGAACTTCCGATGGGTAGCTTTGGATGTTTCTCAAAGGATCATTACACTCTGGCAAAGAATAAATGGCATTGATTTCTCTTAGTACCAAATAATATATTTTTACTTCTAATACCAAATAATATTTTATAAATACCTGTATTTTTTAAGTTTAATATATTGGTTAAGATACGTAGTTTTTTATCCGGAGCTGAAGATTAGATTAATCGAACATTCTTATACGACTGCGTATAATGAATAGTTTTAGTATTAGTATTTACAGTTTTTATAACGATTAATCTCATGTAAGTGAATTCTGTATTCTTATGAGAATAAGAAACGAGAAAGTTTCTTTAGGTTCAAATTAGGCACTAATAGTGCACCTATGAAAATATAATTTAAATAATACACACAATAGTAGTAATGGTACATATCTTGATAAATATAATATATAGTGTTTGTCTTCCCATAGGTTCCGAAAGTTGACTCCACTAAGAAAACTCCAGCAAATAACTTAGTAGCTCCTCTTTTCAAACCAAGGGTAGTAGTCTAGTTTCAATAAAAATAATAATGTAATAAACAGTATACTAGATTTTTAATATATATTATCTGCTTCTGTGGTCTAAGTGGCTAAGACCACCGGTTTAGACCCAGAGGTCCCGGGTTCGATTCCCAGCGGGAGGTATAGTCGACAACGAAATTGCTTTACCACCTTAGAAGTGAATTTTGTTTGCATTTAATAAAACAACAAGTTCTATTTTTGTTTAAAAGACCAAGTGACAGATACGTTGTCATTATTGACAATGTGCCTTAGCGACATTTTATTGTAATGAAAGTTTTTGTCAAAAGTGATAAAGCAATTTCATGGTCGACTATACATGTTTGTGTACTCGGTTTGGTTGGTGGTAGGGCTTGTTTGTCCGCCTGGCTAGCTACCACCATCTTATCTAAACATGTCGCCATAACATCAATGTTTGTAGCATTGTTGTGTTCCGGCAGCTAGAGATAAGATAGCCAGTACCTCACTAGTTGAGGATCCCGGGTGAAGTGCGCTTCCATCATTGGCCTTATCATCACTTAACATCAGGTGAGATCAAGGCACTGTGCTTACCCGTTAATATAAAAAAATATATATATATTTTACTAGCACTTTGCCCGCGACTTCATCAGTGTTGATTTCGTGTTTTTTTTAATAAATAAAACAAAAATAAAATTAATAAATATTAGACAACATCACATACATTGCTCTGACTCCAAAGACAGTAGCTCAAATATTTGTGTTATGGAAATCAAGAACAACGACGCTACCACAACCACCCACACCCGAGAAAACATAGAAAAAGTTCGTTTTTCTACAATGACCCAACCGGGAATAATACCCGGGACCTCAGAGATGGCAACACCAAAACCGGGCGTGCGAGTCACTCGACTACGGTACGGAGGTCGTCAAAATTGGTTTTTGCCGTGTTTTTCCGCACAAAAATTAATACCTAAGGTACCTGCGGGTAACCAGAGCCGGTGTTTATCAAGGGCCACTATTACAATAATGTACTTCTAACGGTTTGATTTTATTCTAATTACGCACACCATATAAAGGACCAATAGGAAGGCTAATAAACGCCAGCAGCGCAGTCTCGCGCGTTCCTCCATCTTGTCAGTAGCCGCGTCGTTTGGTCTGCGTCACTCAACAGTAATTTTGTCTCTTGAATGCAACGAAATTGTGCGTGAAATATACTGCTGTTTATAAAACTTGTTGTTACAAAGTAAACCTTACAGTTTGATTGATGCTAAAGCAGGGTAAGTTTAAAAGGTTTTATTGATTTATGTGTATTTTACATCGGATCCAGTAAAATGAGAGATGATGAATGGCGGGTAAAGGGGCCGGCCCTTATTAAACTTTTGAATGTGTACTTTTATCAAAGTTTTATTTTATTTTTAACTTTTCCAAGGGTTGTAGCAGAGTTTAACTAGAATATAATGTTTACATTTTTATTGTTGTCGTTTTCCATTTGATCGATTTTTTTTGATGTTTATAGATCGCACTTCTGGAGTCTCCTGCCAAAAAAGCTCGAGGACTTTGGCAATGGCATGACAATGGCAGCTGTTAACGAGGGACGGTTGTATCAACGGGCAGCGACCGCACGTTATTTTATTCCCAGAAGAACTTTGGTGAACCATCTGAAATCCGGGAAAATAGAAAAACAAATAGGCTGTCGCACAGTTTTGACTGCAGAGCAAGAAAGTGATCTAGCACCCAGAACCAAAAGACTTGCAGCCATAGGTTTTCCTTTAATGCCAAAAGCTATACGACATCAAACATACGTTTTTTGTTCAACAAAACAATGTTCCTAATAACTTTAATAAATCCTCACAACGGGCTGGAAATGACTGGCTAAAACTGGAAATGACTGGCTAAAACTCTTTTTAAATCTGGTTTTTATTGAGGTTTGTCCATTACGGCATTGGTAAAAGGAAAAAGACACTAAAGTGTTAAGTGAAATCAGTTTCAATTTTCCATAAGTTTAATAAAGTCCACAGTATTTGTTGACTTATTTTGTCTTTTTTTTTTAAGGAAATGATACTTTGTTGAAAGTTATGATAATTCTATTAATATGTTATTGGGAAATATGTTTTTTCACAATTTTTTGTTACTTTAGTTTAAGGCGACGCATCGCTAGACAATAAATTAATTTAATACGGAGCGTTTGCGCCCCGTACCATAAGAAAAACTGTTTTTTTTCTCTTTCCAATTAAAACTACAAATAAGTTTATAAAAACGAACTAGCATATTGAAGTGTGTGTTAAGACTAATCTACTAAGAAAATATAGATGCTTAAATCGGTCTGATTTGCCTGTAAAATGCAAAACTATATTTTATAAGAGGTTACATTGATATTTTTTTCTCTGTTATTAAAGTTAACAAATCGTGTTTCTGCAACTAAATGAAAAATCATGTCATCAAATATCACTTTCATATGTTTTGTAATTGTTGGGAAAAATCACGATCCCCGCCACGTAAATTTCCAATTCGTCGCCTTAACTATTTTTGTCGTTGATTTGTTTATTCATAGACGTGATATGGTTGTCCTCCATTTTGGTTATCCCATTATGTATTGACTCAAAATCGTGGTCCCTATTAACTACGTGGGACTTATTAATAAACAAAGTGTAAGCTTGGATTGGGGGAGGCCTTTGTCCAGCAGTGGACGTCTTTTGGCTGAGGTGATGATGATGATGAAGCTTGGATTAGTTACTCCATGTTTTGTCTCTTTTACTCTGAAATGAAGTTTACATGACGGGAACAAAACACGGAGTAACTACTCCAAGCTTACACTTTGTTTATTAATACGGGGGCGTATGTTTAATAAGGGCCATAGAAAGGCTTATAAAAATGTTTATTTTGAACCGAAATATGAGAGGCTAAGTCAAAAAATGTACTTATTTATATTGCTAAAAGAATAAATGTTCTCCTGATAATCCATTTTTTTATTAATATCAATTATTTAACCTAAATATTTAATTCAGAAGTTAGTTGGCCTTTGTTTATCGCAAGTACCATACTTCATTTAAACAAAATAAAATATTACCTATATTACCCGCAAGGACTGTATCGTTCTATCAGTGAAAGAATATTTGGAACTTGACCTGTAGTTCTATCCAGCAGTTGACGTGTGTAGGCCTTAGAGCATTATACCAACTTAATGCTCTAAGGTGTAGGCTGATGATGTGATGTGATGTGATGTGATATGATGTGATGTGATGTGATGTGATGTGATGTGATGTGATGTGATGTGATGTGATGTGATGTGACCAGTAGTTCCAGAGATTACCCTTCTCAAACAAACAAAGTCCCAAATATTACCTTTTTATTAATAGTATAGCAGTGTCAGAGAGTGTTTAGCAAAGTGTGTGCCGCGGCACACTGGTGTACCGTGATCATTAGTTGGTGTGTCTCGAAAAACAAGGTTATCTCATAAAGTTACATAGACGAATTAAAGAAAAATACGAAATACTAACACTAACACAGTTGCGCAGTTGCGGAGCTCGATGGCGCAGTGGGTAAGGCGACGCATCCGTACCATAAGAAAAACTGTATTTTTTCCTTCCAATTAAAACTACAAATTATTTTTAAAAATGAACTAGCATATTGAAGTGTATGTTAAAACTAATGTACTAAGAAAATTTAGATGCTTAAATCGGTCTGGTTTGCCTGTAAAATGCAAATCTATGTTTTAAAAGAGGTTACTTTGATATTTTTTTCTCTGTTATTAAAGTTAAAAAAATCTTGTTTCTGCAACTAGCAAAATGAAGTCAACTAAATGAAAAATCATGTCATCAAATATCATATGTTTTGTAATTGTTGGGAAAAATCAATATCCCCGCCACGTAAATTTCCAATGCGTCGCCTTAACGCGCCCGGTCTGCGAGTGCTGAGGTTAAGCAACTTTTGCAAAGGCCGGTCATCGGGTGGGTGACCAAAAATGTATCATCTTGGGTTTCTCCGTGCTTCGGAAGGCACGTTAAGCCATTGGTCCCGGCTGCATTAGCAGTCGTTAACAACCACCAATCCGCACTGGGCCCGCGTGGTGGTTTATGGCCCGTTCTCTCTATCCATCCATAGGATGGGCTCGTGCCCCAGCAGTGGGGACTTTATGAGCTGATGATGATGGTGATGATGATGATGATATATATTTTGACTAGTTACACTTTTAATGTTTCGAGTTTCACGATAATCTATGCTAGCTCATTACATGAGCTGATGATGACAACAGTTGCAAATCACGCGATATTTAAAAAAAAAAAATGCTTTCACTTAAGGTGTCTTCAAAATTTTCCGGTTTCGTAGTTTGCGAAACACTAGCATAAATTAAACCATAACATTGTGCACATACGAAACTATGTGTCGCCCACTTAGCACAGCTTCCATGCCAATTTCGGCTATGGTGTCCTTACAAACTATACAATATAGCCCGTTTTCGACCTCGGGGACTTTAAGGGTTGATCCTTGGGATCATTTTATTTATTTAAAATATCAAAGTAGGGGTGCAACGCCAACCCTTAGCAATGACAGCCATTTCAATATTTAAATAGTGTCCACAAGACTGTGTATCTTAGAATACCTATAGCGTCGGATGTGGATGTCCTATGCACATAAAAATAGATTATTTTTATAGCTCTTTAAACTATCTAAAGGTGACATATTGTTACTTAAGACTTTTAACGACGACGGTTTGCATGAAACCTTTTTTTAAAGTATAAATAATGTTAACTTAAAAGCCAAAATATTTAAAAAAATCTGTCGTGCCAGGTACTGAAAAAACCGCTCCGTTTACCTTTTTAATTTTTTAAATAAATAAAATGATGCCCAGTAACAACACCCTTAAAGTCTCCGAGGTCGGAAACTGGACATATTGTATAATAAAATAAGGCTTATGTTTAACTTATCACCAGATATATTAAAATACACAGAACCGTTAAATTAGGTAAAATATAACGTCAAAAAAACACTTTTAATCTGTTAAAAACAGGGAAAGAACAAATTGAAATGAAATTCAGTACAATTGTACTGAATTTCATTCATCCTCTAGGGGGAGAATGTGATTTAAATTTGGAATAGTTACCGAAATTTATACTGAACTACATCTGTGTTTACACTATTGAGTTTGTATATAAAGCATTATACATCTTTTTGAAAAAGGAATACGCATTTATTATGCAGTTATGATTATAAAATAAAATTACGAAAACTGACGAGGCCGTATGAGCTTGATGCCTTTGCTTTTCCGAGAAAAAAATATTAGTCTAGGAATTTGCCGCGTTTTTGTTTTCTTCAAATACATAAACGTTAAGTTTATTTTAATTTCTTTTTTATAAATAAGTTAATGTTCTAAAAAATACGTTACGATGTTAAATCAAAGCGACAGTGACAGTGTATTGTCGGATTCCATCAGTGCAAATGCTGCCGCAATTATAAATAATTTGCTTCCAACAAAATCCAAGGAAAATTATTTCAAAACTTATGAAGAATTTTCAACGTGGAGAACTGCGAAAGGCCTATCAATTTCAGAATCAGTACTTCTTGTCTATTTTGATTATTTATCCAAGACAAAGAATCCGAATACACTTTGGTGCATATACTCAAAACTGAAAGCTACAATAAGCATCAAACATAGCATTGAAATAAATAGATTCACGAAATTACTGGCTTTTTAAAAAGAAAATGAGAAGGGCATTGCGCAAAGAAGTCTAAAATTTTTACGACTCAAAATGTGGAAAAATTTCTTAATGAAGCTCCTGACGAAATTTTTCTGGCCACAAAAGTAAGTATACATGATTTAACTATGAATATTTCGTATCTTAGTAATGGTAATTATTCTATATATTTACCTGTTTTTTATCTTTGTTATTTTTTGTGTGCAGCTGCCGACTAGTGTAATTGTAATTGTGTTATATGTCAGACTGTATGTATGTGTGGTCTCTTGTCAAGGCACCGGCTAGCTACACATGAAACTTTTATACTACAAGAAGAGGACTAGAGCTACCCTATTAAATTCCCTAATCCCTACAGAACCTAAGTCCCTAAGTTCCTACGGAGCCTAAGTCCCTACAGCCCTAACCTACAGTATAAATGTGCACCATGAGACCTAAGGTAACAGACGGAAGGTGGTGAGGAATAAGGTTTAGGAGGTGGTTATCTCACTGCCAGTCAAGCAGGCTCACAAGACCGATCAGAGAAGCTGACAGCGCTAGGTGTCTTTGCCACAGTGAGAGGATTATAGTTACCAAACCAGCGTCGAAATGAAGTAGTCCGTGGCTGAGTCAAGAAAGAGATTTATTTACAATTTCTATTACATTATATACTAAGATTACTGTACACACACAAATAAATATTTGACTAGTGTTTTGTCCGTGTATCTAGCAACGTAGCGCTTTCTTGCAGTCGGATGAAGTAGGCCAGCGTCCGTCGCTGACCAAATGTTCAAAGTTCGTTTGAACATCCTGGCGCCTTCAAGATGCAGGAATCCAACTCGTACAGCTCTCGTTTCAGTCGGTACTGATGGCTGCACCGTGCTCGTTGCCTGACGTCGGGGTTTGGGAGGTGGTCTTGCCGACGTCCTCTCGGTCGTCCTGTGTGGGATGCTGTAGATCTGCGCCTGTGGCTCGGCTGCAGCCCGTCGGATAGGGATCTTGGCTCGAACCCATCTGGTTAACTGTGGACCGCAGCAAAATATTAGTAAAACTAGTAATATAAGAGTAGTTGTAGTAACGAAACTAGCTAAATACGAATGAGATTCTATTTGTGCCCAAACTGTATTGTCTAACTGTGTTTGTAAATTTTGTTCCGAATTTATTAAGTGTTGGAAGGTATCTGTAGAGTAACTGTCTATTATCTTCTCTTTCGGAATGTCTTCTATTTTAGTTGTCATTAATTCAGTGTTTATAGAAAAATTAAAACTTTTTGAAAAGGATTCTGTAACTATGGTTTTTTCAGTTCTTTTAGCAGATATTACGTTGTTCAGTGTTTTAATTACACAGTTTTCGGAGATCTTAAGAACACCAACATCGTGAATGTTTACTTCTTCTCTTTGGCCATCACAAATGATAGATACAGTGTTTGAATGTGTTGATATAAATAACCACGTATTTGCCATGTAGAGTTGTGTCCATATTACGTCAGAAGCACTCCTAAAGGTTTTTGAAAGGCAATGTGTTTGGTTGTGTTTTATGCTCTTAAAAAGCTGTTCAATTATGCAGTTCGTATTAAATTGCAGGTTCTTCACGGCTACAGGACTACAAATAAAGTTCATATCCTTTTGAATACAGTCATTGTACTCTTCACGATTTAATTAAATATAGTGTTCGTTGTTATAATCAAAGCCCATAAAGGTATGCTGTATCAAAATAGTTTGAAATGTATTGTCTTCATTTTTCAAGGGTACAGGCGTGACGTGTACTATAACGTATTTCGTGATGTCATGAATTGGAAAATTGGCAAACACTTGAATGTGTGTGTTATTCTCTGTTATTCTAGTATTTAGTAGTTGCGTCTGTGTGATTTTTTTTTTTATACTTATCTCGGCAAATGACTTCATCCCACCTGATGTTAAGTGGAAATGAAGTCCAGACGCGAAGACAACTGGTGCAGCGTGGAAACAAACGTAGCATCAGTTAACTTCACTCTGCCGGCCCACAAGGTGCTTCTTCACGCCTCTCTTGAATTCTCTTGTGATTCTTATGTTATGCGGTTACTTTTTGTTCGCCGAATCTATTATTTTTCCGACTTGTTGTGGCCATAAAACATTGTAAATTGATGCATTATCTAAGAAAATCTTTAGTAATTTTTCGTAATGCTCCATGATTTCAGAGATATAGTTGTTTGCTAGATGATAGGTTTCCATCACTTGGATCTTAATATGGTTCTACGGATCTGTACCAAACATTTTTGTTGTTTATGAATTCAATAGCTTGATTTAATTTTGTTTGAAATATTTTTTTATTTTTTTGAGTCAAAAAGGAGATTTATTTACAATTTCTATTACATTATATACTAAGATTACTGTACACACACACAAATAAATATTTGACTAGTGTTTTGTCCGTGTATCTAGCAACGTAGCGCTTTCTTGCAGTCGGATGAAGTAGGCCAGCGTCCGGCGCTAACCAAATGTTCAAAGTTCGTTTGAACAGGTGGCCTTAATTTTTGGACTCAATGGTGCTTGCCGCGGATGTGAACTTGTAAACTTAAAGGTGGAGGACGTTGAAAATCATTCCAATGAGTTGCTGCTGATTAATGTAAAGGAAACTAAGACAAAGAAAAATCGGTCATTCATTGTACAAGGACAATATACTAAAATCATTCATAAATACCAAGCATTACGTCCCACCAACATGGAAAACAATAGATTTTTTATAAACTATCGCAATGGGAAATGTACTCGACAAACCATCGGCAAAAATAAAATTAGCAATATATGAAAGGAAATTGCTAAATATTTAAAACTTAAAGATGTTGAACTCTACACCGGTCACTGCTTTAAAAGAACTTCGGCGACTTTCTTGGCGGATTCAGGGGCGGATATTACGTCAATAAAAAGACACCGTGGTTGGAGCTCTGATAGAGTAGCTGAGGGTTATATCGAAAGCTCAATGGCGAATAAAACCATATTATGCAGTCAAATTAACAAAAATATAAAACTTAATCCATCAGAGCCATAACCATCAACTTCCGGCATCTTATCTTCGTCCGTAACTCACGATGCACCACCACCACTATCTCCGACGTATACTATCTACAATGAAACGCAAGTTCCTCAGACGCAAGAACAGAGAAATACTCAAATCAACTCATCAACAATAAATGTACCAAACAAAAATGTAACTCTCTCTATCAATAATTGGACCAATGTTTTGAAATGTTAACTTTTACTTTTAATTGTCATTATTTTTAATAAAGGCTTATCTGGGTTGTTGTACATTCGCCACAAAGTTAGTTTGCCACGTTTTTGTAACTCCATACATTGAAAGTAAATTCGCCACAAGTCTTCATAGTACATCATTTTTGCATAAAGTACCGGTAGCAAGGAAAGTTCGTTTTGAGCGCTCGAAATGAAAGGTAGTTATTTTATTCTAAAATTATTGATGTATATAGATAACCTACGAAAAAAATTTAAAACAAAGTAACCATAAATCTTTTTTTTTTTTAATTTATAAATAATGTTACATGTACATACATACTACATAGAAATGTTTTTTTAATGAAAAAAAAATAATTATTAGTGCACTGCGCTAGATTTAATATTTCCAACATAAAGTACTAGGCTACCATAACTATGCAGGAGATTGCTTATTAATATAAAAGAATAATATAGTCTTGTAAATACATATACATATAGCAAAGATTATATAATATTCTTTTATATTAATAAGCAATCTCCTGCATAGTTATGGTAGCCTGGTACTTAATGTTAGAAATATTAAATCTAGTGCAACATGTAGGTATATAAAAGATTGTTTGTGCTTGTGGTTCATACATACAAATTATTTATCTCCAGCAATTATTTTATACACAACAGTACCTAAAAGTGTATCTAAGAGGATAAATTGGTAGGGTTTAAAAAAAGTGTATCTTACAGGAATAAAAGCGCAGTTTTATTAAAAGTGTCTGTACGGGGAAAGTGTATCTCTGGGGAATAATTCGATTTTTCTGCTGTCTGTGTCGAAAATAAGAGTGTGGCGAATTTACACATACTTTTTTCTGTGGCAAACTAACTTTGTGGCGAATGTACAACAACCCGCTTATCTCATATTATTATTGTGTTAATTTTTTCGCAAATGGTACGAAAAGTAGAGTATTTTCCTCGGTGATAAAGGTGTCTTAGTCTTGGGTGAACTTAAATCCCTCGCTACACTCAGGACTCGTCTTAAATCCCTCGCTTCGCTCGTGATTTAAGTTTTTAACACCCTCGCTACGCTCGGGAGTAAACCTCGAGTCCTTCGTTACGCTCGCGATTAAAATCGTCACCCGCGGCAGAAGACACTGCTTTATCCCCTTGGCTAATAATCTACTATTTACTGCCAAAAATAGTAAATGATCACCAAATTAAAAACTCCATTTTAATTTTAATTTATAATCAACATTTTTACATCTTGCTATTCTATTAAAGCAAATGACTCCAAACGAATCATTGATAACCCAAAAATAGTTAATGGCCACCAAAATTTTAACCATATTTTAATTTAAAATGTCATGCAAATATTTAACATCTCGTTAACCTATTAAAGTAAATTACGCTAGAAAAATATGTTTTTACCCAAACTTAGTAAAACAACTCCTTTTGTATAAAACCAGATTTCTGTTGTCTAATAAAAAAAAATAACCTCGAAATTCAAGACAATCGCTATGCTGCGCTTCGCGAAAATCAAAATTTCTAACATCTAAACGTCGTCTAAACGTCTTACATTTCTAAAGTAGGGCAGCTATCTCAGTAAAGCTTAGCTATTTGAGTGAATATGTAATATTATAGTACCAGGTTAGTCCGTGCATTTGGTAAAATGCCTACAATTTATGGCAATCATAGTGAATTATTTAGAAATAGCGCATTATTTTGCTTGATAAGATTTGGTGACTGGTCTTTGAATACAATTTGAAGCGCAGTCGTGACTAAAACAGCTAGAACTATTGTAGTTTTAGACTTTATTTTTTGGTGCTTAGTATATTTTTTTGGTAAGAGAGCTTAGGGTACCGAAGTATTTTTTGGTGGTCATCATATTTAATCCCATAAAATAATGCAGCGCTCCCTGTACGAATTTCAAGGAACTATCTGGTTGGCAATGGTTGTAAAGGGGATGCGATGTTGTTACCAAGCTGTTTTCTGCCAATACGTGGCGCCACTTGCAATTCGCGTGTAGTGTCTGTAAAGTATACGAGTAATAGACATTTACGCTAAAAAAAATATTTTATAAAATACTGTATTTCGTTTTCTAAAGTTTACGCGAACACTACACATTTAAGTAAACCCACTTTTACGGATCTACTCGCGTTTATTTTACAATGTCAGAATAAAATAACATAAATCAATCCGTAAAATAAACGCGAATATGAAGAAAAGGTTGTTTTATTTAAATATTGTATTTATGTTTTGTATTTCGGAAAACATTTTATTGTTTTCTGTTGAACAATTTCTTTTTCCCTTAATGTGCAAGTGGTGCCATCTTGGGAGAGCTTATTTTATTTGCCTTTCGCTTTTCGCTTCGCTTCGTTTGGTTGTTTCAAACTAAGTATAAAACTCTAGAAGTTTCGTACATTGCCAATAGAAGCTGTTTCTTTCAAATATTGCGATAGACGCGACGAATTCAGTATTTATTTGCTTATTTTTTTATCTTGTTTGAATCGTGTTTTATGCATGAAGCTGTAGATATAGGGTCTTACAAATAAACAAAGAATAAGGTCCGAATCGTTATTCCGTGTTTTGTCTCTTTTACTCTAATTTGAAATGACGTTTACGTGACAGGAACAAAAAACGGAATAACTATTCGGACCTTATTCTTTGTTTGTTTGTAAGGCACTTATGGTTTTATGCCTGGTTTCTGGCCCGTGTTGCTTGGGCAATTTATAATATGTAATGTATGCAATGGTACAACTTATGTACCATTGCATACATTACATATTATTTTTATGACATGGACATGAAATTATTAAAACACTGTTAAAAAGTCGACCTATAAACTTTAACGCTTTAAAAAATACTAAAAAGTACCTAAATGTTAGTTTGCTAGAAGCTGCTACAACTTCCCAATAAGACATCTTGAGTATTAATTTTGTACGTAGGCGCAGGTACTAACGTTGTACATACACGAGGCGTTATTTCAAATTCTCTAAATCACGCGGCTCATAAAACAAGTTTATAATTAATAACATCACGATTTTAAAACTATTTATAACTAATCAATTTTTTAAACAATGCCAAAAGAGTTTAATACCATATTAATGCGTTTCAAATTTCGATTCAACGTAAATGGCATTTACAAATAGTCCCTTACTGATTTAGAAATGAGCCGTCATTCTGTAGTCATCGCTAGAAGTGCCTCTTATTGATTAATGACATATACTTCCTCACAATGTTGTTAATAATACTTTTTGCGTCATCAATAGTTTGGCTTCTAAGAAATTGTTGGAAAAACAGAGATAAAAGAAAATTGTATAACCAAATGAAGGGCGATCTTAAATGTTGGCCCATTGTTGGGCATGCTTTAAACATGAATGGAAACATTAACTAAACAATAGAAAAATAATTTGAAAATTAAAAACTAAAGACCTATAAATAAAAGATGTCCTCCAACTGTGGGCTCATGGGAACGGTCCCAAGAATGCTGGCAACATTGCCCCTTTGGATTGCCAAACTAATAAAAACAATTTCCATGATATATAAATTAGACGATGTCTTGTAGACTTTTACATTTCACCTTTTCCAATGGTGCATGTTACTGCACTTTAGTGATTTGCCATAATCTGAGTTATACCTACATCAAATTTAATTTGATTATAGTAAGCGTCGGACCGCCTCGGTGGTCAAGTGGCAGAGCGCTCAACCCGATACCCAAAGGCCCCGAGTTCAATTTCCAGGTCGGGCAGAGTGTGTTTCAGATTTTTCGATGCATAGCCCGGGTTTTTGATTACCAACCCGCATTAGGCAAGCATGGTGATTAAGCCATTACCCATCAATTGTAGCGATGACTTATTGATTTCAATGATGGAGGCCTTTGCCCAGCAGTGGGACAGTTATATGCTGTTTACAATGGTTATATATAGTTTTGCGTAAGTATTGTTACGAACAAATTAAAGTTTGAAAAAAGACAAAGTGTTGAAAAACTTCCACGAGCGGGATTCAAAACCGCACCCCATGACATGTCGGGTCAAGTGCACTACCAACTATGCTTTCGTGGTTCTACCCAACTCGCCGAAATTAAACAACACTATCTATCTACTCTTACACTGTAAGCTAAAGGACCATGTGGCGACTGCAGACCGCCGCCGACATAATTTCTTATCCTCACGTATGATTAAACTGCCCTGTGAGGCACAATTAGTGTAAGTTGAGTTACACTAATTCGGCTTAACAGGTCTTATTGAGATCCTCTAGTCCTGTTTTATATGGGGCACTTTGAAAAAAACGCATTTTGTTCCTGAAATGTTTTCAAGAATTAGGCCTGGCCATATTCGTGTAACTCTGAATTTTTAGGTTTATGTAACGCGATCTCCGTGTAACTAAGTTACCGCAGATAGGCATAACTATTGCGAGCGCTGGACGATCGCACCTATTTAGTGTATTTATAGATACACGGTTTACAGAAATGTTTCTGAAATAATAAAAGTGGTATTTTAATTAAATATTTTTATTTTTAATACCCATATTATTTTCTCTATTTCGTGTAACTTTAATTACAACTCATAGGTTTGTGTAGGTCGTCATTCTACATGTCGCGCGGTTCACGTGTAACTTAGATACACGCTCTCGCGTAACACGATTTGTATGGAAATCAAAACAAGCTGAAATTTAAAATCGCTATTACTAATTAAGTTATTAAGATATTGTAAAAAAATCACGACGGCCTTGTTTAGCTATATACACTCTATGTATCAGCTATTTTTATTATTTTAATTTAACATTTATTTAAGAATGAGAACGAAATTACAATTTTTACGTATAAACGCGTTTTTCTCACGATATGATGCAAAAAGTTACACGAAATGCGCCTCACAGGGCAGTAAAGAGTTTGTAAACTCATTCCTAATCGCGTGTAGATCTGATTAAGATAAGACACGGCATCCTCTCTCCAACATCTACACAGTTTGTATTGTATAAATAGCCTTGTAAGGTTTAGATAATAAGTCACAATGTAGCCACTGTAAATATACAACATCACATAAAGAGACGTAGTCGGTATTTACCATCGCCATGGAAACTTCCCATCACGACGACATACGGAACAGACCACTTCCACTTTTGCGCACCAAGCCAGAATTCCACTTTTGCGCACCAAGCGTTTTGCTTCTACATTTATAATGCGTACAGCCAAAGAGTGGAATTCCCTCCGGCGTCTGTGTTCCCGAGTGCATATAACCCTAAAGTTTTTAAAGCCCAAGTGAATAGGCTATTTCTGGGCAAGCTTGTTCCATCGTCGGCCTCTTCTTAGCCCTAAGGATTAGAATGAGGCCAAGAGCAAGCCAATCTCACAATAAAAAAAATAAAAAAAGAGCCCTATTTAATATCGACAACTATTATTTTCTCTTCTTACTCCTTACAAGTTGCCTATTCTTCAACAGTCGTAGTTACTATGATTGTAATGTCCTCCAGCAATCTTAAACATCGTCTGGAGGTTAATTTACTATATACATACATACCATACCATACCATACCATACCATACCACACCATATACATAAAGGATACAACCAATATCCAACTAATATTATAAACGCGAAAGTTTGTAAGTATGGATGGATGTTTGTTACTCTTTCACGTATAAACTACTGAATGGATTTAGATGAAATTCGGCATACAGATAGTTTATAACCTTGATTAACACATAAAATAGTTTTTATCCCGATATTCCCACGGGGACGGGAACCACGCGAGTGAAACCGCGAGCGGCCGCTAGTCTTCTATATATTTCATCACTAGCTCATTTTGTGTTCCCACTGCGGGGCAAATTAGTTTAATATTAAACCATATAGCAAATACCTCGTATCATCAATCATCAACCACCCATTTTATGTCACCACTGCTGGGGCATGAGCCTTCCCTTTGGATGGATAGGCAGAACGGGACATAAACCACCACGCGGGCCCAGTACGGATCGGTGGTTGTTAACGACTGCTAATGCAGCCGGGAAAACAGCTTTACGTGCCTTCCGAAGCACGGAGGAGCTTGAGATAATAAATTTTTGGTCACCCGTCCGATGACCGGCCTTTGCGAAAGTTGCTCAACCTCAGCAATCGCAGACCGCTCCTCAATTGTTAAATTTACAATTTAATTAAAACTATTAATGGTAAACATGTTTGGTGGTGGATCGAGCTTAGTTATGATATGATCTAATCAAAAATGGTTGCAGCCATTGTTGATCCAGTCGACATAGATAAGGTGTTTAGAAAAAAGATTTATCATCTGTGTTGAAACAGCTTTTGGGTGATAGCAGTGTCTTCGCGCCTGTTCAGTATGTTATAAAACATATCGTATTGTCAGTTCTACTGCGCTTAGCCTTAATCATAATCTTAAAGTCATTTTTAGTTTTATTTAAGCGAAAACATTCACTCAGACTCAGAGTGAATTTGGTTTTGATCCGTACATACTCTACGATCTCCTCTGCCTTCGTAGAGTAGTGGGGCCGGGATATGTACAGCAGCGTCGTAGGTGTAGCAGGACGCAGCACATTGTGGAATTTGACCTAATTTTCAGACATGGTATTTTTATTACAGAATTAGATAGTGTTTGATATTTTAAAAGATGGAGTAGAACTCCCGTGTATCAAGCATAGTTTCGTAAATAGTAATTTTTTTTTAAAACCCTCTTTCTTTTGGCCCAAAATGTGAAAAAAAATTGATACTGCGAGGTCATAGGATTTATTTATAATTTAACTTATTCATATATAGGAATGAGAAAAGTTGCATTTTTTGAGACCATTTTGAATCTCGTGTAGTTAGTACAACACGAGTAATTCGTTTTTTTTTCAATTTCATGTATTTTTTTTTTTCTCTGAAACCAATTCGTATTAGCACACAATTTTTACATAATAAATATCCGCAGACCATGTTTAATACGTCACAAAAAAACTGAAAGCTAATCTCGTTTGGTATACAAGTTACAGCCAGAGTAAGTTTTTGTGTAAGGATTGTCACAATTTTCAGGCCCAATTTTAAAATTTTTAAATGTAGCGAATTGTATAATTAAAATTATATTGGGACTTTTCACACACGACAGCCATCTATATATCTTTGTAGTGTATATAATGTCGTATTTGTGAAATCTCATATTAATTTACATGTTGATTCACATTTATACCGTTCAATAATAAAAATGAAATCTCCTTAGTATTTCGAGTGTGGACCGCTTCCCACACAACATGTCACCGTTCATCGCATCGGAATTTACTTTAAAGAGCAAACATTTTAACAATAGTTTCGTGGTAGCCTATTGTTTTTTAAGGCTAGAAACAGTCAATACAACTTACATTTTATCAGTTCTTAAAAAGGTTTATTTAATTTTATAAACAAAAATATAAAACGTATAAACTACCAACAAAATAACGTTTTAGATATTTAGCGACGGAAGCTTAAATGTTAACTATATTAATCAAATCATCAACTTAATTTTAATAACATTAATAAAATAACGATTTGGCCCAAACAAATAAAATTTATTTACATATCTAAAAGTGTCAACCCTGACTCTAAAATTTAGACCCAAAACAGTATTTACTTAAAACTCGTATACCAAGCGAGATTAACTTTCAGTTTTTTTGTGACGTATTAAACATGGTCATCTGATCATTATTATGTAAAAATTGAGTGCTAATGCAAATTGGTTTCAGAGAAAAAAAATAAAAACATGAAATTGAAAAAAAACGAATTACTCGTGTTGTACTAACTACACGAGATTCAAAATGGCCTCAAAAATGCAGCTTTTCTCATTCCTACATATGAATAATTTAAATTATAAATAAATCCTATGACCACGCAGTATCAATTTTTTTTCACATTTTGGGCCAAAAGAAAGAGGGTTTTAAAAAAATATATATTTACGAAACTATGCTTAATGGGCACACGGGAGTTCTACTGCATCTTTTAAAATATCAAACACTATCTAGTAATTAATATCTGTAATAAAAAGACCATGTACGAAAATTAGGTCAAATTCCACAATGTGCGCAGCAGAGATAATTAGAAAATACCTTCTTGACTATATAAAAATCTATAATCTTTTATATTAAAGATTCAATAGATACATAAATATATAGATACATAGAACATAAATACTTCAAATAAAGTGATCCCGGTTCACCCTGGCAGCACCTTTCCCCCGGTGGAGGGGTCCCGCATAACCATTTTCATCACCCCGGGCGCAGTAGTATGCCTAATGCGTTCTCTTTCATATAAAAATTCAGTGATAGAAAATAACTCAAAATATTATCACCATAAATATATTAAATAAATTTAAAAGGTTCAGAAAATAGCGTTTTACCGCTCTTGTGCTTCTAAAGTGCTCTTCTAAGATTAAGACCATCAACCCTAGTGATTAAAACCACCGGTTTAAACCCAGAGGTCTCAGGTTCGATTCCCAGCGGGAGTACATGTTTGTGGACTCGGTTTGGTTGGTAGTAGGGCTTTTTTGTCCACCTGGCTAGCTACCACCATCTTATGTCGCCTTAACATCAATAATGTAGCATTGTTGTGTTCCGGCAGCTAGAGATAAGATAGCCTCAGTGGTTAAGGATTCCGGGTGAAGTGTGCGCTTCCACCTTCAGCCTTACATCAGATGAAATGTAGGCCAAGTGTTTATCCGTAAGATATATTAAAATGAAGAGGAGTACTTATAAAGTTGTACTTCTAAAGTTCTCTTCTTATATTCATACTGAAAGTTTAAAAATCAAATAATTTTATCGCTGAGCTACCTAGGCCCCAGAAGTCTCGTTTTTTTCTAGTAGTTAGTGATTAACGCAGCAAGCCAGCGGTATTACATCACTGTGAAGTTAACCATCACAGTCAATATTTTATTATTTTTTAATTTTGCATTGACAATGCTGTACTATTATGTTACCAATAACAAAAAAAATTGAAAAAATGACATTCATCGTTATTCCCCTGGACCTTTCATGTTTATACAGTGTAGACTAGTATATGCTGATGATGATGATATATACAGATACAAGATAAAGTTTTACTAGAAAAAATTAACCAGAAAACTAGATGAAATTTTGTCTTGTAGCTATATGTAGATAGCATTGTGAATGCAAAATTCAAAAATATCTAATACTAGCTGTGCCCCGCGGTTTCACCCGCGTTCTATTAGTCATAGCGTGATGTAATATAGCTTATAGCCTTCCTCAATAAAGGACTATTCACCACAAAAATGATTTTTCAATTCGAACCAGTACTTTCTGAGATTAACGCGTTCAACCAAACAAACAAACAAACTCTTCAGCTTGATAATACATATTAGTATAGATTTTCTTTTGTTTCTCATTAACACCAAGTGATAATCTGTTGTGTCATAGAATTGTTTGTTTTTTTTATACGACATCGGTCGATTCGAGCATACGACCCGCGTGAAGGTCACCGTTGCCGGTACCGTATAATTTTAAGGTCATATTTTATTATTATAACATATCTATTTTCATTTTGCATATCGATTACTTTATTTTTATTTTATTTTATTCATTAGGTTACACAACAGACATTAATCTTAACAGTTTAACAGTTATAAATACATATAGGTTTAACAACGTTTTATGCTAGACTAATGTCCTAATTGTGTTAACACAAGTAGTTTATGTGTGCTTAACATGTGTAAAATTAGATTTAGCTTTAGATTTAAAAATGAAAATAGAACTAGATTTAGAGAAGTAATATTTCCAAATAATTTAAAATTACTTAAAACTATTTGGAAATACTACACTTGGGTCGTTAGCCATTTGGGTCAATTAATATTGTCTTGGAAGTTTTGAATACATTTGTGTTCCTTTTGAAAATATCAAGTGAGTTGTGATCCATAGCAAGTTTGTTAAACTCTCTGCACATACGAGCAATGGGACTATTATAAGATTTATTATTCCAAAATGTGGGAGGGACAAACGATGGGAGAGGACGTCTTGGGTTCATTTTGATATTCAAATTAAGTGACGAGAGAAGATAAATCGAATCAAGGTTTTGGTGAACCAATTTGTGTAGAGTAGCAAGGTCTATAAGTTCACGCCTCGCACTTAAAGCAGTCATAGCAAACCTGTGCAATCTATCTTCATTAAGTAAGTATTCGTTAAGCTCCGACCAAGATTAAGCCTGAAACTTAAGTCTCAGATTTTTTTCTGTACCCGCTCAATTATCATAGAATGTTTTTTTTTATAATAAGGAGTCCAAATAACTAAACAGTATTCCAATTTGCTTCTTATCAATGAATAAAATAAGAGAATAAAGTTGTTGAACCTAGACTAATCTTTCGTAATTCTAGAAATGAATCCTAGAGTTTACAAGGTGCTTCGTGACAGGTAGTCATAATGACTCCTACATGAAAGTCTGTCGTCAAAAAGCACACCAAGATCCTTAACCTCATAACTACGGTCAAGCACTTGTCCGTGTAATTTATAAGGAAAGATCAGCTTATTACGCTTATTTGTAAAATATATAACTATGCATTTCTTTACATTTAAGAACATGCGATTCAAACTGCACCAGTCCTCGATCTTTTCGAGCTCCCCCTGAAGTTTGTTGCAGTCGTCAATCGAGTCTACTTTTAGGAACACCTTAAGGTCATCAGTATATAGCAAACTTGGGCATGTCAGTTCTGTGGCAAGATCATTAATAAATACCAGGAAGAAGAGAGGACCCAGAAGGGAGCCTTGAGGAACTCCCGATCTGACTTCCACCGGTTCTGGCAAAAATCCCTTGACAGCTATCAATTGGTGCCTTTTTGACAGATATGACTGAACCCATCGGAGGAGCGAATCATGGACTCCAAATTTGCAAACCTTTTGAACAAGCAAATGGTAGTTGACTTTGTCAAACGCTTTTTGAAAGTTGGTGTAAATTGAATCGACTTGACCTCTCCTATCAAACGTCTAACATAAGGAATTTATGTATTCTAGGTTGCCAACGGTTGACCTATTTCTAACAAAACCGGGCTGTCTCTCCGATAAATAGGGCTTAACATGGAAATATAGGTAGTCATAAACCACGGATTCGAGGACTTTAGCTAGACATGAGAGAATGCTTATGGGTCTATAGTTTCTACAGTCTGATAAGTCTCAACTTTTGTGGACCGAAATAACATGCGCTATCTTCCAAGTTGAAGGCAATATTCCAAGACGCAATGATGCATTAAAAATAAGAGACAACGGGAGACTGAGCTGCTTGGCACATTCTTTAAAAAATATTGCAGGTATCCTATCAGGGCCAGCCCCCTTTTTTGGATCGAGGCTCTCAAGCTTACGTAATACATCAGAGCTGCTCACTGATATTTTGGAGAGTGAAAAGGAACCACTGCCCGAAAAATGCGGAACGACAGACAAAGGAGTCAGCGATCCACTCTCCTCAAAAACAGAACTGAAGTATGTTGAGAATAGCTTACAGACACCCTCACCATCAGAGGAAGAAACAAGATCCAGTCTCATTGTCTGCGGAATATCACTGCTATTTACTTTTCTTACTTTTAACATAGCTCCACAATGATTTAATATTAAAGTTGATGGAATCTTCGACTAAAGACAGATATTTTTAGTAACATTCGTCCATTTAGACGCTTTGAACGATTAGGCAACATTAAAAAATTGAATTGATTAAATAAAATAATAAAAAATAAAAAAAATTACTAATGTTTAGTATGATTATTATAAATCGATGAGTATAGAGTTTTTATGCTTATTTTAATGTTAAAACGATAACTAATCGTGACGTTTATTGATATCCTCATCCACAATCCTCAATTACTGAGGAACCGGCTATCATATCTCAAACTGTCACAATGCTCATATTTAAATAACATGATGAAAGCCAGGCGGACAAACAAAGCCTTAGCCAGGTGGACATAGAATGAGCCCTACCACCAAACAAACCGAATATAAAATTGTACCTACCGCAGGGAATTGAACCCAGCAGGATTATTACCGATAAATGCAACCAGTTGTTAATTGTACAATTTATTGCAACACTACTGCTACTGCTGCGCTGTAAACGCGCAATTGGCTGATGCTAATTTGTATTTTTACGCTATCTTGGAAGCAAAGATCACTTCATTGATAGTGATGTTGATATGTAGCGTGTAGGGCACTTAAATCGAGGTTAAGTTTATTTATAATTTTGCTATGACAACCTTGTGACATTTCGGTTGGCTGCACTGGTTGACCTTGCAATTTTGAAAAGGAATTAGAGAGTAACCACGAGCTGTTATAGCAGTAATTGCAGTTGCGAAAACGAGACACGTGTAGTGACGAATATACACGCGTCCCTTTTCCACAACTGCAATAATACTGCTATAAGAGCTCATAGTCAGGGGGCAGGCTATCTGTTAAATCTAGCCTCCTTACTACGTTGTAATAATAGTGTAGACTAACTAAAGTCGTTGAATTTAAACCCTTAAATTAACCAAAATTTACTTTAAATTAGGTAATGATGTTCAAAAAAGTATTTTTTGAACATCAATACCGAATGCATACATCATAAACCCTACAGGGGTGACCTTGTGCTGCGAAGAAGCTGCTAGAAATTATATTAACGGCAAGGACTGATTTCTTCATCGATGTTCTAACTACTAGACCACAGAGGCGGTTATATTGACGTATGTATAGTTGACACTAAACAAAATTGCATTAACTAAGTAAGTAGGAGTTTCACTCGATTTCTTCCCGTAATAACACGTGTTGTGAGACTCCATTTTAATTTCTATCTACCGTACAAACGTACCCTTACTACTAATAATTAAAAAATACTTGAAATTGGCTAAACGCGAAGCCATTAATTAAGATAATTAATTAATTAAGTAAGTAAGTACAGTCGGCGGCAGATCAACCTACCCAAATCTGTCAAATTTCTCCAATGAATATTGATCCTTATAACCAAAACATTAAGTTCAAAATTGATTGTAGAAATTTGACAGTTTTGGGTAGGTTGATCTGCCGCCGTGTGTACTTAGTACTAGGTATATCTTTGAGTTGATTGATAAGTTACCAAATTGTTCATTACGATGTATATTTAAAATAATATTTGTTAAATCATTAGTGGCATTAGATAATTCTTTTAAGGTTTCATTGCTGATATTGGTAACTTTAAGTAATGACGCTAATGTTTTTTGACCATTTGTAATCATTATGTTATTATGTTTGTATGAAGCTTACCGTCTCAGTCTCCATGTCTGTACCAATACCCATAAATTGTAGGGATGTCTAGATTTCAATGAAAAAAAATCAAATTCAGGCCTTTGGGAAAAAGGTAAAAGTTATTTGCATGCTACATTGTCAGCTGAGAAAGAGAAAAAACTAGATTAAGACCAAAAATGTACCTTTCTCTTGAGAATATATTTAGTTGGCGCTTGCGCCAACTAAATATATTATTTCATTTAATGCTTTTTTTTGCCCAGCAGTTGGATATGGGCAATTATTTACTAACTTACTTACATTGTATTGAATGTCATATAAATAATGTATTGGTTAAAAGTTATAAACTCATAGTGTATTTAACTTTTTTTTGTGTAACCTTTTATTGTTTTCGGCTATATTATGTAAAAGCGATTTGATTATTATTTTTTGCTTTGTTGCTTCTATGCGCTTTTAAACTTACGCTCAACCTTCATTTATGTATATACATTTATTAGCAATATTTTCATTGCAGAAAGGACATTCAAGGGTTAAGAGGTTATGTAAAAAAAATAGTATTTCAATACTCCAGATATCATAAAGTATGAAGTTTAGTTGTTGGATTCGAATATGTATTAGTTAACCAATTCTATTAGATATTATGAATAACCTGCCGTCTGACGTTAATACAGACACAACAGAATTTTAATTGTTTGGCATCAAGCATCATTGACAAAGCATAACAAAAGCTAAATCCAAAACACGATTACCAAAGTATAGCCTCTGTTATTTATCTTTCAACGCTTGTTACTTAGTAAATAGAAATTGGAGTCTTAATTTAAAAAAAAAACATACTTATTTTGTAAATTTTATCTAAGCTAAAAATTCACATAATTAAATAGTACTATCAAAATAATAATATAATAACAATAATAACCGTGCTTTGGAAGGCACTTACCTAAAGCCGTTACTCCCGGCGGCATTAAGAACGAAAGAAAGAAAGAAAAATATTTATTGACACACGCACACAAAAAACAATACAGTCAAAACAAAGCAAGAATTAATAAGGATAAAAGGGAAAAAAAACAACAAAAAAAAACAAAACAAAAAAAAAACAATTAAAAGAAAAAATAAACAAAAAGCAGTGTGTGAGGCCAACAAGGACCCTATCTCAGCATAATACCCCCACGACACTCGAAGATGGGCCGAGTACCGTAGCATTAGCAGTCGTTAACTAACAGCCACCGATCCACACCGCCTAAACACCTGTTGGCAGGCTGTTTGACTGCCATATTATAAACTGCAAGGTTATTTATCGGGACAAGCTTGGTCACGGCCACTATGCCAATGTTACGCAAAATTTGAACTTGCATCAAATCTGAATCACACTCTTGCTACATAATGTGTTCTAACAATCATTTAATTTGACTAATGGTTGTTATTTAATCGAAAATGATATACCTACCTCTATAATTAGCTAAGTAATCGTATCATATATTATTATGTTATAAGATATATAATTTGTCTTTTTGAACTCTATTCACTTAGACTGAAGGCGTCTGAGGGCGTCCTCTCTCAGACTAGGTGGAGCGACGATCTTCGCAAGGTGGCTGGCAAGAGCTGGATGAGAGTAGCCGCGGATCGTGCTCAGTGGCGTGCACTTGGAGAGACCTATGTCCAGCAGTGGACTAAGGTGGGCTGAATTATGATGATTCATTTAAACATAAACTTATTATGGATTTGGTAAAAACAACATTCTAAGCACTCTATTTCAAATAATAGTGTCCCCAAAAGGCGCGGCGCACCGGCTTCATCAAGATGGCCAGTGTTGCCACTATAGTTACTTTTGGGATGAATGTGACAAAAAAATACAAGTTTTTGATGTGTAACATCTTTCCGCTCGCTTTCTATATAAGCAATTTGTGGGAGTGATTTCGTGAAATGGGACGGAAGTATGTGTAACAGTGTAACAGGAAGTCGCGAAAGCGCGCAAGCGCGTGCTATTTTATAAATTTAAGATCGATATTATGAACATGACATATTATTATTATATGTGACATATTGCGTCATTTGACTTTCAAAGGTCATTTTGTTATGTCAAATGTCTTCTAATGAGTATTTACTGAATTTTTCAGAATATAATGTTAAAACTTTTTATTACTAAGGTCAAATGTTACACATCATATGCGACTATTATTATTATTATAGTATTGCCAGCTCAATTTATGTCCATAATACTGGGGTACGAGCCTTCCTATAGATGCATAGGGAGAACGGCGCGAGCCCAGTTGGTGGTAGATAACGACTGCTAATGCACCCGGGACCAACGGCTTCTCGTGCCTTCCGATGCACAGAGGAGCTCGAATTGATAATTTTTTTGGTCACCCATCCGATGACCGGCCGTTGCGAAAGTTACTTAAGTTTAGTAATCGCAAACCGGGCGCGTTAACCACTGCGCCATCGATCTCCTCACATTTCTAAACAAAAAGACCAAAAACCTAACTAAAATGATTAGCAATAAAAGGCGAATCCATACTGTGCTGTGCTGAAGTCCTCTCACACGTTACCGGAGAAAAAAAGAAAGAAAGAATGATAGAAAAAAAACATTTATTGGTATCACATAACAAAACACAAATTACATACAATAATTACAAAAATAATAGATATACAGAGAGAAAGAAATAATTCTTGCTGAACAAATTTAAACGGGGATTAACGCAAACTAATTAGTAAAAAGGTATCATACCTTCTTTATACCCGACATTTCGACCGAGTTACAACTGCCGTGGTCACGGGCGTCAAATTTTGTTTAATTATGGAACGCGAAAGTTTAAAAATGTATAATTCTTGCTGAGTTTCTTATGGCTTCTTCTCGGTAAAAGGTCTCAACAACGGTTTGCTAACTGTTTACGACTTGACTTTTTTGAGCAAAGAAATTCCAAAAATACTTTGTGTAAAGTTTATTTTAGAAAAACTGGTTTTCGTTTTTTTTATCTGCTTACTTGGCTAGGCCATTAGATTTGCCATGTCTATGTCTGCACCGTGAGATATTGATGACATCAAACTAGTTATCACAGTGTGCAGCGGTGACTCGACGCGTCAGAATCAACAGTCTGTGACCGTGAAAAAACATTCGAAAATAATTCTGCCGTCATTAGAAGAAAAGACGTAATCTAACATTTTTTCAAAATTGAGTTACATACATATTCGCAATCAGTAAAAAAGGACGCATTTACGAGTATTTTTTTCATTTCTTAATTGGGACCGCAACCCCAAATTTCTCTCTGATAAAAAAGACGTATCTGCTTCAAAACACAATGTTTAGGAAGTAGAAAAGTCAGTAACTGACGCACAATAGATAGAAAAAACGTATCTGAGTAGATGCGTCTTATTACTTTAAGAAATATTGGTCTAGTCATAAAATAAAAAGACATATCTGTACTAGTCATAAAAAGAAAGGACGCTTCTGCGTAGATGCATAAAGATGCATCTACGCAGAAGCGTCCTTTCTTGTAATTTGCACAACGAAATACAATTTTTTTATTTATTTATTTTTTGCAACAACAGGCCTCTGTTTGAAAATTTGATGTAGGTACATTTACAGGGCTGAATCAACAATTCTGGCAATGGTCGCTTCGTCAGTTGCTGTGGGTACAATTTACCATATTTTCTTTCATATCCTAATAAGGTGTACCTAATCAATAGGTAGGTAGGTACTTTTTGGTCAGCATTTATCCATACCTACATATGTTTGTGCTGAAGCTCATAACCCAGGTAAATGTAGAGCATCATGTGCAAATTACTATTAATAAATTTAAGCCAAAGCCGATATTTTGAGAAATTAATTTATACCGAAGTTCATCAGCAGGTATTTTTTTTTTGAGAAAAGATAGGCGCACTTTGTTTCTAATTATGTTAACTGTTCGATACTTAGGTATGGATTTCCTAAATACCTTAGAGCTTTTTGTACAAAATCCAACGATCTGCTAGTCGAATCAGAACCGCTTACAGAGTGTAATGCTGGCAAAATACGACAAATGTTTTCGCCATGGGATTGAGCAGCCAAATGACATCCTGAAATATATTTCTTCTTATAAGAACCGTCAAACCATAAACCTAAACAGCATGGACGTGCTAGCTTATTCCAGAAATATATTCCTAGGATTAAAACATCTGTATCAGCGCTAAGAATTATGATATGAGCAAATTGGAAATAATTTGCAGCTCGTTCGATTTCTCTATACTGCTGCTCCTATTTTAAGCTCTTTGTCATGTATATGTTTTTATGTGTACAATAAAGTATTCTATTCTATTCTATTCTAGATATCGATCACGGAAATATGAATTAACGTAAGGGACAATATCCCGAAAATGAGTAATATACACCGTTGGATTCGGAATTTTACGCGCCATCGAATGATATAAGTACTTGAAATTAATGTTTATCTTGAAAAATATACTATTATTTGTCCCTTACATTACACATTTTAGGAGGTCCTAAACAGATCTTTATCACAAATTTAAACGTGTCATGCACTTGTACAAAATGTTATTTTACTTTTAAGGTATGACTCATAATAAATTATATATGGCCTTTACCCTAATAAAACTTTGTGAAAAAGGTATTATACCTAAAACGTATCACAAGGATTACTTAAGTATTCCCAATAAAATTAAGGACACTTTAATTGAGACTGATGAGGAAGACTCTAGTAGGGAATAAATTCCTCCACTTAATTATTTTCTTATGATTTTCATTCATAATATTAATTGCATCGCGACCTCTTTCAGCTTTGATTGGATTGTTGATAACGTTGTTATGTTGTTTATAATGTTTCGTTGGATTGTTGATAATGCAAACTGCTGCAGTTAACAATTAGGTTGTAGTATTTTCGCTTTAAGCAGATTTTTCCTAAGCCAGATAAAATTTAGTCGTTGAGTAAGCCGTACCATCGATTATATGCCTTTATATTTGACGTGAAATTTAACAATCGTTCGTATTACATCAAATTTACTCTACGATTAAATTTTGCCTGACTTTGGAACAATCGACCCTTAAGAGGAAATACTAAGGTCGACTGAATTGAAAAATATGTATGAAAAGTAGACAAAATCAACGTTTCGTAGTTCCCTCCTCCAAAACTGAACCGATTTAAATACTTTTTTCATTAAAAATTAAAGAAAAGCTTTAGCTGTGTGTGTCCGTATGTTTTGCTTTTTTTATATAATCTCGTCAAATTTCGAAAAAACAGCGGAAAATCTGGCCAATTTTTAAGGTTTTTAAAATTTAATATTGTTTTAAATAATTAATTTATTAATTATTTTTTAATTAATTTCGTTCACTCTGCCAATACTTTTAATGATTATTTTTTGTTTAATTTTATGTTTTCAAAATAATATTCACAAGGATAGCAATATTTTTTATCTTAATTAGATCAAGTTAACCAATTTGCTTTTGAAAGTAAAATTTTATTATAGTATTTGGTTAAGATACAGCAATAGCTAAACCAAAAAGGGTACTTTACTTCAAAAATTACTAATATTATTTGTGTCAATATGACTGTTACATTAATGCAGAGTATTTTTGTGTTAATTGCAATTAAGGTATAGATCGCATTTACATTTATTTTTAATATATGACACATGCTATTTCGGAATCCATAAAGATAATCTTAGTTTTTCTTGCATAGCTTTATAGAGCTATCAAACCTAAGCAACTTTGCCATAGACAACAAGTTAATAGAATATAAAGTAAAAAATACAAGCAATTATTAAAAATAAAATTAGTTTTTTGCTTCTTCTGAAAAGTAGACCTTTGTACCTTACATTAATTCATATTTCCATAATCGATACGCACAAATAAAAGATATTTTCTCAAAAAAAAATTACTTGCTGATGAACTTTGGTATAAATTAATTTCTCAAAATATCGGCTTCGGCTTAAATTTATTAAAAGTAATTTGCACATCAGATGCTCTACATTTACATTTGCTAAGAGCTTTAGCACAAACATGCATGAACAAATGCTGACCAAACACTACTACAGCCTATTGATTACACCTTATTAGGATATGAAAGAAAATATGGTAAATTGTACCCACAGCAACTGACGATGCGACCATTTGCCAGAAATGTTGATTCAGCCCTGTAAATGTATATGTACAAATGGTCAAACAAAACCTTGTTCTTGCAAAAAATTACAGCTACATTGTATTTCGTTGTGCAAATGTATTAATAATGACTGTCAAAGTAAAAAATATTGATTATTTGTATTTTTTTTATGACTTATGTAAACCGGTCGTTGTAGAGATCCTTGGGCTCCCCCAAAGCCTTGGCTTGACCTTTGTCCAGCAGTGGACGTCTTTTGGCTGAGATGATGATGATGATAATGTTATAATTGGATTTTTCGTATTTAATATTTTTTTATCAACAATTCTTGTTTAATTTTTAACATTTTTGTTTTTTTTTTAATGACTAGCTATAAGTATATTTAATCATAAGAAACAATTGGATATTGTCACTAAAACAATCATTAAAATGGTTCCAAAGCATTTGTTTAGTCCATTTACCTGATATCTAAGAGGATGATCGATCTATTATTACGGTCTCGAAGATTTTGCACTAAATTTAATACAGTCATATCTCAGCTCTAGAACTCAAACTGTCGATATAAATGGTACTAAATAGTCTGGTTCTCATGTAAAAATGGGAGTTCCACAAGGGTCGATTCTTGGTCCTTTTCTATGCTTGATTTATATTAATGACTTGCCATTCTTTGTAGAGAACTTCTGTGAAATTGTATTATTTGCAGATGATCATCATCATCTCAGCTAAAAGACGTCCACTGCTGGACAAAGGCCTCCCCCAAGATGGGGGGTATTTGCCATAATCGCCACGCTTGGCAGGCGGGTTGGCGATCGCAGTAGGTTGAAAGTAACCTCAGAGAGATGCTGCTGCCCATCCTCTGGAATGGTCCCTTAGTCGCCTTTTACGACACCCACGGGTTGAGATGGGGTGGTGCAATTCTTTATCCCCGGCACCACACAAGGAGCAGATGATACTTCACTCATTTTTAATGTGACTAGGTGTAGGTCTAATTATGAAAATCTAAATAAAGCTCTTTCAGAGGTACTCCATTGGTTTACTATTAATAATTTACAGCTTAACGCTAAGAAAACAAAATGTATTAAATTTATATTACCAAATGTCAGAAATGAACCAACTGATATTAGAATAAACGGTGATCAATTAGATTTGGTAGATTCTACAGTATTTTTAGGCATTACCCTTGACTCAAAACTTCAATGGAATCCTCATATATCGAAATTGGCCGGTAAACTCAGTTCTGCTGCTTATGCCATTAGAAAAATTAGGCAGTTAACAGACGTTGAAACTGCTAGAACAGTTTATTTTAGTTATTTTCATAGTGTCATGTCGTATGGCGTCCTGTGGGGAACAGCGGCTGATATTGAAACTATATTCATTTTACAGAAACGAGCAATAAGAGCAATCTATAAACTAGGATCACGAACTTCCTTAAGAAATCTTTTTAAGCCGATTGGTGTCCTGACAGTTGCATCTCAATATATTTATAATTGTATAGTTTTTGTACGTTGCAACATCAACTCCTATACTAAACACGGTGACGTACACAATTACAATACTAGAAATAAGACAAAACTTGTAATGCCACTGTTCAGGTTACAGAAGGTACTTGGTTCTTTCTTGGGGCAAGGTATACACTATTACAATAAAATACCAAATTCTGTACTGGATTTACCTTTGGATAAGTTTAAAAAACATGTGAAGTCTTTATTACTTATAAAAGGTTATTATACAGTCAAAGAATATTTAGATGATAAAACAGCCAAAAAATCACATTATATTTGAATCAATTTATTAAAATTATTTTTTATAATTTTTATACTGATATGATAGCCTTTATCAGCATTGTCCTATAGATAACAAACAGCGTTGCGTTAAATAGATCATTAAGTTTTTATTTAGAGTATCTTGAGTGTGTCATGCTCTCTTAATTGTCTCTGCGGTGGTGGCGTGTGCGTCGGGTCGTTACGTTCCCTAAAATATGGTTGAGCGAAGCGATGGCTGATTCATATGTCATGCTCGTGAACGGGTGCCGCCTGTGGAGGCTGGTCTGCTCTTGCATACTTATCTTATTTTTAGTATTATTAATTATAGTTTGACTTTGTTTTACCTAAACAATTTTTGACTTTTACTAGAGTACTGTAGTGGTGCTGTATGACATTGTGGAAATATAAACTTTTACATAATTATCTGATGTAAATTTGTTAAATGTTTATATAATTTTTAACGCAAATTTTGTTGCGAACAAATTACAAAAACACAAATGTTGAAAAAATTTCCACGAGCAGGGTTTGAACCTGCACCCTTCTGACATACCGGGTCAGGTGCTCTTCCAATTGAGCTATCGTGGTATGTCAGAAGGGTGCAGGTTCAAACCCTGCTCGTGGAAATTTTTTCAACATTTGTGTTTTTGTAATTTGTTCGCAACAAAATTTGCGTTAAAAATTATATAAACATTTATAAATAGCTTGCCTACTTCTTAACTGATCTTTAGTATTTGTAAAAATATTATGATCGGATATTAATGACGGTAGTTGTTAACATTGAATGGGCGCCTTTGGCTTTCAAAGTAAAAAGTAAATAGTGTTGAATAATTTCGGCGGGCTGGTTAGAACCACGATAGCTCAATTGGAAGAGCACCTGACCCGGTATGTCAGAAGGGTGCAGGTTCAAACCCTGCTCGTGGAAATTTTTTCAACATTTGTGTTTTTGTAATTTGTTCGCAACAAAATTTGCGTTAAAAATTATATAAACATTTATAAATAGCTTGCCTACTTCTTAACTGATCTTTAGTATTTGTAAAAATATTATGATCGGATGTTAATGACGGTAGTTGTTAACATTGAATGGGCGCCTTTGGCTTTCAAAGTAAAAAGTAAATTGTGTTGAATAATTTCGGCGGGCTGGTTAGAACCACGATAGCTCAATTGGAAGAGCACCTGACCCGGTATGTC
Organism: Eudonia lacustrata; assembly: GCA_947562085.1. Classification (NCBI taxonomy): domain Eukaryota; kingdom Metazoa; phylum Arthropoda; class Insecta; order Lepidoptera; family Crambidae; genus Eudonia; species Eudonia lacustrata. Next base: position 2,104,284 of record OX387313.1, on the reverse strand, counting down.
AGAAGGGTGCAGGTTCAAACCCTGCTCGTGGAAATTTTTTCAACATTTGTGTTTTTGTAAATTTGTTAACTTACATTTTTTATTTTGTTTTTTTACATGTTGTGGTTGTCTTATATATATTTTTTGTGTTTATTTGTAATGGAATGTGTCCTGCTATGATAGGGCATTTTCCAATATTTTTGACGCTGTAAGGAAGAAACGAGCTGGACACTTGCTGAGTTTTTTGCCGGTTCTTCTCAGTACAAGATCTCCCGCCCAGAGTAGACTTACGAACCGATGGCATAGTGACATTCACAAGAGCTACTTGTAGCCTAAACTGAATAAATGATTTTGAATTTTGAATTTTGATGGGGTATAAAAAATAAATGGAAAAACAAACCCCCTGGCAACATCCAGAATCATAATCTGCAAGCTTTTCTGAGTTCAAAACTGAATGTTTAATACAGATTGCGGTCCTCATGTTTTGTACACTCAACTCTATTCAGCGCAAGACCCATGCCCCAATCGCGTCTGCCATTCAAATGTCGATTCGAAACTTCGTAGTGAAACAAAATGTGAACTTAGTACGTTAGAACGATATGACGGACGAACAAGCCGTCACTCAGAAATCAAGGATTCTAGTGGTTAGAACAGACGAACAACGCCTCATGGCTATCCACCCGATAATCGACTTACTACGAATATTAAAAGCCAGGCGGTCAATGTCCGTTTTGGCTTTTAATATTCATCGGCTTTTAGTATTCGTTTTTGTTAAGTGAACCTTGTCATTTGTCACCGTACAGAAAAAAAAACACTTTTATAATAACAAACAAGGTCTCCAGCTTTCCAGAAAAGTACAGATTTAAAACAGTTAAGACGTGCATTAGGAATAATTGTTTTTATAATCTAATATAACAAATATTAGACAATCACATCAAAAATAAGTTTCTTTATATATTTTACAATCGTTGTTCGTTAAACAAAACAAAAGCAGTAATTAAAAATAAATAGTGATGTTTTGGCATATTTTTTTAGTTGCCACATTAGTTTGGCTTTTGGTTGTGCGATGGAAAAATAGAGATAAAAGGGAAATGACGAGGAAAATCAAAAATGATATCCACCAGTTACCACTGTTGGGGTTCACCCATCACTTTGCCGGTGACTGCGAAAGTATGTATCATATCATATCAGTATCATATCGACGGTTAAAACGATATAGGGTGATAAGCGCCAAAAATCTAATTGTTCAGAAGAGCTGTTTAAGTTTGAAATTTCACAAAAACTGACATAGTTTTTTTTGTAGTCCGTTTTTCATAAAATGTAATCGGATTGTAGGGAAAAAATCATTTTATTTAACTGCTTCATGGCAGATTTAATTGGAAGTGGTTTTATGTCGCTTAGGTCAAATGGTTTTTTTTTTCTTTGTGAGTAATTAATATAATAATTACATTTCGCTAAGCTACACCAGGAGGTGATAGGGTATAACCGACACATACTTTTATGGATTCCGTGAGATTAAGAGGCATAACTGACAGCACAAATTCTTTATCTAATAGGCAAAAAGGTATAACGGACTTTGATTTTTTTACAACAAGAAGTAAAAGACGGTAACCGGAACATTACATAATTGAGAGATATGGAAAAAGGTAATAAAAGTCATGACTCATAACATGTACCTATTATTGAGAGGATAAGACTCACAACCGACACCATGTACTGCCATCGATAACCATGTATTTAAGGAACAAAATGTCGTTATTCTTTTCCAACAGAGATTGCATAATACTGAGGAGTGTGGAATAGTAAGAGAAAAAGTTTTCAATGATAACAATTTATTATCATTATTGTATGAAAGGTAGGGTATAAGCGACTATAGAAACTACAGTTTCTATAGTCGCTACTACAGTAGCAAATGGTAATAGGATATAAGCGACAACTTATAATATAAGATAAAATGGAAATGGGCTGTAACCGTCACTAAAGTATTTTCAGGACAAAAGAAAAGAAGCATTAGCTCCAAAACTCAACAAAGTTGAATGGAGTAGAAAGGCATAAGCTCCCTAAAAGCCTGTGTCGGTTCAAAGTGAAAAGACATAATCAACCAAGAACTATAAATTGAACGGTTTTTACACAAGCATAAGTGCCATACTAAATAAAAATACCCCAAATCTTGTTGCTTACAACATCAAATTAAAATTCGAGTGAAGAGCTGTCGCCTATGGCGTAAGCGACTATAAACCTCAATACATAAAGCTTACACACTACAATAAATAAAGCTTAGTTATTATTCTGAGGTAAGCGCATTCGATAGAGCGGAAAATTTAAACTAAGATGGCATTCATAACTCATTTTCGACCCAAGTGTAGCTTATCCCCTATATCCTTTTAACCGTCGATATTTAATAACTAGCACTTTGCACGCGACTTCGCCCGCGTTGATTTCGTATTTTTCCATACAAAAATTAAAATCTACTTCATTAAAATAAAAATAAAAATGAAATACTTTTATTTCAGACCAAGGTCCATATTCATAATTACCAAATTCAAATACAATAAAAAAAAATCAAATTACATTAAATTATTAAATTAAACCAGATCACATTAAAATGAAAATCCATTACATAAATAAAATAAAGTAGAGTACATTAGCAACAATAGACTTACAACTATGTTAATAACTAAAATAACAAACAGAACGCAAACATTAGGCTTACATGTAAAACATGCAATTCAGTGAACCTCCTGCATCCATCCTGTCAGCTATCATCTTCACGATCGTGTTGCTGCTTCCTCTAAACTTGCCCACTAATGACGATGACTTCCTGCGCATGATGGCAAAAAAATCATCGACATGTGCATCCGCTAACATACCCGACGAAAAACGAGGAAGCCGCAACAAGGCCCTGAAGGTAATATTATACTGGACTCGTAGGGCACTATACGATTTCAGGGTAAAGCTAGTCCATAAACCACAGGTGTAGAAACTCTGACAGTATGCTCTGAAAAGTGTTACCTTTATTGACGCCGTACACCTCATGAATCTACAAGCCAACATATTACCCCTTATCGACATTGCCCTGCGCTCCATTTCAATGTCATCCACATGTTTTAAACTCTCAGTAACAATATGACCAAGGTATAGTCGACCATGAAATTGCTTGATCACTTTTGACAAAAACTTCCATTATAATAAAATTTCGCTAAGGCTCATTGTCAATAATGACAACATATCTGTCACTTGGTATTTTAAACAAAAATAGAACTTATTGTTTTAATAAATGCAAACAAAATTAAAGGTGGTAAAGCAATTTTATTGTCGACTATACCTAAATTGAGCAACGCGCCTCAGAGGTACATCGTTTAGAAAGATTGGTGGTATGTAAGCAGGCTCCTTAATATCACCTTTAAATAACAGAAACTCACTCTTCTTTTCGTTGTACCTCAAGCCATGTCGGTCAGCATAGTCCTTACAGTGGTCCAATAGTTTTCTCAAACCGTTGATCGAAGGGCTCAGCAGCATCATGTCGTCGCATATCTAATATTATTAACACTGGAAAATACTTTATTTCCGACTAACGCGTGCGTTTGTACTGTTTATTCCTGTTGACTTAATTTCTGAACGATGTATTTATTAGTTATTACAAATAGAACAAAGAACCTAAAACTAAAATTCTTAAAAAATTTAATATAATAACTAAACTATATTATTAAAAGGAGTCCCTTTAGGCAAGGTTCCGAAGATACTGGCAGCGTTCCCCCTTAACACTTATATTATCAATGCGACATCCGATATTCATGCTACTCAGCTCTTCGATCAATTTATTTACATATAGATTAAATAATCTGGGTGAAGTCAGTCCTGTGCTGGGTCGGGTAGGCGTTTCATTTTTTCACTGTATTTTATAAATTTTATAAATATTTAATTTAGCTTCAGTGCAGCAATTAGCACTTGAAAATAAAAAGTAAAAAAGTACTTTGTAAAAATAATTATGAGTTGACACGTGGTTACTCTTTCGTATCCGACTTTAATTTTTAAATACATTATCTTACCTCAGTGACGTTTTGAATATCGTAAGTTTACGTTGTTTGTTTTTATTTTGCTGTCTTTTTTTATAATTTAACACAAATAATGTTACTTGTTCTCTATTTTTTTTTAATAAAAGTAAGTTTATTCGTCTTTACAAAAATGATTTTTAGTTTAGTAATGAGTGCTTACGCATTAGTACCATTATTCATGTATACGCATTCCAACCACTTGCTAAATGCGTCCACTATGACTAAGTACACCTTTTGACCAATAGTAATGTAATCAATGTGAACGCGGTCCCAGGCTGCGCCCGCTCGCGGCCACGGGGCAGGCGGCGCGCGTGGCAGCGCGGGTCTCAGCGCCGCACACGTCTCGCAGCCGCCGATCCATTGCTCAATGTCAGCATCTATACCCGGCCACCACATCCTACTACGAGCGTTACTCTTCATTTTTATAATGCCCAAGTGTGTACTATGTAACTCCTTTAACATTTTACTTTTTAATATTGATGGAATAACAACTTTGTGACCTCGTAATAAACAACCATTCTCTTCTTGCAAATCTGTTCTACAAAGAAAGTAAGGTGACAATAATTTACATTTTACTTTGCGAGGCCAACCGTTATTCATAAATTTGATAACTTTTTTTAGGATTGGGTCATTTTCAGTTGCCCTTTTAACGTCGCAAACTGTAGCTGGTGAAATTGAACTTAGAAATTTGAGTGAACTTTATGTATCAAATTCGTTATCAGTATGACTATAAGTTTCTGATAAAAGTGCACGTGAAAAAAAATCTGCGACAGAATTGGTGATGCCGGAGGTAAACTCCACTACATAATTATATGCTGATAATATAATTTTATACCTTTGAAGTAGCATCGCAGTCGTTACCGATATACCAGATTTTTTATCAAAAATCGACACCAACGGTCTGTGATCCGTTTTTAAAATGAATGGTTCACTTCTGCCATAGATATACTGATGAAATCGTTTTATTGCAAAAATAATCGCTTTTTGAATTTGACTATAATTGCGCTCATTAGCCGTCAATGATCGAGATGCGAAAGCTAAAGGCCTTTCTATCCCCGCGTCATCACGCTAAGACAGAACGGCGCCGAGCCCGCCGGGGCCGGCGTCAGCCGCCAGCACGAGCTGCGCGTGTGGCTCGAAATGCGCCAAAACGCGCTCTGATGCCAACTCGCGCCGCACGCGCTGCAGTGCCGCGCGCTGCCGCTCGCCCCACTTCCACTCAGCGCCGACACGCAACAATTCATGTAAGGGACTAAGGAGTGACGATGCGTTCGGAATGAAGTTTCTATAGTAGTTTACTATTCCTAAGAAACGTTTAATTTCAGTGACGTTTGACGGATCGGGTCCCTCGAGTATAGCTCGTACCTTTTCGGGACAAGTTTGCAAACCATTCTTATTTATAACGTACCCTAGATAAGTAACACTGTCTTTTAAGAATTCGCACTTCTCTCGCTGCAATCGTAACCCCGCTTCACTAAAACGACTTAAAACGGTCTGTAATCGCTCTAAATGACTTTCCTTGCTGGGACCACTGACACATGACACATTAAGACAATGTTGAAGTTATTGACAGTCAATACTATGAATACGTGAACAAGTCTAATATATCTATAACGAACTGTCAACTTTTAAATCAAAGTACTTCTGAATTTGGCCGGGCAAAGAGCTTCAGAGATCTTATTTTTGAGAGTTCATTTGATGACCAAGTGCCAATAACAATACAAAAATAAAATTTAAGTGTCAACCATTTGTCGCACTCCAACCTCCTTTTCTAGCCATAAGATAGAACGGAACTAAACATAGTTGCACGTTTTTTATTCAAAACTTCCTTCTACATAGGTCACACTAAAAGTTTCCGGAATTGGCCATTTAAAAAGTTATTACTACATTTGAAAACAGAACTCTTTAGCCGTGGAATACAATTTGTTTCATCTTATTGTCAATTGTTGTCACATCGTGGCGTCATTTTAAAAATTGCGTGATGACAATAAAATGGATTTAACTCGGAAAAATTTTCGTTGCATGATTTTTTACAATTTAAGTGTAATTTGACAGTTCAGCAGAGCCTCGTTTGGCTTCATTCTGCTTTTGGCGAAGAAGCACCATGCAAGACGACTATTTATAGACGATTTGCAGAATTCAAACGCGGTCGTGTCAATCTCCATGATGAAATTCGTGGAGGTCGCCCGTGAACCGCTGTGAATAACAAAAACATCGATGCTGTGCGCCGTATGATCGAACCAGACAGGTATGTGACCAACCATGAGATCCGGACATCTTTGGACATAGACATGAGCCAAATACAGTTGTGGGCTACTCCCACTTTGCCAAACTAAAATATATATACTACATTTACATAAAATAAATATCATTTACTTAACATTACTTATTTACTTATGTATTAACACAAAGGTATATACTTACAACATTTACTTAGTCTAGTTATATTTATTTAAATTAACTTGAAACTATTTTATTCATATTTACACTTACACTTAAATATCTATTTACACTAAACAATATTAACAACATATTTATTAGTAATTCTAATAATTACACAGTATTTACAATCATTATAACACGCGACAATGTTATCTACCAGACAGCGAGGCGCCGTGCTTTGGAAACGTGCATCACCAAAGTAGGCCTATTGTTCGGCGCACTAATGAGTTTCGGGCCCCGCCGCCCGACCGCTGTGGTGCGCCTGCGCACGTACGCCAGTCGAGACCCTAACACGACGCGAAGCGCATGCCTCTCATCTGCCCGCTTTTATTGTCGCGACAACGTATAGCTTATGCTTAAAACGCTTTCCGCTTTTGTTTGTTAATTGTACTTTCTTCCTTCCGCTTTCTAAACTGTGCTGTGTACGTTTCTTAACGCTATTCTCCTTCTATATGTGAGTGTATTCCGTGTATTGTTTTATGGACAAAGATTATACCACCTTACGTAAGTAAGCCAGACTATTATTTGTGAATCAACGCCCAGTACCTACACATTTACACCAAACTGGTGACCCCTATATTGGACACAATCAAGCGCTGGTGAAGAAAAGTACGTACCTAGCACATGAATTAAACGCAGTAATAAGATGGCAACCGGCGGACCTAGGCGAGACCACGTTGAACGGGACGTCGGAGAGCGCGTTTCCACTGCACCATCTCATACGTCATCCGACATTTTTAAAGTAGGAGTGCGAATTCCACCTTTTTGGCCGGAGGAACCTGAGATATGGTTTTCGCAAATTGAAGGACAGTTCCAGATTGCAGGCATTAATAATGACCTTACCAAGTTTCATTATGTCATCGGACAATTAGATAGACAATTTTCAACGGAGGTTAAGGACATTATCACAAATCCACCAGCCAGCGACAAGTATGAAAAGCTTAAATCTGAGCTCATTAAACGGCTTAGCGCATCTAACGAGAAGAAAGTGCAGCAGCTACTCATGCATGAAGATCTAGGTGACCGCAAACCTTCTCAGTTTCTGCGACACCTACAGAGCCTCGCTGGAAACCAAATCACTGAAGACTTTCTTCGCACTATCTGGACGAGTCGCCTTCCCGGCAATATTCAGACAGTTCTGGCTGCTCAACCCTCTGCAAAAATTGATATCTTAGCTGACCTTGCTGACCGGATTCGAGATATAGCCCCATGTACGTCGCAAGTGGCCTCTACATCTTCCCCTGGTTCCAGCCTTGACTCAATGGCAAGAGAAATCGCCGAGCTACGACAGCAGATCAAGACTTTGACCATGCAGAACAGACGAAGACCCCGTTCCCACAGCAGACATCGTGACCGATCATCCAGCAGATCACAGTCGTCATATAGAAGATACCCCACCTGTTGGTATCACTCTAAGCACGGAGACAAGGCCAATAAGTGTATTAAGCCTTGCGATTATGGGAAATCGGGAAACGCAAAGGGCAGTCGGTAATGGCGACAGCTGATAGCCCATCCTCTGGTCGCCTGTTCATTACCGACAGAAGGACGAAGATTCAGTTTTTAATCGACACTGGCAGCGATCTCTGTGTCTTCCCCCGGACTCTGCTACATGAACGTCGTGCACCAACCAACTACCAGCTCTCCGCAGCCAACGGGACGACCATCGACACGTTTGGTTACTATTATTTAAATTTAGACCTAGGCTTACGTAGAGCTTATCCTTGGCGCTTTGTTGTTGCCAATGTTACTAAACCTATTATAGGAGTAGATTTTTTAGCATTTTATAATCTTGTAGTAGACTGTAGAAATCAAAAACTTGTAGATAATACTACTAGCCTTACTGCTTCTGCTTTATTTGCTCCTGATAATAGCATTATTAATTCAGTCAAGGTGTTGACTGGTGAGTCACGTTTCCATCGCTTGCTTTCTCAGGAATTTCCAGAAATAACACGACCAGCTGGTACTCAACGCATTATACCTCACAACACACAACATCACATTCGCACAACACCGGGCCCTCCTGTTTCTAGCGCACCACGACGTCTTGCTCCAGACAAGCTGAAAATAGCAAAGCACGAATTCGAGGCTATGCTGGCGGATGGTACAGCTAGACCTTCGGGGAGTCCCTGGTCTTCACCCCTGCACCTGGCCCCAAAAAAGGATAACGGTTGGAGGCCCTGCGGGGATTATAGACAGCTCAATGCCCGTACAGTTCCCGATAGGTATCCCATCAGACACCTTCACGATTTTACGCACAGCATTTCAGGGTCCAAAATCTTCAGTACCCTGGACCTCGTGAAGGCATACAATCAGATACCAGTGCATCCGGATGATATACCGAAAACAGCCATCACTACTCCGTTTGGTATGTATGAATTCCCTTACATGACGTTTGGTCTTCGCAATGCTGGCCAAACGTTCCAACGTTTCGTGGATGAGATGACTCGTGGGCTGGATTTCGTGTACTGCTATGTTGATGATTATTTAGTCTTTTCGGAGAACGAGATCTTGCATGAGCACCACCTGCGACAAGTTTTCACCAGGCTCCGTGAATATGGTATGGTGATAAACCCGTCTAAGTGTGTCTTCGGAGCTTCCGAAGTTACATTTTTAGGTTATAGCATTTCGGAGAGCGGAACCAGACCACTTGACACCAAAGTTCAAGCCTTGCGTGACTTTCTACCACCAAAGACCGTAAAGCAATTAAGAGGATTCTTGGGAATGGCAAATTTTTATAGGCGGTTTTTACCCAACGCTGCTCTTACCCAAGCCCCTCTTAACTCGCTTCTTACTGGAGCAGTCAAGGGTTCAACTCCCATCAACTTGACTGGCGATGCACTAAAGGCTTTTGAAGAGACGAAGAAAAGCCTTTCTAACGCTGCACTACTCGCTCATCCTCATTGCCAAGCCAAGTTAGCATTAGTCACTGACGCTTCGGATATAGCCATGGGAGCGGTTTTACAACAATTGCATGAAGGTGTGTGGCAACCGCTAGCCTTTTTCTCGCGTAGGCTAAGCCCATCTCAAATAAAGTACTCTCCGTACGATCGTGAGCTCCTGGCGATCTACGAAGCTATCAAGTATTTTCGTCACATGCTTGAGGCGAGGCACTTTATTGTTTTTACAGACCACAAGCCGATCTGTTATGCTTTCAGCGAACGTAAACGTAACTGTTCGCCAAGACAATACAGACACTTGGACTATATATCCCAATTTACGACCGATATAAGGCATATTTCCGGTAAAGACAACGTAGTCGCCGACACCTTATCTCGTGTTGAGGAACTGGAGGCACCAATTAATTTAACGGATCTGACAAGTTCTCAGTCAATTGACCCTGAACTGGCTGAATATCTCACAGACTCTTCGTCTTCACTCCGCTTGCAAGAAGTGGTATTACCTGGAAGTCGTAAACCGCTGTACTGTGATGTCAGTACATCGACTTCTAGGCCATTCGTTACCACAATGTTTCGTAAGCAAGTTTTCAATAGTCTCCATTCCTTAAGTCACCCCGGAGCCAACGCAACTGCTCAACTCGTTGCAGAACGTTTTGTTTGGCCTGGAGTTAGAAAAGACGTCAGAAATTGGACTAAGGCGTGTCTATACTGCCAGCGTGCCAAAGTAAGTCAGCACGTTTCTGCACCAATAGGTAACTTTAATCTGCCTCGTGCGCGGTTTAAACACGTGCACATTGACTTGATAGGACCTCTTCCTCTCTCTGGTGGCTATCGCTACTGTCTAACAGCCGTGGACAGATTCACTCGGTGGCCCGAAGTCGTTCCTGTTGCTGACATTACTGCAGAGACTGTTGCCAAAGCATTATTGTCATGCTGGATAGCGCGGTATGGTTGCCCCATAGATATTGTTACTGATCGTGGACGGCAATTTGAATCCGCACTGTTCCAATACCTATCAAAATTTGTAGGGTTTCAACACAAACGTACTACGGCATATCATCCTGCGTGTAATGGGCTTATTGAGCGTTTTCATAGGCAGCTCAAAGCTGCTATCACATGTCATGCTGACATTAATTGGACCGAAAGCTTACCATTGGTCCTTCTTGGTGTCCGAAGCGCTTTTAAAGAGGATTTGCAAGCTTCCTCCTCGGAGTTATTGTACGGCGAGCCGTTGCGACTACCCGGCGAATTTTTCCATTCAAGTGTAACCGGTACCACTGATTTGACAGATTTTACTGCACGGTTTCGCTCATTTGCCGAAAATTTACAACCAACTCCAGCTTCGCGACATTGCAAGGGCAAGATATTTATTTTCAAGGAGCTAGGAACTGCAGAGCACGTCTTCCTACGTGATGACGCCTCGCGTGCTCCATTCCAACCAGCATATACCGGTCCATACAAAGTTTTAACACGGGGAGATAAAAACTTTAAAATCCTTCGCAAAGGAAAGGAAGTCACAGTCACTATAAATCGCCTAAAACCTGCATTCACACTGGCTGATGACAATCCGACAGATCATTTTATTTCTCCGCATCCTACATTAGTAGACAAAGCTCCCACCTTACCACCACAGGCCTCTCATACACCTGTAAAATTACAAAAAACTACACGCTCTGGTAGAAAAGTTCGTTTTCCAGATTATTATCGTCCTTGACTAGGCCTCTGGGGGGGAGTGATGTGGGCTACTCCCACTTTGCCAAACTAAAATATATATACTACATTTACATAAAATAAATATCATTTACTTAACATTACTTATTTACTTATGTATTAACACAAAGGTATATACTTACAACATTTACTTAGTCTAGTTATATTTATTTAAATTAACTTGAAACTATTTTAATCATATTTACACTTACACTTAAATATCTATTTACACTAAACAATATTAACAACATATTTATTAGTAATTCTAATAATTACACAGTATTTACAATCATTATAACACGCGACAATGTTATCTACCAGACAGCGAGGCGCCGTGCTTTGGAAACGTGCATCACCAAAGTAGGCCTATTGTTCGGCGCACTAATGAGTTTCGGGCCCCGCCGCCCGACCGCTGTGGTGCGCCTGCGCACGTACGCCAGTCGAGATCCTAACACGACGCGAAGCGCATGCCTCTCATCTGCCCGCTTTTATTGTCGCGACAACGTATAGCTTATGCTTAAAACGCTTTCCGCTTTTGTTTGTTAATTGTACTTTCTTCCTTCCGCTTTCTAAACTGTGCTGTGTACGTTTCTTAACGCTATTCTCCTTCTATATGTGAGTGTATTCCGTGTATTGTTTTATGGACAAAGATTATACCACCTTACGTAAGTAAGCCAGACTATTATTTGTGAATCAACGCCCAGTACCTACACATTTACACCAAACAGTCAATCCTACACACACATTTGGGTGTGAGAAAGCTGTGTTCTCGTTGGATCCAACACAATTTGACCGATGCTCAAATAACGGACCGCATCACTTGGTGCCATGCTATGCTTACCAGATACCACGAAGGGGCTTCAAATTTGGTGTGGGACATAATAACAGGTGACGAAACATGGATTTATAGCTATGATCCCAAAACGAAGCAGCAATCGAGCGTATGGGTCTATAGAGATGAGCCAAAACCAACCAAAGTGGCGCGCGTGAAAAGTGCCCCGAAGCGGATGATTGTTTCTTTTTTTAATAAAACTGGACACGTGGCTACTGTTGCTTTAGAAAATCGTCGTACCGTGAATAGTGACTGGTACACGACCATTAGTTTACCGGAAATTATTGGCAAACTCCGTGAAAATAACGGTAAACGCCGTATCATCTTGCACCACGACAATACAAGTTCCCACACGGCCGGACAGACAAATGAGTTTTTGAAGGCGAAAAAGGTACAACTTATGAGTCATCCAGCTTACAATCTTGACCTGGCCGTTTGATTTTTTCTGTTCCCAAAAATCAAGAACAAATTACGCGATCAACTGTCTTCATCACTAGAAGAGGCAGTCGAAGAGTATGAAAACCACATGTATCTAACGTCACCACGGAGGAGTGGCACAAATGTTTTCAAAATTGGTTCAATCGTATGAAAAAGTGCATTGACGCAAAGGGACAATATTTTGAGAAACAATAAATTCATTTTTGACCATTAATAGTATTTTTTTATTATTGATTCCGGAAACTTTTAGTGTGCCCCACGTATAGCTTTAGTTATTGTTCTGAGCTTGAAGCTGTAGATATAACTGAAGAGGCCTGTTAGTTGAAACAAGCAATTATTATATAGCTATCTCACTCTCCTGGTGACAACTCTCTTTCTTTAAGGTAACCCTTACTAATTCATAAAAACCAAGACTTAAAAGTGAAGTAAAGATGAAAGAGAATGAAAGTAAACGAATATAAAAAACCATTTCAAATCATTTATTAAAGAAAAATATGTATAATTAAATAAATTACAATGAGCTGGAGAAAAATAAAAAGGAGTAAATTTTTACCCTAAAGCATACACTGTACATATTGATAATAACGAACAAGAAAACTAGAAATATTGTCCTAGAAAAACTTACAAATTTAAATTAATATTATTTTGAATAGAATTATAGATCTCAATATTGCAATACCAATTGTTTTTATATCACTTCGATGCGATTCGTGTATAAAAAGTTATAATACCTACTTATTAATTTTGTTAACATAGTATACATAGTGCATGTTATGTATGTACCTATGACCAACGAGGAGAATTTTTCCATACAAATTCTCGTTTCATCAACGTGATCAAATAGTAATTTAAACTCGCATTAGGCACTCTGATCAGTGAGCCAAACGAAGCGAAGCCAAGAGAATTGAACCCGGAACTAAGTCTGTGTCTCTAACAAACGCCTAGCTAAAGTTTATAGCAAAAGTCTAATTGAAGCTTGTTAACCTTTAAACGAGTAAGAGTTTCTGTGACTATTTCAGGATTGCGAAGATTCGAAAAATTCCTGAATCGTTTTACATATGAAATAACAATATTTATCTATCCAGTTACGTACTACTAGATACGATGTTTATACATTGCACTTCATTTCAGGGCAGTTGTCTATACTGTATTTAGCCATGTCCTATATAAATACAAAGCCCGGCTTACATTGTATTATTTACCATATCCGACACAATCCATAATTAATAGTCCGGTAAGCATTGTAGGATGTCCCACTTCAGACTTAATTGAGAATTAAAACTCCGATTAACATTGTAGGATCTCCCACTTCCGACATAATCGAGAATTAAAATTCCGATTAACATTGTAGGATCTATAGTCCTATAGTAGCTTGGTGTTCTGACGGTTAATAATGTAGCATGTGCCTTTTTTCACCTTTCCTATTCATTATTACACTTTTTTACCTTACGATCTTTTCGAGCAATTTCTCAGTAACGACATTGTTAATTGCTGCAGTCGATTAGGTAGGTAACTTATTATTGTTACGACCAAAGTGCCCTAACTCGGGTACGGGTCCATATTGGCTCACATAAAATTCTAAATCCTATTCTTGGTCTTACTACCGATTTGTGTTCATAATTATCACTCTTCATAATTTTATCTTTCATACTTTTTTATTCATACTTTTTTATTACTACCAACGGAGCTCATAACAGTTAGTGGTCATAATTTTTTTATTAATACTGTTACTACCAAGAATCAGTTTAAATTTATATATTTTTTTTCAGATCTTTTTTCTTCATAACATTCAATGATCATATTGCTATAATTAATAATATTGTTACTAAGAACATACTTCACTCATAACGTCGTTGTTCAGAACAGCTTACTTTATAACAGACAATTATCATGATTGTTGTATTAAGGCAATACTAAGAAAATATTTTAACTCATAATGTCATTTTCCATAATAGTAAATATTGACATAACCAAAGAGTCTTTATCGCTGAACTCTAATGTTCTGATAAAGTCACCAAACTTGTCTGTTTTGGTTCCCGGTCCTACATCAGCCGCTCCTCAAACAATACATAAACCTAATGTAACTAAATTAGTAAGAAAAACAGTTATGTACTCAGATAAACTTGGTCAGGGCTTAGGGTTGCTTATGAATGCAAATCTTAACCATTCAATGACCAATATTTGTACTCCAGGTCAATCATTTAATGCTATAGTAAATAACATATCACAGGATACACTGAATAGTTCCACTAATGTTATTATATTGTGTGGTGACAGTTCACATACGAAGAAACGCGACATTATAAATAATTTTAATATTTTGATTAAACTGCAATCAGATACGAATTGCAGGTTAATAGTTAGTGCTTTTCCCTATTGTACAAATTTAACCTGGGAACAAAATAAGCGCATTTATGACTTAAATTTATTACTTTTTAATTTAATTTGTCGTCATAGTGACACTATTTTATATTTCGATATAAATAAATTTATTAAAAACTTTAGTTTGACGTCAGATACTATGTATCTTTCTAAGAAATGTAGGACTGAGATAGCTAATTTGTTAGCTTTTAATATACATGATACAGTTATAGGTGGTATAACTAAGTCTTTTCATGATAATAATTTAATCATTAGTAGTTCTACTAATGTAACTTTTACATCTAGTAATAAGGTTACAACCTCAGGTTTAAACTGAGATCTAAGACAAAAGCCAAGCCCACATCCATTACTATTATACATCAAAATATTTAGGGTTTGGCTGGCAAGGACTTAGAATTAGAATTATTAGCAAAAAGTCAGGTAATTCATGTATTTTGTATAACTGAGCATTGGCTAAAAAGTCATGACACATCGTTCCATGTAAATAACTTCCAACTAGCAAGCGCGTACGTGCGAAGCTCAGCTATTCACGGCGGTTCTCTAATATTAGTAAGAAGCAATATTAAATACAAAAATCGCAACGATATTGTAGACCTATCAGTGGAGCGTAACATTGAACTATCGTGTGTGGAGTTCAATAGTTTTGTAATAGTGTGTGTATACCGACCCCCCTCGGGCAATTTCAATATTTTTGAAACAGTAATGGAAGACGTACTTAGAAAATTAAAACTAAAAAAAGAAATTTGTTTTAGTATGTGGAGATTTTAATATAAATATTTTAGAAAACACTCCAACGAGTGTTCGTCTTCTTGCCTTATTTAAATGTTTTAATCTTTTGAATCTATTTCTCGAACCCACTAGAATAACTTCACATTCGGCCACTTGTCTCGATAATATTTTTACAGACTATGACCCTGTTTCTAAGTCACTCATTAATAATCTTACGTCTGACCATTGCGGTTTGAAGGTGACCTATGATTTTGATATTAGGGATGAACCAATAATAGTGAACTGTAAACCAGTTACAAAAGAGCGAGTGGAGTGTTTCAAAAATAGTATAGCTTGTAAAATAGATGCATTGCCTTTTGTACAAGATGATCCAGATGTGCTTTATAGTAATCTTTTTAACTTAATCAAGACCGAATACAACCAGGTGTTTACACCAAAAACAATAAAAATTACTCATAAACTTAAGTTCTGTGACTGGGCCACGACTGGTATATATAAAAGTAGAAATAAATTGTATGATTTATATAGTTTAAAACAATATAACCAAAATGTTAATTTTACGGAATATGTAAAGAATTATTCGAAAATGTTTAAGAAAGTGTGCATAGTAGCAAAATCTAATTACATTAAAGAAAAAATTAAAAAGTCTAACAATAAAATCAAAGCCACTTGGGACATCATAAACCGTGAAACAGGTAAATTTAAACCACGGGATAATACTTTCACTTTAAAAGTAAACGACAACTTAGTCAATTCAGATTCACAAATTGCTAATATTTTTTTGTAAATATACCTGTAATAACAACATCAAATTTAGATTCATCACCGGAAGCTGCACAAACTTTACTCCAAAAATATGTACCAAAATGTAATCTTTCCTTTCATTTTAAATACATTGATTCAATGAATATTATTAAAACATTCAAATCACTTAAAATGAAAAACACGAGTGATTTGTGGGGTATATCTATTAAAGTAATTAAGATTATTATTTATTCTATTGCACCGTATCTTGCTGAAATTTTTAATAACTGTGTCAATAAGGGAATCTTTCCTGATCTTATGAAGTTTAGTAAAGTTATACCTTTATTCAAATCAGGAAACAAAGAAGACCCCAGTAACTATCGGCCCATTTCAATATTACCAGCGCTAAGTAAAATTTATGAAAAAATTATACTCGAACAGTTGATGTCATATTTTAACACAAACAACCTTTTACATAGTAAGCAATATGGTTTTACTAAGGGTCGTTCTACTACTGATGCAGGCGTTGCTCTAATAAAACATATATTTGATGCCTGGGAGAAGTCTCAAAATGCTCTTGGAGTTTTTTGCGACTTGTCCAAGGCTTTTGATTGCGTTGAGCACCGGACTCTGGTGTTGAAGCTACATTATTACGGTCTCGAAGATTTTGCACTAAATTTAATACAGTCATATCTCAGCTCTAGAACTCAAACTGTCGATATAAATGGTACTAAATCATCTGGTTCTCATGTAAAAATGGGAGTTCCACAAGGGTCGATTCTTGGTCCTTTTCTGTTCTTGATTTATATTAATGACTTACCATTCTTTGTAGAAAATTTCTGTGAAATTGTATTATTTGCAGATGATACTTCACTCATTTTTAATGTGACTAGGTGTAGGACTAATTATAAAAATGTAAATAAAGCTCTTTCAGAGGTACTCCATTGGTTTACTATTAATAATTTACAGCTTAACGCTAAGAAAACAAAATGTATTAAATTTATATTACCAAATGTCAGAAATGAACCAACTAATATTAGAATAAACGGTGATCAATTAGATTTGGTAGATTCTACAGTCTTTTTAGGCATTACCCTTGACTCAAAACTTCAATGGAATCCTCATATATCGAAATTGGCCGGTAAACTCAGTTCTGCTGCTTATGCCATTAGAAAAATTAGGCAGTGAACAGACGTTGAAACTGCTAGAACAGTTTATTTTAGTTATTTTCATAGTGTCATGTCGTATGGCGTCCTACTGTGGGGAACAGCGACTGATATTGAAACTATATTCATTTTATAGAAACGAGCAATAAGAGCAATCTATAAACTAGGATCACGAACTTCCCTAAGAAATCTTTTTAAGGAGATTGATGTCCTGACAGTTGCATCTCAATATATTTATAATTGTATAGTTTTTGTACGTTGCAACATCAACTCCTTTACTAAACACGGTGACGTACACAATTTCAATACTAGAAATAAGACAAAACTTGTAATGCCACTGTTCAGGTTACAGAAGGTACTTGGTTCTTTCTTGAGGCAAGGTATACACTATTACAATAAAATACCAAATTCTGTACTAGATTTACCTTTAGATAAGTTTAAAAAACATGTGAAGTCTTTATTACTTATAAAAGGTTATTATACAGTCAAAGAATATTTAGATGATAAAACAGCCTGGTTATAATAAAAATCACATATTATATTTGAATCAATTTATTAATATTATTTTTTATACTTTTTATACTGATATGACAGCCTTTATCAGCATTGTCCTACAGATAACAAACAGCGTTGCGTTAAATAGATCATTAAGTTTTTATTTAGAGTATCTTGAGTGTGTCATGCTCTCTTTACTGTCTCTGCGGTGGTGGCGTGTGCGTCGGGTCGTTACGTTCCCTAAAATATGGTTGAGCGAAGCGATGGCTGATTCATACGTCATGCTCGTGAACGGGTGCCGCCTGTGGAGGCTGGTCTGCTCTTGCATACTTATTTTATTTTTAGTATTATTAATTATAGTTTGACTTTGTTTTACCTAAACAATTTTTGACTTTTACTAGAGTACTGTAGTGGTGCTGTATGACATTGTGGAAATTGAAACTTTTACATAATTATCTGATGTAAATTTGTTAACTTACATTTTTTATTTTAACAGAATTGTCCTACAGATAACAAACAGCGTTGCGTTAAATACATCATTAAGTTTTTATTTAGAGTATCTTGAGTGTGTCATGCTCTCTTTACTGCCTCTGCGGTGGTGGCATGTGCGTCGGGTCGTTACGTTCCCTAAAATATGGTTGAGCGAAGCGATGGCTGATTCATATGTCATGCTCGTGAACGGGTGCCGCCTGTGGAGGCTGGTCTGCTCTTGCATACTTATCTTATTTTTAGTATTATTAATTATAGTTTGACTTTGTTTTACCTAAACAATTTTTGACTTTTACTAGAGTACTGTAGTGGTGCTGTATGACATTATGGAAATTGAAACCTTTATATAATTATCTGACGTAAATTTGTTAACTTACATTTTTTATTTTGTTTTTTTACATGTTGTGGTTGTCTTATATATATGTTTTGTGTTTATTTGTAATGGAAAGTGTTCTGCTATGATAGGGCATTTTCCAATATTTTTGACGCTGTAAGGGAGAAAAGAGCTGGACACTTGCTGAGTTTCTTGCCGGTTCTTCTCAGTACAAGATCTCCCGCCCAGAGTAGATTTACGAACCGATGGCATAATGACATTCACAAGAGCTACTTGTAGCCTAAACTGAATAAATGATTTTGAATTTTGATTTTTTTTTTATTTTGAAAATAATTTTAATTTATTAGTAATTGGTAGGTAGGTTAGGAAAATACCTAGTAGATATTTAAATTGTCTACATACTACTACTACTACTGAATATCGCACACACCATACTCCCTTGCTCAATGTTCCTCGTTCAGCCACTAACTATGGCAAAAATGGTGTCATAACGCGTATCGCCCGGACATATTTATTCACTCCAAAGTAAGTTTCAAAAAATATATTATAAACAAATTACTTACTAACTAAAAAAGGAACGGGTTCCGTAGTGAATGTGAAGAAACTGAGACATACATATTTATATGACCTTTCTAATTTATTTGTTTTATTATATTATTATCTACAATGAAAATGCTATCATAAATTAATTTCTATAATATTATCTAAGTATATATAATTACCAAATATAATTTTAATTTTTAAGTATTATATTATTATTTATACGTATTTATCAATGAGTTTAGTAACTACACGGTGCGTATTAGTGTTATTCTCTTTTTTATTTTTATTTATTCATTTAAAAACACATATTAAGATTTATGTAAATGTTTTGTTTTAGTATTTTTGTTATTTATTACGGTGTAAATACGGATGCACAACAACATCTCAACGTGTTAATCATATGGGTTTCTATTCTTTATGTAGTAAGTTTGTATTAATTTAAACAGGGAAACCTATAATTGGCCTTACGCTTTACCTACCTGAAAAATTGTATACATTTTGTAACGCTGTTAGTTTTCTTATTAAAAATAAATAAATAAATAAAAAAATAAAATAAAATAAATTACATTAAACATTCCAGTAAGTGATCTAGTTTCAAGATAAGGATCTACTCTGAATTGTTATTTATATTTTTTTATTTTTAAAAATACATAAGCGATAATTACATTTTTAACGTTCATCTCTGTGCATACGTAATCATAAGTGTTAAGTTAAAAATGCGACTCCACTGAAAATCAAATTGCTACCAGAAACGAGATGCTACCAGAGAAGTAGGTTAGCTTAGGTTAGAACTGTGACCCCAACAACGCGCGAGCCGAGCGAGCGAAGCAAGCGTGTCGCGGCAGCGGCCGGCGAAGCGCCAGAAACTAATTTTTGTTAGAGTGTAGACAATATAATTTTAATATCTACTAGGTATCCTAACCTACCTACCAATTACTAATAAATTAAAATTATTTTCAATATTTACTATTATGGAAAATGACATTATGAGTTAAAATATTTTCTTAGTATTGCCTTAATACAACAATTATGATAATTGTCTGTTATAAAGTAAGCTGTTCTGAACAACGACGTTATGAGTGAAGTATGTTCTTAGTAACAATATTATTAATTAAAGCAATATGATCATTGAATGTTATGAAGAAAAAAGATCTGAAAAAAAATATATAAATTTAAACTGATTCTTGGTAGTAACAGTATTAATAAAAAAATTATGACCACTAACTGTTATGAGCTCCGTTGGTAGTAATAAAAAAGTATGAATAAAAAAGTATGAAAGATAAAATTATGAAGAGTGATAATTATGAACACAAATCGGTAGTAAGACAAAGAATAGGATTTAGAATTTTATGTGAGCCAATATGGACACGTACCCGAGTTAGGGCACTTTGGTCGTAACAATAATAAGTTACCTACCTAATCGACTGCAGCAATTAATAATGTCGTAACTGAGAAATTGCTCGAAAAGATCGTAAGGTAAAAAAGTGTAATAATTAATAGGAAAGGTGAAAAAAGGCACATGCTACATTATTAACCGTCAGAACACCAAGCTACTATAGGACTATAGATCCTACAATGTTAATCGGAATTTTAATTCTCGATTATGTCGGAAGTGGGAGATCCTACAATGTTAATTGGAATTTTAATTCTCGATTTTGTCGGAAGTAGGAGATTCTACAATGTTAATCGGAGTTTTAATTCTCAATTAAGTCTGAAGTGGGACATCCTACAATGCTTACCGGACTATTAATTATGGACTGTGTCGGATATGGTAAATAATACAATGTAAGCCGGGCTTTATATTCTCTATAATGTCGAAAGTAAAAATAGTGATAATTAAATGAAATTTTTACAATTATTCGTGCCGTTGACTATATTTTTATAACAAACTACAGATTTCTTTGTAGTTACGACATACTCACCATCTCATTCTTTTTTCTTACTTAAATTCAAAGTACATATTCCACAATGATTTTAGTTTATTTTATTTTGCCGCCTATATTACTGACACACTTACCTATCGCATCAACCCTTAGTAGCAGACAATCATACCATTTTGACTACCTGCTAGTAGGATCATGCTCTTTAGATGGTTCAGTTCATACGTCAGTAATCGCTGTTAAACAGTAGTGTTGAACGGTTACACATCATCCACCTTATTTATACCCTCTGGCGTGCCACAAGGCTCGTTCTTGGGTCCGTTATTGTTTACAATATTTGTAAGTTTGGCTCGAACAGTTGTCCGACCAAAACCGAAATTCTTTAACGCCTTTTTCCACATAGTGTTGAATAAAATTCAAAAGACAACTTGACACCTCGATTGATCCTCGCATAGCAACACCTACGTGCCAAATGTAGCAAGTTACCTATTTTAGAAGCAAGATCATAAATAGTAAAATTCAAAGTAGTTAGTTTCCTTTTATAATAAAGCACGCTCACTTCACCATCGTCACTAAAACTTTCTGAAAGTCGAATTTGGCAGCAACGACATCTCTGTTGACTTGAGCTAGTACACTAGTTTGTCGGCTGTCTTCAATTCTCTAGCTCTGTTTTTGCGAATTAGATGTAGAGAAAATGCGTTTTTCTCTACATCAGTACACGCAGATTGATATTTTCGACCACGTGACATGTGTTTTGTAATGCCAGATTAAAGTTTTGATTAACAATGTCTCTGTACTGTATTTTTGTGCTTGCTTTTACAGAATATTTGCTGGCATCAAACCATTCACATTACAGCTTGAACATACGGGACACGCTTTCTATTCCTTCTAAACAAAAATTAATTCAATTTTTTTGAACATAAGGGGCCTCGACCACAGGAAAATTTATTAGGTGACCACAGACACTCTTTGACATCTCATCATTATAAATACGCTTGTTATGTTCATAACGTCCTCGTTTATCTTCTTCCATCACATCTACAGTGTTCCCGTTGTATTTTTTCCATGCTGTGTTACTACACGCTCACTTAATGATATCGTTTTAGGGAACATAGTCTTGCAAACAGCAGCAAATGCAGTAAAGCACTTTTGGTGCATTAGGAAGAAAGTATTGGAATGTGTTTTATCTGTCGTGCGATCGTCGATTGTGCTTTGCCACCTTAGTAGTTTGACGACGTTTAAGACTTTTTTTGTATTTTAGTGACAAATTTCCAGTGTCGATGCTTTTCACCTAAAAGCCAAAAATATTTAAAAATTCGTAAACGATCTTCATGAGATAACTTTTGATTACACTTCAATCGGCACTTGGCAATACACGGATCTTTCAATTGCTTTTCTTTTTTTTATATTAGAAGGAGGCAAATGAGCAGGCGGGTCACCTGATGGGAAGCAATCACCGCCGCCCTTGGACACCTGCAAAACCAAAGGAATTGCTGCAGATGCGTTGCCGGCCTTGTTACTGCATGATAAATGAATGCTCAAATGCTGCTGATGAATGATTGGTTTCGCTGTGGCGCAGCGAGACCAATCATTCATCTAAGCTTAAATCGTTATAAATATCAGCAAACGATTGCACTTGTGCGAATCTAACTAACGTGCGTTCCGACTCGAGCATTTCGTCCACTGATAAGTAACCAGTTTTCGCTACTTGTGGCGGCTGCACTCGTTGCATCGCAAGTTTTAAATAAAACGTAATACGTATGCACAAACACGCCTTAATTTGATAACGGAAAAAAATCTTTTAAAATCAATTAAGTCATTTGAATTTACTGAAGTTAATGTTACTGTATCATTTTTAATTCTGGTAAATTACTACAAATTGCTTCCCTGTGTGGTGCCGGGGATAAAGAATTGCACCACCCCATCTCAACCCGTGGGTGTCGTAAAAGGCGACTAAGAGACTATTCCAGAGGATGGTCAGCAGCATCTCTCTGAGGTTACCTTCAACATACTGCGATCGCCAACCCGCCTGCCAAGCGTGGCGATTACGGCAAATACTCCCCATAATCCTTGGGGGAGGCCTTTGTCCAGCAGTGGACGTCTTTTGGCTGAGATGAGATGACTACAAATTGGATTATCACTGTTTTGAGGAACGTTGTCAATGTCGTGGTACTGGAGATTGACAAGTTGTGCCCTTATGTGCTACACAACCATGAAGCTGTCTACAGCTTCATGGTTGTGTAGCACATCTATATAGGAGTTGAAACAAACAATTATTATAAAGCTATCTCACTCTTCTGGTGACATTATTATTTATTATTATTTCTTATGGGGACGTCGCCAGCCGAACGGACGATCCACCCGCGTTGTTCCGGGCCACTTCATCCTTTTCCCCGTTCTCCCTTTTGAGGGAGTTAAGGTTCATCCAGCTTTCACGGCACCCCATCGAATCTTTTGGTCTCTTTGGTAAATCTTGCTATCTGCTCCACCTTCAGATTCTTTAGGTCCTCTGTGTGTAATGTGTTCGACCCCCAGAGCTCCCATCTTGCCAGCGAGTACATAGGGCACTCGGCTAGTAGGTGGAGGCTGGTCTCCTCGCTTTCCATGCACTCTGGGCATATGGGGTCGGTTTTCACTCCTATCACTGTCAGATTTCTGTTCAGTCGACAGTGTCGTTCACTCTGACAGTGTGTATGTCTGGTGACATAGGGTAACCCCCTTCTAATTCATAAAAATCAGGACTTTGAAGTGAAGTAAAGATGAAAAAGAAAAAAGTAAATGAAAATAAAAAATCCATTTCAAATCATTTAATAAAGAAAAATAAGTATAATTAAATATAATAATCAATAATATAATAATATATTATATAATATATCCAATGAGCTGGAGAATAATAAAAAAGAGTATTTTTTTTTACCCTAAAGCATACACTGTATGTAGGTACCTACATATTGATAATAACGAACAAGAAAACTAGAAATATTGTCCTAGAAAAACTCACAAATTTAAATAAATATAATGTGAATGGAATTATAGATCTCAATATTGCAATACCAATTGTTTTTGTATCATTTCGATATGATTCGTAGTTAAAAAGTTATAATAGTTACCTACTTATTAATTTTGTTAACATATTATGACAAACGCGGAGAACTAAAATTATGCTATATAAATTCTCGTTTCATCAACGTGATCAAATTTTGAAATCGTAATTTAAACTCGCATTACGCACTCTGATCAGTGAGCCAAGCACTAATTTCTTATTATCGTTGCGTAAAAGAAAATCGTTGTATGGAAATAACCTTTCCAACAACTTACTCCGAAATTTATGTTCGCAGCAATGAAGCATGCCTATGTGCTTATTCTAAAAGGATTTTTTTAGTCACATTTAAATCACATTTTTAGTTGAACAAATGAATACAAAAATCAATCTATTTCACTTTAAAACTTATTGAAACTTAAATTCAAGACTAATTAACGTATAAAAAACACTTTAACTCAACACTTGATGAGGATAAAGTCCAATAATTTGTTGAAAACCGTTTGATATTCTTTGTGTAGTAATAGTTTTATAAAATCGTTATTTATCACTAAGAATTGATATTTTATTGCACATCCTGGATACCATGTACTTCTACAACCACGCACTACACATTTATGGATAATTTTACTTAATTAAAAAATAATTATTATAAATATAAAAACCTGAGTAAACGGACTTCTTGGCGGGAAAGTGAAGAGTCATGTCTGCGGTTTTGTTTTATTTTCTAAAATTTGTGATAGGTTGAATATTAATAAGAAATAATGGTGGATTAATATCCGTTAAGTGTTCGTGAGTGTTCATAAGTGTTGGCAAATGAAACACAACAGTGCAACGGTACTTTTAAAATTCTCTCAAGAAGTCTGCGTGAGGAAAAGCCCCACATCTTTACTGAGATACTGGAGGGGTTGGGGGGTATATCATTTCTCACTTCTCATTTCTATTATCATTCATCATCATTATCAGGAAGGAAATATTGTTTATTTATGTATTACTTGTAAGAAAAATTACTTTGACACTGGCTAAATGTGCTAATCGCACGATGAGTGACAACCGCGGCATCATTATGACATTAAAATATTAAATAGCGGCCAGTATTGCCCACATGACATGGTCCCTAGAAGTCGGTATTTATTGTAGATTACATACAGTTCACGGAACAGGGTAATTTTATGAAAATACGTTTAATACCAACACAAGGTAAAAATCTACATATCGTGAGCCCCGTTTTTATGTTCTGTCATGGCAAATGTCAAAATTATGTGTAGAATGGTAGCCTCAATACACTTGCACACTATGTGGATTGGCTTGACATAAAAATAAAATTCCGTCTAATATTATATTAGTTTTATTGGTTCAAATTGCGTGTGCGATCTTATTTTAGTTTACTTAATAGTGGTAACACATTTATCGGCAGATTTGATTTATTGACCATGAATACCTGTCACCAAACAAGGTGATAACAAGGTAATTTTTTTTTAAGTGGCATTACTCAATGCAACAAGATATTTTTTATTTGTTATACAGCAGAAGTAATTGAATGCGATGTTATTTTAATTTTACGTATAAATTTGTATTATAATTTTAATTTAGGATTATTTTTTTATGTAATTTCAGTTAATTAATTTCGCGTTCGATAGTTAACAATAAGTTTAATCGGGGATTAACGCAAACTAATTAGTAAAAGGTATCACACCTTCTTTATACCCGATGTATCGACCGTGTTATGGAGCGGTGGACTGTAGGACGTGAGGATGATGAAAACACGGTATTTTCAAGCATAAGAGTATAATCCAGTTTACAACAAGACCTAGCGACAATACAATAATAATGACAAACAAAAAAGCAGACGACAAAAAGTATATAAAAAAAGGTTAGGTTTGACCCAACCCGCGGGTACTTCATCGATTCACACCACGACTGGTTCACACCACGGTGTGAATCGCAGAAGGACGCTTTTTGAATTGGGTGTTTCGAACCACGGCTCATGCCATGGTATGAATCAGCGAATGTCTTTATTGGAAGGGCTCCTATTAGCTTCGTTGATTCGGACCACTACCAAAATAAATGGAATTATTGTACTAGCGGATGGAAAACGGTTACTGAAACAAACAGTTGGTATAAAATATTTAAAAGATTTTAACTCTTACAACTAATAAAATAAAATTTGACTACAAGACATTCATCACAAGTTTTATGACAACACACTAAGGGTAGTACATGCAGTTTTAACTTATAAATATTCATTAATTCACAAATATTAAATTAATAAGTACCTAGTTTGTAAATATCTAAATATAAATTTAAATGCACTTTAAAATAGGAATGACTAGCATAAAATAGTAGGTACACTAAAATTTTAACTATGCCAAAAATAACTTCACTTCAAAATAAGTTAAAATTAACCGCCGAACGGTATCTTCATTACACATTCAGATCATTGGCAGTACCTCCATATAAGTCGAAAAGCCCGGTTTGCCCTAACCAAACTTAATTTTTTCCAACGGCAAGAACGTTTCGCATACCTACCACGGGTTATAACTATGTTTAATTGAATTTAGTAATAATTTATTAGAAAATAAATAATAATGAAACTGTTAATTTTCAGCTATAATGAATGGTCTCATAGCATTTGGAAATGAAGCTATCAAACAAGGGGGTATCACTACTATCTGGCTGGCCAATCAGGTATTTGCCGGTACGTACCTTTTTTCTATATTAAAAACAATGTTAAAAGCATAGGGACAGGTAAGCATTTTGGTCAGACTCAAAAACACACAATACAAACACAGAAACTGTTTTCGAAATCGAAATCTTACGCTGCTGTTTAAAAAAATACAGTTTGTAAAAGTAAACACAATTTTTTTATTATAAGAACCTACTTAAAGCCATAATAAAAATAAAAATAACTTCTCTATAGTAAAATTTCTTTACTCTAATGACCTACGTACAAAATCTCTCTTTTTATCTTTACAATTTTTGAGCTTCGCTGACTTCGAAGAAAGCCGAGTTTATTTCTCTGTTCATTGCGTTATTTCCATCGCCGTTGACTAAGCCTGCCTTACTATACCGCGCAATAAGATTGAAATCGCGCGCGACGTCGCATGTGGCTCATAATCGTGGCTGGGGAAGTGCGCATTTGTAAATGCAAAGGTCAATTCATAATATCCTTTTGGGTACAAGGCTACTCGTTAAAATTTAAAACTTATAAAGACAAAGCAATTTAAATTCGACCAACTATTTTAATTTTAAAATATTATAATTATAACTAACGTAGGCTATCTTTTATTAACATTTTTTTTAAATTAATACTCAATAAATAATACGAGAACGTATAAGATGGTTCCATGAAAATATAGTAGTGGAGTTACTTACAATGTGCAATGCCTTATTCCCTAGCTGCTTTATTACTTAAATTGTTTAGAACAACCAATAAAACAATCACATTATGTACTCGTAACAATTTTGTTAGACACATTTATAGAGATACATTTGGCAGTGACGTATCTTAGTTGTAAATTCAGAAACATAAGTTGTTATATCAGAATTAAAACCTTACGAGAATACCACATTATTTTTTAGACAGCAAGATCGATAGTATAAACTCAGAAAACGAACAACGAAAATTGTAATACAAAGCTTTACATATTACACACAATTATATACAGTCATAATATTTTATTGTTACCTTGTTAATAATTCCAGTTATCGCTGACCCCGTGGACCTCGAAGTGGTGTCGAAAAAGTGTTTACAGAAAGACGACATCTTGAAATATATGAAAATCCTCACTGGAAATGGAGTCATTTTTGCCCCGGGTGAGTAGATATCAATAAGCGTTACACCGAGATGTAGGTAATCTTACAAGGAAAAAACCTAGATGTAAATCATCTGACTGGAATAAAACCGAGATGTAGATAGTCTGGCTTGGATAGAACCCAGATGTAGATAATCTGGCTGGGATAGAACCGAGATGTTGATAATCTGGCTGGGATAAAACCGAGATGTAGATAATCTTAATAAGTTTAGGCTTGTTTCCCATTTGAAGGAATGAAAGTTAACACTTTTATTATACTATTAATAATACAAAATACTAGCAAAAGGCAAACCCTCTGGAAGGAACTGAAAACGGAAGTTAGTCGGAACTTAGTAAACCATAAAGTATTCCCAGCAGTGACATGTTTATAGGTCGATGAGGGTCATTAGCATTCAATAACAGCGTGCATAAGACATAGATATTAGAAATAGCTAAAGATATAGCTATAGTTCTAGCTATAGACTATGTCTAGACTATGTATAGACTATGTCTATAGCTAGTTAATAAAAATTAAAGTAATATAAAAACCGGCCAAGTGCGAGTCGGACTCGCGCACGAAGGGTTCCGTACCATTATCTATAAAATTATTTCAAGTCTCTACCTGTTATCGTTATTGAGATCGAGAAAAAAATTGGAAAAAAAAATCACGTGTGTTGTATGGGAGCCCCCATTAAATAAAATTTTATTTTAATTTAATTAATTATTTTTAAAGTGAATATAAGTATAACTAAATATTCTGTAAATATTTTAAGCGTCTACTTGTTGCCGTTATCAATATCGAGCAAAAACGAGCAAAAAAAAAATCACGTTTGTTGTATGGGAGCCCCCTTAAATATTTATTTTATTCTGTTTTTAGTTTTTTTTGTTATACTCGTAGCAATTGCAACAAAAATACATTATCTTTGAAAATTTAATCTGCCTAACTATCGCGGTTTATGAGATACTGCCTGGTGACAGACGGACAGACAGACAGACGGACGGACAGCGGAGTCTTAGTAATAGGGTCCCGTTTTACCCTTTGGGTACGGAACCCAAAAAACCAATGAACTTGCTACATTATAACCTTGATTTTGGTTGAGAATTTGATTTTGCCACTTCCGAAATTATCACGTCACGACATTGATCACATTAATAAGGCCTAAGAGGCCTATAACATTTTGACCGTGATTTTTGCGTAAAATGTCCAACTTCGGCGTTCTTGTTCAGAGAAACTGAAACCCTTAGACAATTTTGACTTATTGTATGGTGGAGAATAGTTACTAGTTTAATTTGTAGCGGACTCGCTTTCTGCAATTTTCCCTTATCTATTTATATAAAGCAAATTCCGAAGTTAATTTTCAATTAAATACGCTGACGGCAATTTTCAAGCTCATGGATTGAACTACTTTACTAAGCAAACAAATTGAAAAATATATCATCATCATCATCATCTCAGCCAAAAGACGTCCACTGCTGGACAAAGGCCTCCCCCAAAGATATGAGGGGTATTTGCCGTAATCGCCACGCTTGGCAGGCGGGTTGGCGATCGCAGTAGGTTGAGGGTAACCTCAGAGAGATGCTGCTTCCCATCCTCTGGAATAGTCCCTTAGTCGGCTTTTACGACACATAAAAAAAAAATTATAATAATATCTTTTAAATAGTGGTTAAATTCGTAGCGGCCTCGGAATTTCGAAATATGAATGGAATTTCTACAAAAAAAATCCCATTCAAAGCCATAAAACGTTCAGAATTAGCTGTAAATATTTCCTTACTCCATTAATATGATTAAGTAAAATGTACACCAGAATTAACGTTAGTTTATAAGATTTCAAATTACATACTTTTTTAGAACGATAAAAAATTCTAAACTTCAAATAAATGTAATTACAACTGCACAAAATGCTACTTTTGCGATGCGTCGGCCGCTCGTAGTACCACAAAGTAATGGTAGTACTGAGAAAGCGCGAGCGCGCAAATTTTGTGATACGCCTCAATAGATGAAAAAAAAACTACATCAAAATTCCATTTCCATTATCAAATAAACTTGATTGTATTTAGGTAAATGCCTATTGAAATTTATTGATTTATTTTTTATAGTTGTCAAATAAATCATGCGCATACATGTCATAGGTTAGTTATACCTCTTATAAAACTGGTCAAACCACAAGGAAATTAACGATCAAGTCCAATGCTAGAATTTGTTGTCAACATCTAAGGACACAAGACGCAGGTCAAGAGTACAAGTTTAGCTGAAATTACTTTAATTGCGTTAACTTAAGGTCGATGGAAGGTTACAGTCGCAATTATTGGTATGACGATATAGACTACATTATCCTCACTTATCTTTTAAGCATCCCCGCTGTAAACGCTGTACACCTTAATTATATTGGAAAACTCGTAGCTTAAAAAATTACGTATATTTTATTTAGGCTCTTTTGACACACAAAAATTACATGACAGAATAACAAAAAAATACTATAAAAAACAGACAGCGACAGCAATACGGCAAGGAGGCCGTCGTTAACACTCCCCACCCTAGTGCGAAACTAGCACTTAATCAGCTAATGGTACAAGTGCAACGCGCGCCACGGACCGGCGCAGCACGCCGGTAGCGGTGGTGACTTCAACCACTCTGATGCGGCCGTCCTTGCCAGGCACGACACTTTTAACTAAGCCCCGTGGCCATACGTTTCGAGGGGAGTCAGGATCAACGACCAGCACGAGATCACCGATGCTCAGTGGCCTCTTCTCTTGTTGCCACTTCTTCCTGGGTAGCAATTGGGGAAGGAACTCCTTTAGCCAACGTTGCCATTTTTTATACAATTCGTCTGGAATAATATCATCCCAATCAATAAGTAGACGCCAAGTGTCCTGAAGCATGATTTTACCTTGCGTAGTGAAAGGTGTCAAGAACCCGAACACGTCAAAAATAGACATTATGACACGTAACATAATTCGTTTCGTGGGTCTTTGTTCGCCTTTAATCACACACTCAGGGATGCGCTTAAATGACACATCGAACCCTAGTTCGTCTTTAGCGGGGTACCAAATTAGTCCGAGGGTGCGCTCACCTTCGTCATGTTCGTCAAGTCCAAACGTCACAGCTGTAGTACCTAAAATATCTTTAGGTATAGTGTTGAGTACATTAGCGCTATTACACGTCCAGTTGCGGATCTCGAAACCTCCCGCGCTGTGAATATCTCGAATATTCTTGACCATAGTGATGGCGGTAGGCTCGTCCGGCAGACTATCGATATAGTCGTCCATATAGTGCTGGTGATGTATAGCGGCGACAGCAGCTGGAAGCGTCGACTCGAACCTGCTTGCGTTCTTGTTCTTAATGTACTGCGCTATAAAGGGAGAGCAGTTAGCTCCAAAAATCAGTGAAGTCATCGCATACGTCTTTACTGGGCCTGTGGGGTCGCTGCCTCTCCACAGGAATCTGAGGGCATTCTGATCTACAGAATTCATCTTTATTCTCAAAAACATATCCTTAATGTTACCGGTTACTGCTACTCTGTCCTCTCGAAAACGAACCATGATGCCGAACAAGGAAGCGAGTAAATCCGGACCTGTGAGAAGAAAATCGTTTAAGGATTTGCCATGGCTTCTGGCAGCTGCGTCATAAACCAACCGAAGTTTCTTCTTGTTCGGATTGTCAACTCCAAAATGTGGTAAATACCAAGTATTTGGCGTGAGTGACGTGTCGGCCATTTCCCGAGCAAAGTCGTTCTCAAGCAAATGGTAGACACGTTCCTCGTACCTGTGTGCGTAAGCTTTATCGGCTAGCATCTTTCTCTCTACACCCTGTAGCCTTTTGAATGCGCTGGGAAAACTATCGGACAAGTTACAGAGCGGATCTTTCCAAGGCAGACCCACAGTCCATCTGCCGTTGTCAAGTACGGCGGACTTCTCTAGCATCTCTTGTGCTTTAACATCATTAGCGTTCTCCCTAGGCTTACCTGAAACACCCAAAGCGTCGATTGCAAAGGAACGGCGCACCTCCTCGTGTAGCTCGCGCAGCGCGTGCGTGACGGCGTCCTCCTCGGGCACCACGCAAAGGTTGAGCGTGGCGTACGCCGAACGCGCGGCCCGCGGCGTGCGCGCCACCTGTACCGCCCCGTGTACACACCAACCTAAGGGGGTTCGTGTAGCCGACGGCTCATTGTCTGTTATCGACCTATACGTATTTCTAAAGGCAACAACAAATTATAATTGTCCTGACCTATGAGCAACTCTGGTTTACAATATAAGTTAGTATGCAGTACTGATTTAAGCGCTTTCAAATGCTCATACTTATCGCAGTCTACTAAAGCTACATTTTGTACAGGTAAATCTAATTGTTTTACACTGCGCACAGTCAGGGAGTGCATAGTAATGCTAGAAATCCTTAGGGTCCATTACACTTGATTCACAAACAAGAACGTTATTGTTCCACGCGCCGCTTACGCGCATGGTCTCACTGCGGCCCTGCAGGCCGGCGCGCGCCGCTATCCCGGCGCTCAGGAGTGACACTGACGAGCCGTCGTCCAATATTGCGGTCGTATCAAACACGCCGTTTGGGCCGTGAATTTTGACAGAAACTACTTTCAGTAGTACGCGTTTGTTATTATCTATGAAACACGTTGCTCCTGTCGCGCTCGGTGTCTGCGCTGAAGAACTCGAAGGTGCAGGCTCCGTGACTGGCGATGGCGCAGGCTCTGGCAGCAGTAGGGCGCTGGCGGTCACGTCGTCCGACCGGCGAGCGCTGCCGTTGACGTCGTAGTGCAGCAGCTCGTGGTGCGCGCCACCACATCCTTCTTTGGCGCACGCAGGCGCAGTGCACGTCTCACGGTCGTGACGATGCAATACACATTTGAAGCAAAGTCCGTGCCTTTTCACGTAGCGCCATCTGTCTTTGCGCAAAGCGCGTTTGAATTTCTTGCAATCAGGTAGGTCGTGACTTTGTTGTGTACGGCAAAAGTGACACTTATCACGCTTATAATAATCGCTGCGTTGCTCAGCTTGCAATAACACAGGTTGCGGGCGAGAGAAGCTATCATATTGCTTATGTTTACTCTGATCAGTGCGATAACTTTGCAGATGAACGTTAGCGGTGGTGGCTATCTTCATAGCTTCCGCGTTGAGAAAGTCGGACATAATACTCACACGGGACTTTGTTCCAGCTTTGATGAGCGGATAGCTATAGTCTGACCACTTAGAGACGAGTACTGTCGGCAGCTTTGAAATGAGTAAAGGAACAATACTTAATCCTTGCACGTACTCCTCGCGTCCAACCGCCTTCACAGATTCCACGAAGTTTTGAACTTTGACAGAGAAGTTGACAATATCTCTCTGGTACTCGTTAGACATTGGTGGAAGTTTCTTCACATCCTGTATAAGCCTGCTAACTATATACTCTGGGTCACCGTGACGTAGTTCCAATGTGGCCATAATGCGGTCAGGTGAGGCGGCACTTATGAGCAAGGCTGAAACGGTCTCTTTAGCATGTCCGCGCAGGCACTTGCGTAATCTCCATAGATTTTCTTTTGGGCTAAATTTGCACACGTCGGTCGATTCTTCGTACGCCTGCTTAAATTGAAGCCACTCTAGTGGATCACCGGAGTATTCAGGTAGATCTCGTGGCGTACACATACGACTCAATACATTAGCATCACACTTACTGCGAGTGGAGGCAACAGTCAAGTTTTTAACTGCCGCAGCGAGCATCTGAATAGTTCCATCGTAGGAGCCGACGACGGGTGCCGCCGACTTTTGCAACTCGCCAATATTCAAACCATCCTCGGGGGCGGGCTGCTCTTTCTCAAGTTCGTGCTCACTGTGTTCCAACCAATGTTCGATGTCGTGACGTGCGCTAGCATTACTAATGTGTGAACTGTATTTCTCCTCTTCGAGGTCGGCTAAATCAACAATTGTATGTCGATCAACATCTTTTGTTTTTCCATTTCCAAAAGCATCTTTTGTTTTTTGGCCTCTAGTTCCAGCTTCTTCCTTGTAGTCGACATGGATGTGGATGTGGACGGTACCTTACTGTGCGGTGGCAGCGGGTGGGGCACACCGTCGTCCCTCAACGACGGCGCCTCAAGTTCCATACGGCTGCTGACAGCCACGAACGTCATGTCTGCGGCATGTCGTGCCAGCGATGCTGGTGAAGAGCCGGGTGCCTTCGCAGGCGTTGATAATTTTACTTCTGCCTCGCGTTCAGCGCGAGTAACACTACGGGTCTTTATTCCACTCGGAGTGCGAAACATTTCGCGGTGTACACACGTGCGGCTCATAAAAAACTAGATCCGGCTCGAAGGACCACTTTGTAAACACCTTAATTATATTGGAAAACTCGTAGCTTAAAAAATTACGTATATTTTATTTAGGCTCTTTTGACACACAAAAATTACATGACAGAATAACAAAAAAATACTATAAAAAACAGACAGCGACAGCAATACGGCAAGGAGGCCGTCGTTAACACCCGCTGTGAAATAAATATAAAAAAATATTGAAAAATATATTAGTTTAGGCACAGAACAGTTAAGAGTTTAGGTAATCTGTGGTTTTTTCCTAACTCCCACTAGCACCAGCGATTTTTTTGCGCAAACCAAGATCACATAAGCTTGGTTAGCGGGTCATTTTTTTTCGGAGTGACCATGAAACCTTAGCAGCTAAAATTGATAATGACAATATTGTTTGTTTGCAAGAGAATACGGAAATGGCGTTTAACATATTCCACGACCATTTAACTCTATTTTTTCATCTTTGTTTTCCTATTATTTTTGTAAAAAAGATAACTAGACGTGTTAATAATAAATGGATGACTAGAGGCCTCAGGAAATGCTGTATTACTATAAGGCAACTCTATTTGCGATACAGATTTAGTAAAGCATGTAAACGTATAAATAAAAATCAATACAATTCATATAATAGAATATTTAAAAAAATCTGTCATTAGCTCAAAAAATTTACAATTTTAAACATATAAAAATGCACAAAACCAATGCAAGGCTTCATGGGAAATAATGAACTCAAATTTTCGCTGTCAGTATCAAGACTAAGAGATTAAGGAAATGAGTCTGGAAGATGGTAAAACGTTAAAATGCCAACAGCAGATTGCAGACTCATTCAACGACTTCTTTATTGGTCTCGCAAATACCATGAGTAACAGTAACACTATCGATCACGTTGCTGCGACAAGGACGATGAAAAATAATCCTAAGACCAGGTTTTTACGTCCTACCGATCCGGTAGAGGTTCTTCAAGTTATTAAATCCCTTCGTAATACGAACTCAACCGGATATGACGGAGTAAATACCAATATGCTAAAGCTCTGTGCGGAATCTCTAGCACTCCCCCTCTGTCACATAATAAATCTAATAAATCTATCCTATAATGAGGGACATTTTCCATCTCGTCTTAAGTATTCTGTAGTTAAACCTATACATAAAAAAGGTGACAGAAATGACTTTAACAATTATAGACCTATTACTTTAAATTCAATACTATCAAAATTTATAGAGAAGATAGTATACTCTAGAGTAAATTCATTTATTGGAATATGTGATATTTTATGTGATATACAGTTTGGTTTTAGGAAGGAGAGATCTACTGATTTGGCCTGTTTCTCTCTCATAAAATGGGTTACTGAAAATTTGGACAGAGGTTTCCGGGTCTTTTCTATATTTTTAGATATGACAAGAGCTTTTGATCTGGTCTGTCATAAAATTCTACTGCAAAAGCACCAACTCTATGGCATTAGGGGAAAATCTCATGACCGGTTTAGAAATTTCCTTCAAGGCAGGCAGCAGTGTGTGGAAACTATGAAAATAACGAAACATCAAAGAGATTATTTTTTGCAAACATACAAATTATCTTATCGCAAAAATAATTACGAAGTACCTCAGGGAAGTGTACTTGGCCCCTTATTATTTTTGTGCTACATCAATAACTTACCCAGTGACATGAATCAAGAATGTTTGTTATTTGCTGATGATGCTACTATATTAATTAAAACAAAGGACAATGGACAAAAATATAATTAATAATAAACTATATGAAACATTATCTTCTATTGTTTAATGGTTAGAATTAAATAATTTAAAATTAAACTTATCAAAAACAAAAATTGTCGAATTCCAAACTTATAATAGCACATCGATGCATATGATGCATCGATGCATCGATTAGGTATCACAGTTGATAAGTACTGTAATTGGAAATCACACTTGGAAAAATAAGTAAACAAAATAAATAGGTACGTATATGTAATTTACCGACTGAGACAGGTGGCAACTAAAGAAGCGGCACGCTCATCTTATCATGCTTTCGTTTCATCAAAAAAGGTATGGAATAGTACTGTAAGGAAACTCAGTGGATGTAAACACAGTTTTTATAGCACAGAATAAGTGCGTCAGAGCGTTGTGTGGTGCTAAATTTGATGAAAGCTGTAAACCTTTATTCGTAAAGAAAAACATACTTCCTTTGCCATCACTATATATACTTATTTGAATTCTGCCTACTTGTTCATAAATACCCAAAATTGTTTTTAAAGCAAAATGAGGTTATACAAAGAATTAGGAGACCTCAAGGTGACAACGCTCTGTTCATACCTGATCAAAAACTTGAAGTTCACAGATTGTAAGGCTTTATAATAACCTTCCAGACAATCTTAAAAAACTTAATCAGTAAGGTTATTCACAAATCGTCCGAAAGTTTCCGTGTCCGATTGCTTCCGAAGTCGAATGTCACTTATACTTTCCGTCAGGATGCCAAATCGCTATTCACAAACTCTATCGGAAACACATCGGAAAGGTCTGATAGTAGAAAACGAAATTTACACAAATATTGCTTTTTACTCACATATCAATGCTTTTTTTGTTAGTGATGCAATGGATTAATGACTAATAATGATTTTAATAATAATACCAATATACCTATTTATACACTTTATAAATTCAAATTGATATTCTTAAATAAATTAATTGAACCGTATTGTAAATTTTGCAAATGTGATTAGAATTATATGTAATATTATTGCATCATCATCATCATCATCATCTCAGCCAAAAGACGTCCACTGCTGGACAAAGGCCTCCCCCAAATAATCATGGGGGGTATTTGCCGTAATTGCCACGCTTGGCAGTCGGGTTGGCGATCGCAGTAGGTTGAGGGTAACCACAGAGAGATGCTGCTGCCCATCCTCTGGAATGATCCCTTAGTCGGCTTTTACGACACCCACGGGAAGAGATGGGGTGGTGCAGTTCTTTATCCCCGGCACCACACAGGGTATATTATTGCATCGAGAATTGTTTATTATATAAATGAATAAATTATAGTAATAAAATCTGAATTATATCTTAATGTAATAATAAAATAAAAAATAATAATTGATTAATATTTAGGTAATATTTCAAATATTAATAAATATTAAATAAAATAGCAGCAAATAAATCATTTAGTCAAGCCACATAATAAATATTCATAATACGAACTCTATAATCTCTTAAATTCTCTTAAATTCTCTTAAACTCTAAAATGGATTTTTTTTCTTTTTAATGTCTGCTATATTTAGCTAGTGAAACAAACACACCACTCTACAATTTTTATAGTGTTAATATAAATAGATGTTAAGAACATTAAAAAAACTTTAGTATGAAAAATAAAATTTTATAAAAAACCTTCATACAAAACGTCAATTTCATAGGTAAGGACCTAATATATGTAGTACACAGACAAAAGGAACATTCCTCCACCGAAGCAACTATTTGCTACTAATCCCTAATTTTTGAACTTCAAGTAACACAGCTTTTAGATATTTTTTAAAGGTTTGTCTGCAAATGATCTTATGTATTAGAGAGGTTTTAAATGTGTGTAAAAGATTTATAATCATAAACTTTGTTTCTTTGTATAGTCGCTTAGTCGGTGTTAGATAATCGTATTGCTAGTTTAGTAACTATTCCAGAACCACAAATCACAGTCTAGAACAGTCTTCTTATAACGGGAAACACTATGTAAAACGGACTCGAAAGTTCTTTCAACTCTTTGTTCACCAATTGCACCGCCTCACGGAGCATATCCTTTCCGGTTTCAATAGACACCGTCACACGGACACCGGAGCTCTTTTCTTCGACGTCGCGAAGGCGTTCGACAAAGTCTGGCACAACGGCTTAATTTATAAGCTGTACAAACTTGGCGTGCCAGACAGACTCGTGCACATCATACGAGACTACTTGTCGGGTCGCTCCTTTCGCTTCCGCGTCGAAGGAACGCTCTCCGCCCCGCACCCTATTCGAGCCGGCGTTCCGCAGGGATCCGTGCTCTCGCCTATCCTCTTTGCGCTTTACGCAAACGATATCCCCAAGTCCCCCGGTGTAGAGCTAGCTCTATTCGCGGATGACACCGCGCTATTTTCGTCTGGTAGAGACAAAACCGCGGTTTACAACCGACTCCAAAAGGCCGTTAACACCCTCGGCGTTTGGTTTCGCAAATGGCGGATCGAAGTGAACCCCGAGAAAAGTGCCGCTGTGTACTTTTATCGGGGCCCCGACGATCCTTGCCGTCCGATTCGTCTATTTGACCGCCCTATCCCATGGGCTAGGCAGGTGAAATATCTCGGTGTCACCCTCGATAGGAGATTGTCGTTTGCACCGCATCTCAAGATCGTCCGTAACAGGGCCGCGTTCATACTAGGTCGGTTATTCCACCTTATAGGCAGGAAGAGTAAAATGTCTCTTAGAAGTAAGACGACAATTTACAAAGCCTGCATCCGCCCAGTCATGACCTACGCTAGCGTAGTTTTCGCGCACTCCGCGCCCTCTCATTTGTACCCTCTACAGACCCTCCAAAACCGATTCATGCGAGGCGCGACGGGTTGTCCATATTACGTTCGTAATGTAGACCTCCATCGCGACCTCGATCTCCCAACTATCAAAGACTTTATCAAGGACGTCTCCCGACGTTACTTCGATAATGCCCCCCACCACCCCAACCCTCTTGTGGTGGCGGCTGCCAACTATAATGTTGAAGGCCTTCCACCATCTAGACGGTACACGTCTAGGCGTCCAAAACACGTCCTAACCGAGCCCGACGACGCAATTACAGTTGCGAATGCCCCCCGCCCGTTCCTCCAAATGACAGCACACATTTACAGAATACACTAAACATGCACACTGTTTTAGGCCCAAGACACCGTACTCGTAGAACAAGGGTACGAAGAACCGGTTCACACGCGCTCTATGCCAGGCACAGTCATGTGCCTGGGAGCTCCTCCTCTCCTCCTCCACGGCCCGGTCTACCCGAGCCGAGGTCCGTGCCTTTAGAGGCGCCCTCGGGTGGTTCCGCTCCCCGATCCGATCCGAACCCTTCGGAGACTCTGGAAGGGCACGGGGACGCGCACTTTTAAGTGTGCGATGCCGTACCCCTCTAGAAATCCTCTGAAGGTGTTTCGTTTCAACACGGCTTGAGGTACCCTTTACGTACCTCGCCGCCCCTAAAACAAGCCCGGTGAAGCTGGAAATGCCCCTCGGCAACCAGCAGTCTCTCTCCAAAAAAAAAAAAAAAAAAAAAAAAAAAACTCTTTGTTTGGTACCTGCGTGCGTATGCTCCCAAACTGGTTTTAGTTTAATTTAAGAGCTGTCATTTAGTAACTGTCATCAATTGTCATGTTTCCTTAAAAAACTTGTTTTTTATTCGTGAACCTTTGAACTTTTGCGTCTCAGTATAATTTATTACACTTGGATAGGCCTATGTCCAGCAGTGGACGTGTGTGGGCTGATGATGATGATGATGATAATTTATTATTTATTTAATTATTTAATAGACATATCAACAGTGTACATATTATTTACTATTGATATGATTGACAACATACACCAAGGACAAGTACTGATATTATTTAAATTAAAGGACAAAGAGCGTTTTTGGTGCCTTTTATAAAATGCGGGCGCGCACGAACGAGAGATTATTACTATGTGTGTAGACGGCATTCATACAAATAATATTTTAAAATATATGTCAGCTTAGACCTAAATCGTGACAATTCCAAGATATAAGCGATTTACATGTTTTCGTGTAATATGGGCAAGAGTTTATTAAAGTATTCTGAGAGATTAAATCATTTTAAAATAAGTTCTCTATCGGATCGAAGACGTATGCACGACCTCATGTTTCTCTATAGGCTAGCGAATGGCATCCTTGATGTCCCGGATTTACTAATATCGTTGTCATTCAATGCACCCTTAAAGCTCCCGCGGGCATCAAGAAGTAACGTCCTTGTGGATCAGCCTTGCAGGTCCAACCTTGGCCAGAATGCACCCCTGAATCGTATCATAAGGGAGTTTAATGGTACAGCTAAAATAAAGAGTTTGGACTTGTTCATGGGTGACATTCGCAGCTTTAAGAAATCTCTCATCTCCTAATGTGTATTGTGATGATTTGACACAGTAATTTTAATGATGTTTCACAATTTTTTATTTAAATTTAAATTTTTTATTTTTTTTTTATAATTACTTAATCTCAATTTTAATTCTCATTCTCATTTCTCACTTTATTAAATATAAATTTCTGTAAATTTTATTAATGTAATTGCATGTAGTCTTCACCTATAATTGTATTGACATCTAGCAAAAATCTATTTTAACAATGTATTATTTAAGAAATCAATGATGTTTTATATGTTGGTGATCATTTCAATAAATAAATAAATAAATAAATAAATACATAGGAAGTTTTTTACGATCCGAATCTGAAAATTCGAAAACTATGAAAAATTGCAAAAAATACTCAATGGAGACTCCATTGTTCCAAGGTCGATTTTTAAACAAAATAAAAAAATAGATTTGAAAAAAAATATTTTAGCATTCCGTTAATAAAACTGACTTTGTAGTCATCTAATTCTGTTATTTACTTAGAATGTATCCAGTATAGGTTTTTTTCTCTATATTTTTTTAATTATTCAGTATAGCTCCGAAAGTACAATTTTGAGCTAACTTGTCAAAGCAATTATTGTTCGTCTAGAATCTAGAAGATCTCTATTTGAAAAAAGTCACGTTCGTGTGCAAGATTTTTGAAAAAGGCAACAATTGTCCATTCAAATTACCCATTT
The DNA here is from genome assembly GCA_947562085.1 of Eudonia lacustrata. Taxonomy (NCBI): domain Eukaryota; kingdom Metazoa; phylum Arthropoda; class Insecta; order Lepidoptera; family Crambidae; genus Eudonia; species Eudonia lacustrata. The sequence goes on along the minus strand of OX387313.1, from coordinate 2,063,242 downwards.
GCTTTTAACGGGGTTCAGTGCAAACTCCTTTATGTTTTAAATACTGGTCGCGAGTTTGCCATTCGATCACGTGTGAAACAAATGAGAATTCGCATGACATCGAAGCAGCGTGATTCTATACACTAACAACCCAGAATCGACAGCAACGAAATGTTTGCCAACGGGTTATCTATAATCGTCTTTTGGTGGTAGGTTCCAAAGGATCAACCCTAAAACCCATCGGGTATACTATATCAAAAAAAGAAAAAAAAGAAAAGTATTTTGAAATGAGTTTGTAATTGAGTGTGCAGTTGTTGGTTATACAGTCTGTTGTTTCGTTTTCCTAATTCGGGTTTGGTGTAGTAAAAGTAGAAAAAGTAAAAAGCCTCGCAAAAGTCACGCACGCGCCGAACGTCGTCGGGCGTCACGTGACCCTCCCAACACTGGCGAAGGCATTAGGAATCATGTCGGTCACTATAACCGGACACAATTTATCAAAAATGGGTCATAATAAGCAACATGTCACTATAAGCAAAGTCATTATATCCGACTTTGTTTTAAAGAATTTTATATAAAAACCAAACTTCGCTGTGTAATTACTTCATAATTAAGCGGTTGGTCATTATAGGCAGAGTCATAATATACGGATTCTACTGTAAATCTAGCGACAGTCATTTTTGGTGATCTCAACTGGGACTGTGATTGGGATCTTACGGACTCCGAAATGGACAGACTGTTGATACTAATTTGTTTGTAACAACTTATGACAATAAAATCTTATCTTATCTTACAACTAGCCGCGTATGATTCAGAAGCCCCGGCTATTACTTATTCTGTGGCCCCGGGAGGATATCAAAACTATTTACAGAAACACGTAACCTGGATGACATTTCACTTACATATTGTTTTGCGGAATATTTGTTTAATTTAATGATTATTATACCGAGCGGTTATAAGCCCGACGATGGTTCATTACCTCGAAAATGTATACTCGACTAGATAAGTCGATGTTTTGCTTAGCAATTCTATCATTTAGGTATGAATATTTTCCCAGAGGTTCTACGACTGACTGACAATGATTTTCTTTTCATTCATCCCGGTCAGTCGCCATCGAGCTATTTATTCGTATCATCCTTCACACAATATGCAACGGACGGAAAAAACTATTACGAACTTAGTGCCTTAGTTTTGTTAAAGCCTTATCTTTTTAAATCAATTTGATTCAAAGTCAAAGTCAAAGTCAAATATTTTTAAGTAAATAAACTTTAGAAAAGTGCTTTTGAATCGTCCAAACATTATTTTACCTACTACTCATTCAGCTCACCATCACCATCACCATCTCCTTCGAAGAAAGCTTGGCAATTCCGGGGTCCGTTCGGCTTGACACCGTATCATGTGCTCGGCAGCAGCTTGGGTCTTCTTGGCATAAGACCGTGCCAGCAGCTCCAACTCGTAACGGTGATGCGGCAAATCCCTCAGGACCTTGTAGGGCTCGCGCATGCCGGAGTCTAGCTTCCCTGTGCTCTGTGACGTCTTAACGATATATTCAAAGTCACCTACAGAGTATTCTCGTGGCTGTCTACGACGCTCATTAACTTACGTTGCGTCTTGTCGCAGCTGATTAGCATAAAAATAATTTACAACATACATACATACATACATACATACATACATACATACATACATACATACATACATACATACATACATACATACAAAGATTTTCTCTTTATAATCTATATATAAAAATTAATTACTGAAATGTATGTACGCGCATAACTTCTGATCGACTGCACAAAATTGGAAATTCTTTTTTATTTTTTGAGTTTGTTATTGTCAGGACAAGGTTTGTACAGAAGAAAATTATAAGAAAAAAAGACATTTTTAGTAAAATATGATTTTTTTTAAATATCATGTTATGAAAAGTGAGTGAGTACATGAATGTGACTGAATGACGTATAGTTCTACAAGGATCTTTTGGCACGCGGCCGAAATCGGAACTAACGCCGCCATCATGTAAAACCTCACTTTTGACAGATAGCTGAAGTTGATGTTTGTTGTGGATATTTCGCGGTTTTATTTAAATAAAAATATCACAAAATATGCCAAAAGTGATAAAAAGTGGTGTTAGAGAGGTGGTGCTAAGAGTGAAGGATTTTTTCATGAAAGAAAAACAATCTAGCGCCCCGATTATTCCATTTGAAAGAGTAAATGAGCGCATCGCAGCTGCAAAAGGTAAGTGTTAACATAGCATACCTTGTAAATCTCCCCGTTATTACTTACCAAGAATAATAATTCACTCTTTGTAGGCTTATGAAACATATTTTCATTTAACAATATTTTATGGGTAAGTATGTACCTATTTAATTTTGCTTCTTTTTTTTAGATATCGCGCTTACCACCGTATCATTGCGATCTAAATCCCATAGAAATGGTCTGGGCATCCATGAAACGAAAAGTATCTGAGGTAAATATCGGGAAGTCATCCAATCAAATGCCAGAAATGGTACAGAATGCTTTCAATACCATTCCTGTCGATGAATGGCGCAATCATTGCGCCCACGTCAAGAAACTAGAAGAAGAGTATCGAAAAAAAGATGTATACAACTTGTTGATTTGCATTCACGCCATATTCATAGCAGCAGTCGTATTGCTTATACTTATTACAAATAAATTATAAAAAGAATATGAAAAAATAATAATCATATTTTCAAAATCTGTAAATACGAATCGCACGTCTGCGTAGCACTAAAAAATAAACGCTCGTTCGCGTACGCCCGCGCACCCGACCACGAGTAGGTAGCAACAAGCTCGAGCTTCGCGGCGCGCCCGCAGCCTAGTCGGCGCGGCGAGCGCCGGCGGCCGGCACGCGGCACGCATCAAAGCCAGTGTGCCGCGCAACCCCGAACGAGTGACACATTTCTTAGCCCTAGCGAATTTGGAGCGAAACGTGTTCTTAGGTGTGTTGTTTGTGTGTGTAAAAAAAGTAAAATGACGGAAAATTATTCTAATGTAGAACTTGTGGAGATGGTGCGATTATACGCAATTAGTGGGAACAGTCTACGTCGAGCCGTGGTCATGTTTGTGGAAATGTTTCCAAACAGACCAACTCCATCGCGCGAGGTAATGCTTGCTGCCACGCAACGACTGAGGGATCATGGCCAGTTCAACGTTCCTCGACATGCGCAGGGTCGCGGCAGTGTGGGCCTCTGAGTCGATTTGCAAGAGCAAATACTCGAATACTTCGAGAGGGAACCACGTGCCAGTACTCGTGATGCTGGCCGCCTCTTCAATGTCCACCACACAACAGTCTGGCGGCTTCTTAAGTCGGAGCAACAGCACCCGTTCCACTTCAGAAGAGTTCAAGAATTGAACGAGCAAGATCATGCCGCCCGGGTCACTTTTTGTCACTGGGTACTAGAACACCGAGAAGCCAGCATTCTATGGACGGACGAGTGTATGTTTACGCGCATCGGTGTTTACAACGTCCACAATGAACATTGGTGGGCTCACCGCGAACAGAACCCGCATAAGACCAAAAAAGATTCGTTCCAGCATAGGTTTAGCATCAATGTGTGGGCTGGCATTGTTGGTGGACATTTACTCGGGCCCTATTTCATCGGGGGTTATCTCAACAGCAACTCGTATTTGCAACTTTTGCAGCACGTAGTTGACGTAATGCTTGACGACGTGCCACTAGCTCTTCACCGGAATCTCTTTTACCACCAGGACGGGGCGCCTCCGCATTATGGACGCCAAGTGCGCGATTATTTGGACGAAGTGTTCGGAACCGAGTGGATTGGTCGAGGTGGCCCAGTGCCCTGGCCTCCGAGGTCGCCAGACTTGACTCCTTGTGACTTTTATTTGTGGGGAGACATAAAAAGAATGGTTTATAAAGACGAAATCACGAGTGTTGTGCAGTTAAAACAAAATATTTTAATGGCTTTTGAGAGTGTAAGGTCAAATCTTAGTGTGCTGCAAAAGTTACCTAGAAACTTAAGGCGCCGTGCTCATTTGTGCATAGAACGTGAAGGTGCCCACTTTGAGCAGTACCTGCGAGTATCTTAAACATGATCAGTAAGTACCTAATAATAGTTTATTGCAACAAAGTATACTTATGCGTAAGAGTAAGCCACTTTACCACAGAATACATAATAGTACCTACAAGTTTACGTAAGTACATCGACTTAATGTCCGCCCGCTGCGCTCTTATGTACCTACTACGGTCTGCACCCCTATTCTCGTCAGTCGACGGTCGCTATTCTAATTTACACTGAGATCATTTTATTAATCAATCGGTTCCTTATTACTTTCTCCGTGTTAAAAGTATTTTTTAGTCATTAAGTGTACCAATTACGATCAGCTGTAAATTTATGGCGGGAATGCAAATCTACAACCTGTATTTGGACGAACCTTTCAATATGCTCTACAATTATGCTCTGAGAGTGAAGATAGCTGTGACGATGATGAAGACAATGAAGATGAAGAATTTGATAGTATGCAACCTCTCGACAAAGTTCATGCAGAACATAATTATAGCAAAAAAATGTTTTTTTCACTTCTCATGCTCTTAAAGTTGTTCTTTATGTCGAGAGAAGGCTGCGTAAAATGAGTTTTTATGCTCTTGTGCATAAAGTAATTTCTTCTTCTAAGACTAAGGCAATTTGGCCTTACAGCCACATACACAATACACCTTCATTTAATTGATATATTTTTATGAGATTTAGGTTATATCTTAATTTAATTACGACATGTGTATTACTATCTAAATTCAAATTTACGATTAATACGGGATTGCATTTACGTAAAAAAAATAAAACGCAAATATTTATAATAACTTGGCATTGCGGCTTAGACCATAGTCGAACGTGTGGCGAGAAAATTGTGTGGCGAGAAGCTAATTATTCGTCATTTAATTACATTATCAAAATTTATTAAATTTTCTTGTGTATGCTTTAATCCTTGTTTTATTTCCTTGCAATCGAAGTGAAAAGCAGAGTGTAAAACTCGAGTATAAAACTCATTTTACCCTCGACGTGACTATCGACCCTCGCCGTACCGGCTCGGGTGGCTATATGAATGTCTCGGGTAAAATGGCTCGTTTTATGCTCTTGTTGTACAGTCTACTATTTGTTTAATTTTATTCACATTGTTTTAACTTTATTTTCATGTAATGAATTCTATCATTTAAACATTTCCTAAATTAAAATTTAATTACGGAATATGGAACCAGGTTTAAACAATTCCCATAAACTAAGGATATTTTTACTAGCTGGTAACAGTAATTTCACACCCACGCCCTCATGTCACTGTCATCCACGTGCCAAAAGATCTTTGTAGCACTATACAGAGCATTTGACAACTTCAAATGGACAATACGTCATCCCAATGTATTATAATACTCTTTGTCATTACCGCTTTTTTTGCAAAAGATATCGGTGTTTCGTGTGTTTGAAGGTTTATCGTAGTGTTATTTAATGTTATTGATTTAAAGAAAATGCCACCTGTGAGGCGTCAAAATATCGGTCGGCGTACGCGTAATGCAAGTCGAGTTCACAACACGGTCCATGAATCATGTTCTTTTTCACTATTTCATACAATTATAGATTTACTTCGGGAATTTCTGCGCAAATTATTGAGTCAATTTCATCTGGTCTTATTTTTTCGAAGCAGTCCTCTCTTCTGCCACTCTACAGATTACATCCAACATCGTACGTCTCCGAAGACATGATATTTTATAATGAAGTTCATAAGCGCTTTGAGTTTCTGCTTGAACACTCGTGCTGTTATATCATGACGATCGCTGGATGATTGACCGGATAATAACAGATTAATGATTTCTATCCATTTTGGGTTGCACGTGAAGGTAATATAAGGCGCACGTAGATCAAAGCATCTTGCGCATTATTCGTGCATGTCTCGGGCTTTCCTCATACGTAAAAAAATATACATATATATATAGATAGATAGATAAAGATAGAGTAATACGTATACATATTCTATCTTCTATCTAATAATATATAAAATTCTCGTGTCACATGTAGGTTGCCATACCTACTTCTCCGAAACGGGTCGATCGATTTTTAAGAAATTTTATATGCATATTTGGTAGGTCTGACAATCGGTCGTAATCTATTTTTTATACCCCCAAGTGATAAGGGTCACCCCAAAATTTTTTTTTACCATTTTGGATTTTTTTTTTTGTTTAAAATATGTGGCATCAAAAAATACATTAAACCCTAAATTTTTACCCTTCTATCACCTATCCCTATTTTTCAAAACCATCCAGTTTATTTGTGTTAGCTAAAGATGGGCTAACAATAAATATTGTACACACTGTAGCATTAATGGATTGATATTGTTTGTTAGTGTTATTGTCGTAATTAATGATATTTATAGGAATAAATTATTATCATCATCAGCTCATTTTATGTCCCCACTACTGGGGCAAGAGCCTTCGCTATGGATGGATAGGGAGAACGGGCTTTTAAACCACCACGCGGGCCCAGTACGGATTGGTGGTTGTTAACGACTGCTAATAACCGGGACCAAAACGGCTTTACGTGCCTTCCGAAGCACGGAGAAGCTCGAGATGATACACTTTTGGTCACCCATCCGATGACCGGCCTTTGCGAAAGTTGCTTAATCTCAGCACTCGCAGACCGGGCGCGTTAACCACTGCGCCATCGAGCTCCTCAAATTATAATAATTAAATAATATTAAAGTAAAAAAATAAATGTTTAGTGTTTTGTTATTTTTGTATTCTGTCATCGTTCACAGCGCTCCATGCCTCTTTCACTCATATACACATCCTCACACACCTAACAACAGTTACAATGAGTTAGTTATTTTTTTTCTACCCTACAAATTCCCTAGAAATAATTGGCAAAACAACGTTTGCCGGGTCAGCTAGTATTAGTATAGATTAGAGCTCTTTCAATTTAGACGTTTGTTGTCGGACTGCTAATGCACGTTTGCAGTGCGTTCCATATAAAAACAGCGGCAACAGTCGCCGCGTGATCGTTTTTCATCCGTTTTTTAATCTGTTTTTTTCTTTCTTTCTTTCTACTGAAATTTCATACTCCTCCGTCCGCGTAATTTTCGTAAAAAGCTATACCCATAGCGAAGGAGATGGTGAAACTTCGCTACCGCGATGCAGACTTCCCATACTATTTTATCGTCGTAGTATAGCGACGACGTCGTTGGTATGCGTTTGTGGCGCCATCTGTTAACACGGTTGAGAAGGTGTTTACTTCGGGTCGAATAATGTGCGGTGTATGCGGTAGGTGGCGCCGCCACAAATATATAAAAATATATAGATAACTAGATGACCCGGTGAACTTCGTATCACCGACATGTATTGGTGAAAAATATGGTCAAAACTTAAACATTAACGGCTGGGGTGGGAAGTTACTCTAAACGTTTCTTGGCCAACATCCAAAAATATAACAATTGCTTTCAAATGACGTCGTTTGGCGCAACGCATATTCTACAGGAAAATTTCATGCCCACTTTCAAGGTAACCCAGAAACTAATGAGCGAGCGTAATGGATGTGGTGGTGGGACCAATTGTGGCAATTTTACTATACCACCTGCTGGTGGTAAAGTAAAATACACACAGTAGCACAACATACCAGTAGATTCACCGCTGTATTTTAACGTTTTACAATATTGACAAATGGTTGTCATTTCCCCAATTGTTACGGCACTATAATCTATTTCCGGGTCATAGTAGAATGCTACTCGTTCCAGGTTTACAGGAACACTGCGTCTGCGGAATCGCTCTATTTCATTTTGTTGTGCTCGCTGTTGTTGTGTTTGGTGTGCTCGAACTCGTTCCATTATTCTAAGCCTATGTGCTTCATTATTATTCAAACGAAAACGAAAGTACAAACGAATGTTATCATTATCTGTCTCTCGCTGGTCGTCAGTGCGGTTTGCACGTGAGTTAGGTCTTCGCACATTTGATTACTTCGACGACCTAAGACAGGTCCTCTTCTCCTTGGCATTTTAAAACAATAACAGTAAATAAATTTTTCGCGCACTGACAAACTGATGATAGATTTTAATAATCGTCTTGAAATGTATTTTATTTATTATCTTTTTACGACAACCAACTGACACACTTTTACACATTTATTATTTCTGAAACAGAACTGTTTTGTATTCCAATAAAACAGACCAAAGAGAGACCTCATACTACACAGCCACCTACAGCTATGAAACTGTATAAATATTTGACAACCAACCAAGTGACAAAAGACATCAAATGTTTCACAGCTAGGAACATTTTGTTGTACTACGTACCGCTTTGACAGTTTCCATGACAACGAAACCAACAAATAATTTTGTATAGGAAAATTAAATTGTCGTTTTTAGTATTTTCAGTTATAATACCGCTTAAACCGTCCCTGAACTTCTACAAATATTTCTAAACCAAAATTAGTCAAATCGGTCCAGCCATTCTTGAGTTTTAGCGAGACAAATGGACAGCAATTGATTTTTTATATATAGATACTAATTTGATCTTGTCATCTTGACATAGCTTTAGTTCGGATTTTTGCATAATAAATTTTATTTCAGTACATAAATGTACTACTATACTACTAAGTCACTACTATATAGTAGTGACATACGATTGACTGTGCTTTTTGACGCGATCAAACATGCTGTCGCAGCATTGTTAATTTTTCAACTCCAAATAGGTAACAGGTTTTATTAATTGTAAGTAGGGACAACTGGAGAAAAGAGCCTGATATAGAGCTTTTTTTTTATTCATTCGTGATATTTGTAAAAAATTTGGTTTACAAAGTAAGCAAATACATCGCTCTGACTTTTGCAAGAGTCGTGTATAACATGGCAAGACAGCTTAATTGTATTGTAGACAGGTGATTTGTCAGGTGACAAGTCACCTTTAATCAAATCCAGGTGGATTGATTTGGACCTTCAAACGATATAAAAAAATGGGATAGCGCAATAGGTTCTGGTTAAATCTTCGCTTTTAGAAGAGCTATAACATCCTGCATGACTGGTTTCAATACAACCTTTTAACTATCAACGTCTCCAAAACATCCTACATACTTTTCAAAGCTAAAAATAAACTAATACCTAATTACTCATACCTCTCACAATAAATGGCATACCTTTGCAAGTGAAAACCCATGAAAGATACCTCGGCCTTCATATGGACACCCATTTAACATGGAATATTCATATTAAACACATAGTCAAAAAATTAATATCAATCTATGCCTCCTTCCGCAACAGCGTCCGATGCATACCTCGTAAATTACGCCTTACAATATACAATGCCTTGGTAAAACCACATCTGCTATACCTTATAGAAATATGGGGAAGTGCTGCCAAAGCAAGATTAAAAGAATTACAAATCTTACAGAATAAAATAATAAAAAAGCTATTCAATTATCACTTCCGAACATCAACCACTAAAATTTATCGTGAAACTAAATTAATGAACATTAAGCAATTATACATTTACAACACCTGCACTTTTATCCGTAAAGTCATGAAAAGAAATGTCTATTCCGACCTACAATTTACCAAGCGGACAGGAGTTGGGCGCCCCTGCACTCGACGAGCGAGCTTCATTGTTTTGCCTAAGACTCAGACAAAGTACGGTGCAACTGCAATAACATGCGAAGGAGCGCGCTTTTTTAATAATATACCCTCGGACATTAAAAATGTTGACTCGTTCAACGTATTCAAAAAGCGACTAGCACAGCACATAATCACATAAATACCTACTTGAGTGCGTTGGACGATTTACGTTTTAATTTTTTATTTTTTATTTTCTGTTTACTGTTTTCCAATGGAGTTAATCAATGGGAAAAATCCTGTTGATTAATTCCTACATACCAGTCTTTTGTTTTTTATTTTGTTGTTTTGTTTTTGATTGTTTTTGTTTGGGAATGTGATTGTTTAGTCTTGTTTTAATGTTATTTTTATTTTTACTGTTTCGTCTGAATTGTATGTCAACGAACGTTTCGTTTTTGTAATTGTTTGTATTTAATTTGTGTTCTCATGTAAGTGGCATAATGTCTTTATGAGAATAAATGTCTTTAAACCTTAAACCTTATAACCCACACACTATCACACTGTGGAATGAGCTGCAACTCTATGTTTAACCATTGAGCTACGACATGGGGGTGTAGAGAGGTTTTTCTCAGGTCGGCAACACAAAAGCAAAACCTCTGACGTTGCTGATGTCTATGGGCGGCGCTGACCGCTCCCCATCTGGCGGCCCGCCTACTCGTTTGCAGACCTTTATTTAAAAAAAAAAACAGTATAGTGGATAATAGAGTTACGGATTTTTGCAGTTTCGATATGGAAGCATCGTCGCAAGATCATGGCCCCAACCTTCAGCCAGAAAAACCTAAACCACTTTTCATCAATCTTTGCGGAGCAAAGTGCGGTCATGATCGACCTGCTGGACAAAGAAGCTAACAATGAAACCTTCTCTATCTGGAAGCACATGACTTCGTTCACCATGGACTCAGTGTGTGGTAAGTGTTTTTTTTCCAGCACACTTTGGCCCGTTTATTTACTATGGTTGTGTGTAATTTTGAGTACTGCGAACGGTACGCATCTGAATACCAAAAAATACTGAACGTAGCAAAAAATAGACTACTAAATCTCAGTCTTCCTGTGACCAAATCGATCTGGTTCGAAATATCCGGATAAAAGCGGGTGGATCTGTAAAAAGTTCAATGTGAAATGTTTGCGTAAACTTCAAAAAACAAAACATTATCTGATTGTTTGATTTCAGAAACTACATTGGGTGCAAAGTTGGGTATTCAGAAACAGCCAAACCATTTGTTTCTGAAGAGCTTCGAGCGCTTCTTGCAGGCCACCGCGCAGCGCATCACGAGGCCTTGGCTTCACAGCAACTTCCTGTACTGGTGCACACCCCACTACACTCGCACTAGCCGAAACGTCAAATATATAATAAACTTTGTTTCTAATGTAAGTTATTTGTAGTTGTTTTATATTTTTTTCATGTTACTGTGCAGGCATGCCAGCACCAAACGCCATCTTGAAACCGTTATGACTTATTTTTTAAATAAATATTGTGCACATTTTTGTCTTTGAGTTTAGCTAATTAGCAGTTTTATCTGCCAAATCCAATTCAAAACAAAATGTTCTAGGATTTTATTTTGCAGTTGCTAGGAACAGATCCTAGGTTTCACAAAAACGTATGAAAAAATCTTGTGTAAACAATATTTTACTATTAAAAAAGATTTGTTTTATCATGCATTGGCCGTACGCCCTCTGTAGTAATGTGTATCAACCTATCCAAAACTGTCAAATCTCAATATTCTTCAATAGATGTTCAGCCATATGCCTTAATATTTAAAGTTCAAAGTCCATTATGTCCTTTGCCATTTTGTGGTAGTCTGATGTGCAGGCGTGTGTACATAGAATATTTTCATTTTTAATATTTCTTACAACCATTAACTGCTCCGTTTCTTACAGATAATAACAGAAAAGAAAAAAGCTATAAAGGAGAGAGTACATCAAAATGCCGTTGATGAAGATAACAATGGTAATTAAGTTTATATTAACGTTCATTTATCAAATAATTAAAAACTAAAGCACTGAATCCACCACCAGTCCCGATTTCGGAAGCTTTCTTTTCCCCATCTTTTTAGGCAAATTAAATGTAAATCATTTTTAAGTACAATGATGATGAGATAATAATTCCTTTTCAAATTTCAGATACTGGAAAGCCCGTGACGAAGAGTTTTCTCGAGTTACTTATTGATTCCTCTGGTAAAGAGAACGGCTATACAGACTTAGAACTCCGAGAAGAGGCGTTGGTAATCATACTGGCTGGTACCGACACCTCAGCGGTGGGGGCGTCCTTCACCTCGGTGATGCTGTCCAAACACCTCGACGTGCAGGAGAAAGTATACGAAGAGTACGTATTTTCATCATCAGTTTCACAATGTTTAATACAACTCCCCATACAATTTCCATGCTGGTCTGGGACGTGAAAAAAATGTAACTTAAAAAACTTTCAACTAACTTTCCGTGCATATTGTAAGAGCCGACCAAGAGGGGCTCCAAAGTACTCGCACATCAGGCAATTGGCTACTGTCACTGAGAATATGTATTCCACCTCAGAACCTTACTTTGACTACCTACCTATGCTAGATAGATTATGGCGAATTTAAACAGAATTGGTGATTTCTATGGTCAGTCTACCCTTTACAACTCTGCTCGAAGAGCCACTGTAGCGCGAATCGTCTGTGGAGGTGGAAATATTACAGCTGATAGCGTATACAAAGCACCTAAAAAACAAGCACCTGAAATATCCGCCAAGGATACCATTGTACCGGTAGCATTGGCAGAGCTGTTGCCGGATTGCGAAGGGTTGTGGTCCCACCTGACGCTAGTCGAATTTTCTCAAATGTGAATTGTTTGATTAAATTACTGTAACATAAAAGTTTTTATTGTCCCGCAGGTTATTAGATGTGATCGGTGATGATGACAGACCCATAACAGCGGAGGACTTGCCCCGCCTCAAATATTTAGATGCCGTAGTTAAGGAAACTCTTCGCCTGTACCCACCAGTGCCGATTGTAGCGCGGAGAACAGACAAGGAGGTAATTTTACGTGAGTGCAAAACTAAATATCTTCTTCTCCCTCTTAGCGTTTCTCCCATCCTGTGACGGGGTCTGTTCTCCTGCTATCTCCGCTTTGCTGGTTGTCCATTTATGTCAACCGGCGGCTTTCCAAACCTTTGTGACAAAACTTATCAACTTTAGTTTTAGCTTTCCTCGCTGATTATGATCGGGTATTTTTAGGTTGAGTGTTGTATTGCCAATGTATTCAGATGGATTTTGTTTGACGTTTTCAAACCCTTTTTTAATTCAAAACACCATGAGACGATTATAGGCTGATGATGATGGTCTCCCGCCTTATAGGCTTACGAACCAGCTTTACGGCTTAGTGTTACAGATTTTAAACATTTAAATTTTTATTTGATGTTTTTTTTAATTTTTGTTGCAGCATCGGGAGCAAAGATTGTGTCTGACGTTGGAGTGATCTTCCACATATGGGCGATGCACCGCAACCCGCGATACTGGGGCGACGATGCCGAGGTCTACAGGCCGGAGAGGTTCTTCGACACCATTCTGGAGCACCCCGCGGCTTTTATGCCCTTTAGCTTCGGACCCAGAAATTGTACAGGTATTACAAATTTGTTATTCCTCAAAGGCTACTCACTCAGCTAGTTGCCAGCGATAGAGAAGCCCCTACCTCTGTCGATAGAATAATGCATACAGTTTTAAAAATATGTCTATTAAGTATGCATGACGTTGGCGGATGCAGTATCCGTCTTCACCTCTTCTGGTGTCCACTAAAGTCAAACGTCAAGAGACCAATCCAGCATCGAGATATTATGCTAAGGTGTCTGTAATAAATAAGTGCTTTTTTTTGTTAGTAAAATACTTTATATATTGAAATGAAACAACTTTTACGGATCGTTTCGAACCCTTTGCAGACCCTGCAAAGGCTTCGAAACGTCAGGATAAACATTAAATAAGTAATGTGTAAAATAAACGCGAGTATATCCGTAAAAGTTGTTTCATTTCAATGTGTAGTGTTTGCGTAAACTTTAGAAAACAATACTTTATATATATTTACAGGCTATCAATACGCCATGATGTCTATGAAGACTGTAGTTGCTTCGCTGGTGAGGCGGTACAAGATACTGCCTGCAGATCATATAGTCCAGGACGGCGACAAACCACTACGAGTGAGATACGACATTATGATGAAGCACGTCGACAATTTCCAGCTGAAACTAGTCAAGAGAAAATGAGACAGGCCAACGTTGGCGAAACAAGTTTTGTTCTTAAAAGAATTTGATTTTTCATAAATGATGACAAAAATTACGAGCTATACTAAAGCCCGCACTTTCTTTATTCAACACCTTTTCCTTTTTGTTCTGATTTAAAATTTGTTCGCAACAAATTTGCGTAATATAATATTTTACTTTTACTAGTGGTCGCCCAGTGGTCGAAATTCGACCGTAATTTTATTAAGGCTGCACGGATTGTATCCTAAGCAATGAAAAATTCAAAAAGATAGAATGTGAGTTTGGATTGGCATTGACAGATTTCGGCCGCACCTTTTCCATTTTTGAAATTTTTGAAAAGCGTATAATATGCGTGTGTTTCAAATACATGGTTGTGTGTTTAATGTTTGTTTTATTGACTTAATGTATTTCTATGCATAATTTTAAAAAATATTAACATTCTGACCTCTTTCTTTATATAAACTATGAGTGTGCGAAATTTCATACTCCTCCGTCCGCGCAATTTTCGTAAAAAGGGGTACAAAGTTTTTGCTTCACGTAATGTTAAATATATAAGAGGTTTTATGAATAACATTGTTTCGACCATTATGTGGCTATTTTCAAAAACTTTGCACTTGGAACAATACTTCAAAAATATAAACTAGTAAAATGGAAGTGGTCAAACAATACAACTCAGAATCATAGTCATATCGCTTAACAGTGTTTATGTCCTTTTCACGGTATGCAATCACCGTCAAAGATATGTTTCCCCTACCTCTCATTGATGACCATATTGATAAATTGGGCAACAGTAGGTACTTTACGAGTCTTGATATGGCCACAGGGTTCCATCAGGTCCCTATGAAGGATGAGGGTTCCATAACCAAAACAGCGTTTGTAACGCCCGAGGGCCACTTTGAATATCTCAAAATGCCTTATGGTTTGACGAATGCTCCTGTGGTTTACCAGAGAATCATATCAAAGACTCTGACAAAGCTAATAAATACTGGTAAGGTCCTTAACTACATTGATGACGTTTTGGTCCTATCGGGTTCCATAGATGAGGGTCTTACTTTATTACGACAGGTTCTTGTTTGTCTAATTAACGCGGGCTTTTCCATCAATTTAAAAAAATGCACCTTCCTTGAGACTGAAGTTGAGTACTTAGGCAGACTAATTAGTCAAGGTCAGGTACGGCCGAGCCCTAGGAAGATAGAAGCCTTGGTGAAATCACCGATACCTTCGAACGTCAGGCAAGTTATGCAGTTTTTAGGTCTAGCGGGCTATTTTAGGCGCTATATTGCAAATTATGCTGCTAAAACGGCTTGTATTGCGAAACTCACTAAAAAGGGACAGACATTTGTTTGGGACAGACTTAGTATTGGGTGGTTTAGTTAAATTGGGTTTTAAAGGAGTTGATAGGAGTTATTATTTATTATTTTATTTATTAAACATAAAATTTAGAGGGGATGTTGGAATATAAATTTGATAGAATTTTATGTCTATGGTTTATTACTGGTTGGAATTTAATTGTGTTAAAAATAATATATGTATGGAACATATTTAAATATTGTGAAGTAGTTTTCATGTTGAGAAAATTTATTACTTATTGTCTTGTGGTCGGAATCAGTTTATTTATTATGTAATAAATTTAATAGTATAGTTGTTTTTACGTTTTATATGAGAAGTTGATCAGATCGTTTTTATAGAATGTTTTTATAAGAAGGAAAATAATAAATTATTATGTGAAATGAAAAAGTCGAGAGACATTACGCAAGGGTGAGTTTTATTATATACCTATATTGTGCACTTTTATAACAACGCAAACCTTTACTTATATAGTTATAAATATCAGCAAACGATTGGACCTGTGCGAATCTAACTAACGTGAGTTCCGACTCGAGCATTTCGCCAGAAAAAAACAGTTTTCGCTACTAGTGGCGGCTGCGCTCGTTGCATTGCAAGTTGTAAATAAAACGTAATACGTATGCACAAACACGTTTATTATTAATTCTGGTAAATTACTACAAATTGGAATATCACTGTTTTGAGGAACGTTGTCAATGTCGTGGTACAGGAGATTGACAAGTTGTGTCATACAACCATGAAGCTGTAGGTATAACTGGAGAGGAACAAACAATTATTATATAGCTATCTCACTCTTCTGGTGATATAGGGTAACCCTTACTAATTCATAAAAATCAGAACTTTGAAGTGAAGTAAAGATGATCTAATAAAACATATATTTGATGCCTGGGAGAAATCTTAAAACGCCCTTGGAGTTTTTTGCGACTTGTCCAGGGCTTTCGATTGCATTGAGCACAAGACTCTGGTGATGAAGCTACATTACTACGGTCTCAAAGATTTCGCACTAAATTTAATCCAGTCGTATCTCAGCTCTAGAACACAGACTGTCGATATTAATGGAACTAAATCATCTAGTTCTCATGTAAAAATGGAAGTTCCACAAGGGTCCATTCTTGGTCCTTTTCTGTTTTTGATTTATATGAATGACTTGCCATTCTTTGTAGAGAACTTCTGTAAAATCGTATTATTTGGAGATGATACTTCACTCATTTTTAATGTAACTAGGTGTAAGAATAATTATGACGATGTAAACAAAACTCTCTCAGATGTACTCAGTTGGTTCACTATTAATAATTTGCAGCTTAACGCTAAAAAATCAAAATGTATTAATTTTAGTCTACCAAATGTCAAAAATGAACCAACCGATATAAGAATAAACGGTGATCGATTAGATTTGGTAGACTCAACAGTTTTCTTAGGTTTAACCCTTGACTCAAAACTTCAATGGAATCCTCATATTTCGAAATTGGCCGGCAAACTCAGTTTTGCTGCTTATGCCATTAGAAAAATAAGGCAGTTAACAGACGTTGAAACTGCTAGAACAGTTTACTTTAGTTATTTTCATAGTGTCATGTCGTATGGCCTCTTACTGTGGGTAACAGCGGCTGATATTGAAACTATATTCATTTTACAGAAACGAGCAGTAAGAACAAGCTAACAAAACAAGACTAGGTTCACGAACTTCTTTAAGAAATCTTTTTAAAGAAATTGATGTCTTGA
The DNA here is from genome assembly GCA_947562085.1 of Eudonia lacustrata. Classification (NCBI taxonomy): domain Eukaryota; kingdom Metazoa; phylum Arthropoda; class Insecta; order Lepidoptera; family Crambidae; genus Eudonia; species Eudonia lacustrata. The sequence goes on along the minus strand of OX387313.1, from coordinate 2,046,354 downwards.
CAGTGGCGTCTCAATTTATTTATAATTGTATAGTTCTTGTACGTTGCAATATTAATTCATTTACTAAACACGGTGACGTACACAATTTTAATACTAGAAGTAAGTCAAAACTTGTAATGCCACTGTTCAGGTTACAGAAGGTGCTTGGTTCTTTTTTAGGGCAGGATTATATACTATTACAATAAAATACCAAATACTACTACTAGATTTACCTTTAGATAAGTTTAAAAAACATGAAAGTCTTCTTTACTTAAAAAAAGGTTATTATACAGTCAAAGAATATTTAGATGATAACACAGAACAATGATGATAAAATAGCCTGGCTATAATAAAAAACGTATACATAATACTACATTTTATAATAAAAAAATATACTGATATGATAGCCTTTATAAACAGTGTCCTACAGATAACAAAATAATGTTGCGTTGAACATTACTATGAGTTTTGATTTTAGAGTAGCTTGGGTGTGTCATGCTCTCTTTATTGTCTCTGCGGTGTGGTGGCATGTGCGTCAGGTCGTTACATTCCCTAAAATATGGTTGAGTGAAGGGATGGCTAATTCATAATATGACATACTCGTGAACGAGTGCCGCCTGTGGAGGCTAGTCTGCTCTTGCGTACCTACTTGTCTTATTTTTATTATTATTAACTATAGTTTTAACTTTGTTTTTTCTTAGACAGGTTTTGACTTTTACTAGTACTGTATGACATTGTAAAAAATTAAACTGGTAAATTATGTTTTTGCAAATTTAAATATTTTGTTTATTTATTTTTTCTTTTTTTGTGTTTTTTTACATGTTGTGATTGTCCTCTACATTTTGTGCTTTATTTGTGATGAAAAGTGTCCTTTTATGATAGGGCATTTTCCAATATTTATAACGCTGTAAGGGAGAAAAGAGCTGGACACTTGCTGAGTTTCTTGCCGGTTCTTCTCAGTACAAGATCTCCCGCCCAGAGTAGATAGACTTACGAACCTATGACATAAAATGACGTTCATAAGAGCTATTTTCAGCCTAAACTGAATAAATAATTTTGAATTTTAATTTTTTTTTAATTTTTATGAAAAAGAAAGAAAGTAAATGAAAATAAAAAATCCATTTCAAATCATTTATTAAAGAAAAATAAGTATAATTAAATATAATAATCAATAATATAATAATATATTATATAATATATCCAATGAGCTGGAGAAAAATAAAAAAGAGTTTTTTACCCTAAAGCATACACTGTACGTTATTATCAATATGTACCATATTGATAATAACGAACAAGAAAACTAGAAATATTGTCCTAGAAAAACTCACAAATTTAAATAAATATTATTGTGAATGGAATTATAGATCTCAATATTGCAATACCAATTGTTTTTATATCACTTCGATATGATTCGTATTTAAAAAGTTATAATAGTTACCTACTTATTAATTTTGTTAACATATTATGACAAACGAGGAGAACTAAAATTATGCCATATAAATTCTCGTTTGATCAACGTGATCAAATTTTGAAATCGTAATTTAAACTCGCATTACGCACTCTGATCAGTGAGCCAAGCACTAATTTCTTATTATCGTTGCGTAAAAGAAAATCATTGTATGGAAATAACCTTTCAAACAACTTACTTCAAAATTTATCTTCGAAGCAATGAACCATGCCTATGTGCTTATATCTAAAAGGATTTTTTTGTCACATTTAAAACATATTTTTAGTTGAAACTATAGGTGTTTCAAAAACTAAATTAAAAAGTATTTGCAATCTCACTCAAAATGAAGAAACTCAAAGAACTCGCTCATGGTCACACTACACTTTTGACACCTAGATAACTATGATAACAAATGAATACAAAAATCAATCTATTTCACTTTAAAACTTATTGAAACTTAAATTCAAGACTAATTAACGTATAAAAAAAACTTTAACTCAACACTTTATGAGGATATAGTCCAATAATTTTGCGCGTTGGATAGCAAACAAGAAAGCCACGTTGTTGTTTTGTCCTCGAATTTATTAATTATTTCAATGTAAATAGTTATTGCTGCTCGTTGTAATTAGCACCAATTTGAAGCCAGTGTAAAACTCAACAAAACAGTGAAAGCTAGGTTTATAATTCAAAGTGATTCAATAATAGTAAGCAAAAACGTTTTTCAAAATCATCTATTTTGTCAGGCATCCCTGACCTACGACAACCCTTTGTCTGCTTGTTGCTTTGTCTCAACGCAACACGGTGCGCGGCGGAGATACGTTTTGTGTTAGCATTAGCATGGAGCACACAACACTGTGTCGCACTGTGTCAGTGCGACACAGTGTTCACGGCCCGCTGCATTGTACGTAATTAAGGCGCCATTCATCACCGCGTTTTATTTATTTATTTTTCTTCACTACGTGATACTGCTGCAATCGCGTCCCGTCACTGGGAACAATGGCGAGTGTTTCCAAGAAATGGGGTTGCTGTATTGGCGAAACTGATACTAATGAAAGTTTTATGACATGTACGGCATGTGGTAAGTTATTTCATTGTGCCTGTTTAACTATAAAGGAATCTACTGTCCCTAATAAAAGCTGGAAATGCCCGAAATGCCTATGTAGCGCGCCAAAGGTTGTCAAGAATGATTCTACGCCAACACGTAACGTTTCGTCTGACAGAGGAAATAAAAGGGCTGCAATTGGTTCTCCTTCTCCCCCAGCCCCAATAAGTAACAGGGACGACAATATGCGATCTGTTATTCAAGAAATTATAAAGGAAGAGTTTGGAGAGATGTTGAGACAATTATATGCTGGCGTTTTGAGCGCAATTAACAAAGAAATGGAGCCAATAAAAAAGGAAATTAAGGAAATTTCAGACTCTATGTCATTTATTAATATTAAATTCGAAGAAATTGAGAAGGAACAGATTGGGACTAGGAGTGAGATAACGACGTTGAAGTCAGAAAATACAGCACTAAAAAGCACCATAACTGACCTTACTACCCGTCTGAATGCCTTAGAACAACAATCCAGATCATGTAACTTAGAAATTCAATGCTTGCCCGAAAATAGAAACGAAAATTTATATAACATTATTTCTCATCTTGGTGTCAGTGTTAATTGCAAGATAGAAGAAAGTGATATACAACACTGTACACGAATTGCTAAGAATGACCCGTCTAGCACACGTCCACGTGCTGTAATTGCGCAATTTGTGTCCTCAAGACTTCGTAATCATCTTCTGGCATCGGTTATGAAATACAATCGTGATAACCCCCAAAACAAACTAAATGCCGGACATTTCGGAATTTCTGGGCGCAATACCCCGGTTTACGTGGTTGAACACCTGTCTCCAACTAATAAATCGCTACATGCTTCAGTCAGGATCAAAGCAAAGGAGATGAACTATAAATATGTTTGGGTTAAGAGCGGAAGAATTTTGTAAGGAAGTCTGATGATTCAGAATACATTATTATTAAGAATAACAATAGTTTAAGTAAGATAGTTTAACGTTATTTTTTTTTTTTTCTCTTTTACTCACTTTTTCTTGTTTAAACCATGCTTGAGAAGTTAGTTTTAAAATACGCGAATTTAAATATTTATTATCAGAATATTAGAGGTTTGAGAACGAAAACCCATACTTTTTATTGTAATCTTAGCTGTACTAACTATGATATAATAATATTAACAGAAACATGGTTAAATAATACTGTGCTGAGTTCAGAGCTATTTGATGACCGATATGTAGTCTACAGAAGAGATAGGAGCACTTCGTCTTTACACTGTACTAGGGACGGAGGGGGTGTTCTAATTGCCGTTTCAAAAAAGTTAAACTCTGATCGTGTTATCAAATGGGAAAGTGACTGCGAAGATATATGGGTCACAATAGATGTTCTCTCGGCACGTCCTTCGCAAAAAATGACTTTCTGTGCAGTTTATCTTCCTCCTCCGGTATCTCATCGTACGCTTCAACATTTTGTTGAACAATGCAATCAAATATTTGATCAGTGTGATTTTCCTATTAGTATAATTGGGGACTTTAATTTAAGTAAAATAAACTGGGATCCCGTATCCGATAATAGTGGACTATCTAGTACATGTCTTACATTCTTAGACTTTATTAATGTATGTAAACTGAACCAAATTAATGACGTCAAAAACGATTCGGGTCGTGTCTTGGATTTGGTCTTATCCACTGAAAACGCATTCACAGTAAACAAATCTACGATGTCATTAAGCGTCATTAACAAGCATCATCCTCCACTTGAAATAACATTTTCACTAGAAGCTCAACATAATCTCCGTTACAATGATTTATATAAGCGACCTAACTTCTACAAGGCTAATTACACACAGATAAAAAAAGTGTTTAAGTGAACAAGATTGGGATCAGAATCTTAAGGAGGAGGATGGTGTCGATAACATGCTTGACAATTTTTACAAAATCGTAAACTCTATTATCGATAAACACGTCCTATGCTGTTAGCCAAAAAATAAAAAATTTCCTCCCTGTATTTATGAAAACGTTTCCGTACATTGTTTTTTTCCTGTAAAGATCTAATCAAGTTTTTCCTCTAGATAAAATCGAATTAAAGGTTTTAACTAAGCGATGTGAACATTTGGCTAAAAGCGCATATCATTATTATATAGGAAATATAGAAGAGAATATTAAAAAAAACGCAAAGTCATTCTGGTCTTTCATTAAAAGTAAACGCGGAGGAACCAGCTCATTTCCGATGGCTATGACTGATGGAGTGACCACATCAACCAATGGTCCGGAAATTTGCGATCTCTTTGCAAACTACTTCTCATCAGTATATTCTCTTATCGATGATACCCATGACCTTGACCCTAACTCTAGTTCTCTTAGTTCCTTGCGTCCAAATAGTCAAAGTCTAACTAATCTGTTCATCGACCGGGATAGCTTGCTTTCTAAAATTTAACACCTTGATATTGGAAAAGGTGCAGGACCAGACGGTATTCCCCCTATTTTTGTTTCAACTTGCGCATCTGTTCTGGTTAGTCCACTTTTAAAAATAATTAATAGATCTTTAGCTACTGGTGTATTTCCTGCCCAATGGAAGAAAGCGAAAGTGGTTCCGGTTTATAAATCAGACAAAAAAGATAATGTATCTAATTAGACCCATCTCTATTCTTTCATAGAAACGTAAAAAGAAGATATAATTTTCAAAAAATAAAAAAAAACAATACATAACTTAACTTGAAAAAAAAAAATGAAACAGAAAAATAATTAGAAAATTAAATACTAAAGACCTATAAATAAAAGATGAATGCTGGCAACATTGCCCCTTTGGATTGCCAAACTAATGCGCTGGCAGAGGTAGCTGCCAGCCTTCTTGTCACCGGAGGCCTCGATAAGGCGAGCACTTAACTCTTTAACTAGATGCTTTGCCTCCGGCCCCCATGGACCCATTGTTTCCACCGCAAACGGAACAAATAAATAATTTGGACCTAGGTTTGCGTATTTGTGCCGTTTGCGATTTTCAGCACTTACCGCAGCACATGAAGTGAAGTGGCGCGAACATGCGAGGGAGCCACGGTGTCAGCACAGGTTGCATCCCACACCAACGGCCTGCAAAGCTTCCAGGGCCCAATGGTCATTCCGTCAGGTCTCTTGCCATCACTGCGAGAAATACCAGCTGGTTCTAAGACAGCCGGTAAACCAATGGTGGCAAAAGCACTGCGGATGATGCTGTTTAGCGTCGAGTGACGCATCATACGGCCAGTACTACGAGCGCAAGAGAGACCGTGATGGCCAAGCTCGTCAACAGCCTCCCCACACACACAGCGGTGAGGGTGGACTATTTTGGCGCCTAAACGGAGGCAGACCGCTAGAGTAAGAGACGGCCCGTCCAACAAGGTACCGACATTGGCAGATGGCAATGCCTGGAGCCAGTGGCCTGACTCTCTCTCGGAAACGGCAGTGAGATGAGCGAGTTCGATCGTGTCAGCCGATGTGGATATAAGCCCCTCCAAAACTTGTTTGCATAACGGCTCGTCCCATTGCTTCTGCGATTGTGGTAATAAAGGTAAGCTAGAATTTTGACAGGCGGATAACCAAGCGTTACTAGCATCTGCCTTGCCCGACAACTCTACGGAACCCAAAGAAAGGTTGATAATCTTCCTGTAAAGATTGTGCGTGCTATGGGCAGAAGACAAAAACGCTGGCAGGGCCACACTGGATAAATTCCTAATTCCTAGGCCTCCGAAACGTACAGGAAGCGAAGCCTGTAACCAAACGCGGTCGTTCATAGAGCAATTTAAAACTTTAATAAGAGTTTCTCTTAACAAATTATCTATCTATACTAATATATAAAGCTGAAGAGTTTGTTTGTTTGTTTGTTTGTTTGAACGCGCTAATCTCAGGAACTACTGGTTCGAATTGAATAATTCTTTTTGTGTTGGATAGTCCATTTATCGAGGAAGGCTTTAGGCTATATAACATCACGCTGCAACCAATAGGAGCGAAGCATCAGTGAAAAATGTTGCAAAAACGGGAAAAGAGCCTAAAAAATTAAAAATGCTGCCGAAAGTCACTATTCCACGCGGACGAAGTCGCGAGCACAGCTAGTATTGGATAACATTGCTGGAAAAAGCCAAAGTTGGGAGCAACGTAGAACATAAGTAAATTTAGGAACAAAAAGACAAAAACGAATAATAAACAAAGCCATGTGTGGATTAATTTGGAATAACCGGTCTGCAGTAGAATTGAATTTAGTGATCGCATCGTTTATAAAAGCAGGGATGGCAGCATCGAGAAGCGGTGCGCCTAATAAAAATAATGAATCATCGCTAAGTATTTTGATGTTGGGAGCCAGGCGACTGAAGTCAGTTACTATTTGTGCTCTACGGTCCGAGGCCACGGAATTCGAAATATATAATTCACATTTAGAAAAATTTAGCTCCAAACCTATAGTACCAAACTGGTTTATCAAAGTCTGTAGGTCCTCGAGAACTAAACCAGAGTTTCCCCCTAAAGTGCAAGTATTCTTTCATGTTTTGCCAAAATCTTTGAATCTCTGATCAGTCCCTATCTTCAACGTCATCTTAAATTATATCTAACTGTACACCAGCATGGTTTTGACCGTTCCCGATCTACAGCCACAAACTTACTTACTTTTGCAGAGTCAGTTTTTCAAGCAGTCGATTCCAATTCGCAATACGACGCCATTTATACAGATCTAAGTAAAGCTTTTGATAAAATATCACACTCCATCTTGATTCAAAAGCTTTCATGCTACGGTGTCACTGGACCTTTGCTGAATTGGTTCTCGGGTTACCTTACAGGGCGTCAATTTTATGTAGTAGTCAATGGATTCCAGTCAACTACACTTGAAATAACCTCTGGTGTACCTCAAGGGTCACATCTGGGGCCTGTTTTGTTTAACTTATTTATCAACGATGTACCTAGCTGTTTTCTCAACTCTGATTGTTTTTTATATGCTGACGACTTAAAGCTTGCTAAAAAAATTGACTCTTATATCGATGTTGAACTTTTTTTTTTTTATATAAGAAGGAGGCAAACGAGCAGGCGGGTCACCTGATGGAAAGCAAACACCGCCGCCCATGGACACCCGCAAAACCAGAGGAATCACAGATGCGTTGCCGGCCTTTAAGAACTTCTGCAGGATGACTTGAACAGGCTGATCAGATGGTGTAAGAGTAACGCAATGCACTTAAACTCCAAAAAATGCCGTCATGTAAAGTTTTCCAGGAAAGCCAAGCTGCCCCCTTCTGAATATTTTATAGACACCGTAAAGCTTGAGGAGGTGGATGTGATCCGCGATTTGGGAGTTGTTTTTGATAAAAAGTTAACTTTTGTACCGCACATGGATAACATTATTGCTCGAGCATCAAAAATATTAGAATTTGTTATACGCAGCTGCAAAAATTTTAAAAAAAGTAGCACCAAAACCTTGCTTTATAATAGTTTTGTCCGGAGCATTCTAGACTATAACAGTGTTGTATGGAGGCCTCACTTTGCTACACATACCCTCGTCTAGAACGAGTTCAAAAGCGGTTCTTATGGCATTTAGCTTTCTCCGTTGGAAAAGCTAAAAAAATTTGATCGTATAATAAACGCTTACAGTATTTTAAGGTTCAAAGCTTAAGCGCCCGTATGGAGTTAGCTGACGCCACATTTATATATAACTAATTAAGGAATAAAATTGATTGCCCTCAGTTGTTGTCCCAATTCAAATTTCGTGCTCCCATGCGATATCCTCGTAATAGAATCACTCCCCTTTGCCCACCTTTGCGAAGGACAGTGCTTGGTGCTCATTCCCCAGTGGCTAGAATGTGCAAAGTTATTAATAGCTGTAGTGATGCTATTGACCTGCACAATGACACACCTGAATCATTTCACAAGTCTGTTGAAACGAGCCTATTGGAACAGCTTCGTGCCTAATTTAATTAAATTTAGTTATACGATTCCAACTGTTTTTAATTTTTATATATGTTGCATGTGGTGTTAGCCTTTAAGTAATTGTAGCATTTAGTCTTTATACTAAGAAAGTATTGTTATAATGAAAGAAACAATGTATACAATTGTTGGCTAACCTAATAAATAATAAAAAAAATAATTTGTTGAAAACCGTTTTATATTCTTTGTGTAGTAATATTTTTATAAAATCGTTATTTATCACTAAAAATTGATATTTTATTGCACATCCTGGATACCATCTACTTCTACAACCACGCACTACACATTTATGGATAATTTTACTTAATAAAAAAATAAAAAAAATCTTTATTAAAACTTGAGTAAACGGACTTCTTGGCGGAAAAGTGAAGAGTCATGTCTGCGGTTTTGTTTTATTTTCTAAAATTTGTGATAGGTCGAATATTAATGTGAAATAATGGTGGATTAATATCCGTTAAGTGTTCGTGAGTGTTCATGAGTGTTGGCAAATGACACAAAACAGTGCAACGGTACTTTTCAAATTCTCTCAAGAAGTCTGCGTGAGGACTTAGTAAAGCCTCACATCTTTACTGAGATACTCGAGGAGTTGGGGGGTATATCATTTCTTACTTCTCATTTCTATTATCATTCATCATCATTATCAGGAAGGAAATATTGTTTATTTATGTATTACTTGTAAGAAAAATTACTTTGACACTGGCTAAATGTGCTAATCGCACGAAGCCATCAAATAAAGGAAAAAAAACTTGAGTAAACAACTAAACATGAGTGACAGCCGCGGCATCATTATGACATTAAAATATTAAATAGCGGCCAGTATTGCCCACATGACTAGGTCCCTAGAAGTCGGTATATATTGTAGATACAAAACGTATTTTCATAACAACAGGGTAATGTTATGAAAATACGTTTAATACCAACACAAGGTAAAAATCTACATATCGTGAGCCCCGTTTTTTATGTTCTGTCATGGCAAATGTCAAAATTATGTGTAGAATGGTAGCCTCAATACACTTGCACACTATGTGGATTGGCTTGACATAAAAATAAAATTCCGTCTAATATTATATTAGTTTTATTGGTTCAAATTGCGTGTGCGACCTTATTTTAGTTTATTTAATAGTGGTAACACTTTGTAAACTATATTTTAGTTTACCCATTTATCGGCAAATTTATTTTATTGACCATGAATACCATTGAATATAATTGAATGAATGAGTGACAGGTATTCATGGAGCAACACGCTCAACTCATAGAGCAACACGGGCCTTCGGCGTGTTGCTCTATGAGTTGAGCGGAACTGTTGCATTGTTTGCATTTTGCATTACACTGAATGTACGATTAAGATTGTTAGAAAAAATCAAAAAGTCAAGTTTTGATTTTAATTAGTTGAGACCATAATAATTCAATTACTAGTGACCTATAGAATCTCTGTTTTCAATATTATCCCCGGTTCTTGGCGACACACACTGACACACTGTATAACATTTTTAACGATAACTTTTCTCCCTCGTTAGCTTAGCGGACAAAGCATTGGAACGGTAATCCAAGGGTCATGGGTTCGATTCTCACTCGAACTTACTGAGACTAGTTGATTTTTTCTAGAAAAATATTATCTTGTTACTACATATAGCATTGCGAGTGCAAAATTAAAATAATAGAGATAAAGGGGTATGAGTAATTTTGTATGGAGGGGTGGACTTTTTTTTTAATTAATTCATTACCGCCATAAAATATACTTCAACATAAAAATAAACGCAAAGTCGGAAACCTCATAGTTTGTGAAAAATTGCTCATATAAAATACGAAAATGTATGAAAAAAATGTATTGCTTGTCGCGCCTCAATTTTTATTTTATTTGAAAGAACTTGTCAAGACTTTACCAGTGACAACATTTACCAGTATCGGGCAGTTTTTGAGATATCGACTCTTGTTTGCTTTCCGTAAACTTGTTTAGGTGTGAAATGTGGAATTGGAATTTCAGTATATTTTCATTCGGTTTTTTATGGAATCAAGATAGTTAGGAAAGAACTAAGGGGCAGATTATGTTACAAGAGTAACATACATACTGAATAAAATATTTTTTTAATAAGAAATAGCTCAAAATCTGCCCATAATAGACTGTTTAATAATTTTTTGCTTATTGGGATAAGATCTTCAACATGAAATATTTTTTTTGAAGTGACATCGCCAAAAAAAGATGACCCCCACATTACTCAACGCAACAATATATTTTTTATTTGTTATACAGCAGAAGTAATTGAATGCGATGTTATTTTAATTTTATGTATGAATTTGTATTATAATTTTAATTTAGGATTATTTTTTTATGTCATTTCAGTTAATTAATTTCGCGTTCGATAGTTAACAATAACAATGGAGCGGTGGACTGTAGGACGTGAGGATGATGAAAACACGGTATTTACAAGCATAAGAGTATCATAGTATTTTCATCCATACATAGTATATTATTATTGTTATAATCCAGTTCAGCAACAAGACCTAGCGACAATACAATAAAATGACAAACAAAAAACAAAAATTTTAACAAAAAAAAACCGACTTAAAAGATTTTACTGATAAATTGCACTAAAAAGTAAAAAATAAGCGTTAGACTTATATAGACAATAACTTTATAAAAAAAATATAGGTACAATTATTGTTATTTTTGGGGCCGGTGCCAGCCAACGAAGTTTTTAAAGCCGGTGCCAGTCCGCGTTTGTAGTCAAAATTTCATGCATAAGATTGAATGTACTATTATGATTATAATATAGTATGTCGTTAAATGTATAAGTTAAAGTTACCTTGGCTGGCACCGACTCCAAAAGTAACAATAATTGTACCTATATTTTTTTTTATAAAGTTATTGTCTATATAAGTCTAACGCTTATTTTTTACTTTTTAGTGCAATTTATCAGTAAAATCTTTTAAGTCGGTTTTTTTTTTTTGTTAAAATTTTTATTTATTTTTCGCTTTTTAGTGATTCGTTTCGATCTATTTATCAAAAGCGAATATGGGTAGACCTACTAAACACGCTGCTCGTATGAGATAGCGCCGCCGCCGTTTAAATGAGACAAGCGAAGAAAACGAGAAACGCCTATCTCAAAGTAGGAAATCAAAAACTGAGTTCCGATGCCTGTCTTCTTTTGCTTCATCATAGTCGCTTAACTATCTTAATCGAGATATTTTATCGCCACCCGTGAAATACTTATCATTGAGGAGTTCAGATGGCAATCTGTGGTCTTTTTCATCAGTTACACTTCATCAAATGATACTTTCTGAATGTAAACGCTTGACTTATTTCTAAAAATACCAAAATCGCGATAGGTATGCCTACAATATTCGAGGAGTTCCCTCAATTCCTTGAGGATCCCATCATCAGAACTGGACCAAATTAAAATGGGACCACACGGGAAGCACCAGCTTTCAAATAAAGAAAGAATCATCGAAATCGGTTCACTCAGTCAAAAGATCTGAGGTAACAAACATAAAAAAATAAAAAAATAAATACAGTCAATTTGATAACCTCCTCCTTTTTTTGAAGTCGGTTAAAAAGCAGACAACGTCATAACCATAAAAAAGGACCAAATGTTATGGAGCGGTGGACTGTAGGACGTGAGGATAATGAAAACACTGTATTTTCAAGCATAAGAGTATAATCCAGTTTAGCAACAAGACCTAGCGACAATACAATAATAATGACAAACAAAAAAGCAGACGACAAAAAGTATATAAAAAAGGATATAAAAAAAGGTTAGGTTTGACCCAACCCGCGGGTACTTCATCGATTCACACCACGACTGGTTCACACCACGGTGTGAATCGCAGAAGGACGCTTTTTGAATTGGGTGTTTCGAACCACGGCTCATGCCATGGTATGAATCAGCGAATGTCTTTATTGGAAGGGCTCCTATTAGCTTCGTTGATTCGGACCACTACCAAAATAAATGGAATTATTGTACTAGCGGATGGAAAACGGTTACTGAAACAAACAGTTGGTATAAAATATTTAAAAGTTTTAACTCTTACAACTAATAAAATAAAATTTGACTACAAGACATTCATCACAAGTTTTATGACAACACTAAGGGTAGTACATGCAGTTTTAACTTATAAATATTCATTAATTCACAAATATTAAATTAATAAGTACCTAGTTTGTAAATATCTAAATATAAATTTAAATGCACTTTAAAATAGGAATGACTAGCATAAAATAGTAGGTACACTAAAATTTTAACTATGCCAAAAATAACTTCACTTCAAAATAAGTTAAAATTAACCGCCGAACGGTATCTTCATTACACATTCAGATCATTGGCAGTACCTCCATATAAGTCGAAAAGCCCGGTTTGCCCTAACCAAACTTAATTTTTTCCAACGGCAAGAACGTTTCGCATACCTACCACGGGTTATAACTATGTACGTAAATAGTCTAGCTGGAGCCACAAAAAGGCATCAAAATTTGGAGCTTTGGGCTTCTGGGCTTGCCCAACCTCTCTACCTGGCCGCGGTGTCATGACACCGCGGCAATATTCGGTCAAAAATCGCGCGGTGTCATGTCACCGCACCCGACCACGCGACTATAATAATTATTATCGATAGGTTAGAGTATACTTTTGTATGAAGATGTTTGGCCATAGACAAACTAGAGTAAATTTGCTATATTAAAAACACAAGACAAGGTTATTCTACTCGCGTTTTTCGGGTTATATGACAGTTCGAACATTTGTCATTTGTGCATCAAGGTTACTTAGTGCATTGAGGAAAAAACTGGAAATACTCATGTAAGTAGTGTTTTATATTAGAAACTGTTGTAAATCATCTTGCTGAGTTTATAGTGAACGTTTTTAGCTATAAGTTTTCAACGAATATCGTATCTAATAGTGATTTTTAAATTTTCGATTTCGGAGTGATGCCAGAGTGATTTTAGTGCGTAAATGCATGTACAGTTTGTTAGAAATACAGTAAAATGAATAAAAACAGTGTATAAGTAATGGAAACTAGTTTACACAAAGAAATAACGACATTTATTATCATTTTTTGTGAAATAAAATTACGACCGTTTCATGTACTGACATTCGAAATGGCCGAAATTTTTTGCCATACCATTTTGGGCTATATTTGTATAGAGCTTACGGCCATACTTGCCGGCAGACAGTGTGAAATTTCTTTCTTAGTAGTAGGAGGATAGTGTCGATAGCTTTTACGATAACATTTTGTTATTTTCGATAGTAATGGTGATATTCTTGTAATGTTTCTAAATTTACTTTTGTATTGAGACAGTTATATAAGTATGCTATATTGTGTTATTGTGTATAAGTATGTTGTATAGCATATTATTTTATGTTGTTTGTTTGATTTTGATTATAGAATGGCTAATTGGAGAATTGGGAGAGATGAGGAGGCTCCAAGCGACTTTTGATATTTTATACGACGAGGCCGACGCGGAGGAGGAGCGCGAGGAAGTAGTCAGTGATGACGAGGTTAGTAGAATTTATTTCATCATCATCATCATCAAATAATCTGTTTATTGTGTTTATTGTGTTACAAGGATTGTGCTAGGATTATGCGATCATATGGCGCCGGTTATTTATTTCACCATCACCACCATCATCACCACCATCATCATCATCATCATCATCATCAAGTAATCTGTTTATTGTGTTTGGTTTGTACTGGTGATGTGTTTATTGTGCTAGGATTATGCGATCGTATGGCGCCGGTTATTTATTTCACCATCACCACTACCATCATCATCATCATCATCATCATCAAATAATCTGTTTATTGTGTTTGGTTTGTACTGGTGATGTGTTTATTGTGCTAGGATTATGCGATCGTATGGTGCCGGTTATTTATTTCACCATCACCACTACCATCATCATCATCATCATCAAATAATCTGTTTATTGTGTTTGGTTTGTACTGGTGATGTGTTTATTGTGCTAGGATTATGCGCTAGGATACGTATGGCGCCGGTTATTTATTTCACCATCACCACTACCATCATCATCATCATCATCATCAAATAATTTGTTTATTGTGTTTGGTTTCTACTGGTATGATTGTAGTAATAACTGTTTCACTTTTTTGTATGTTTTAGTGCGAACCTTCGCCATTGGCTCCTGCCTACTCTCCGCTCACATCTCCACGACGCCATGAGGAGGTTGACTGGATGGAGGTCAGTTACATATACATATATACAACCGCTCCGTTCTCCGAGCACTTCGACTTCTCAGCGTGGCTGCTGCCGTGGTGGAGGAGAAGAAGATTTTATTAAACATTTTTGTATTGTATTTTTATTTGTATTGTATCATTTGGTAACGACATAAGTATTGTAAATGTCGTTACTTCTATAATAAAAACTGTGGAGTTAAAAAATAGACGTCCTGAATGGGTAGTAGGTAAAAAACATTGGACGATTTTCAATATTATTTCATTATTTTTACAATATACAATTTATACTTTCACTTTGACTTTGACTTTGATTTTATACCTATGATGATGATGATGATGATGAAACAAAATAAAATTGAGACTGACATTGTACATTTAATTTATTCATATAAACTAGTAGCTTACAAAAATAACATAAAAAACAACTATCGATGACATTACAAAAAGTGAAGTAACACCCCTAGTTCATTTTTTGCTTTCGTAGGTCGTATTTCAAGTGTTGTTTTTTTAAACATCTCGGGGTTTTTTGTTACATTGTTTACACAATTAGACAGCATGGGTCCTTGTTCTTTGTTTTATGTACTACTGCGCGTTTATTTCTTGTGATTGAGGCCACAATATGGTTCGTAAAGTTTGATCATGTATGACCAATAAACTATTTCAATAATCACATATATCTTGATACCTGCCGGAAAGGAAATTTATCAATTAGTAAATTGCCGTTTACAGAATGATAAAATATGATCTGGTTGCAACGTAATCATTATTTTTGTGAACATCGACGTTAGGTATTCGCCATTTTGCGAATTACGTCATCGGCCGGGCGCTGTCATTGGTTTGGCACTGGGATGTTAGAGGTTAATAAGACATAACCAATTTTATCATTTTTATATTTAGATAGCTATTAGAAACATTTTCTAAGCGTTGAGGAGTACAGGCTAAATTCGGTATACAAGTCATTAACAAGTCTTAGGACTTGTTAATGACTTGTATACCGAAAGTTTTTTCAACTGTTAATTCTAAACCTATCTCGGTCTGTTAGCAGCCAGTCGCTAACAGACCGAGATACACCGGCCGTGGTCACGGGACTGAATGACAGTATAATAATCTTTTACTAATAAGTTTGCATCCAATTAATTTCGTTTAAAGGCTATTTATTAATGTTTTTAACAATTAACTTTTACTATTTACAAATATTCGCGCTTCTATCGCATTACATAACCGCATATATTGATTGATGTAAATGGAGTAAAAAATTAGTTCAAAACCCCTGCCCCAATCGCGTCTGCCATTCAAATGTCGATCCGTAACTTCGTTTAGTTTAGTGAAACAAAATGCGAACTTAGTACGTCAGAACGATATGACGGACGAACAAGCCGTCATTCAGAAATTCCAGTTATTAGAACAGACGAACAACGTCTCATGGCTATGCCATGGCTATCCACCCGATAATCGACTTACTATGAATATTAAAAGCCAAAATAGACGTTGACCGTAGGGGTCACTCAACAGAAACGTCACCGTACAGAAAAAAAACACTTTTATATTAACAAACAAGGTCTCCAGCCTACCACTGAAGTGCAGATTTAGAACAGTTAAGACGTGCATTAGGAATAATTGTTTTTATTTTTAATCCAATACCTATTTGTTAATCACATTAAAGATAAATTTCTTTATACATTTTACAATCATTGTTCGTTAAACAAAACAAAAGTAGTAAATAAAAATAAATAGTGATGTTTTGGCATATTTTTTTGGTTGCCACATTAGTTTGGCTTTTGGTTGTGCGATGGCAAAATAGAGATAAAAGGGAAATGACGAGGAAAATCAAAAACGATTTGCACCAGTTACCAGTTTTGGGGATCACCCATCACCTTGCCGGCGACTGCGAAAGTAAGATGTATCATATTTAATAACTAGCACTTTGCACACGCTTGCGTTGATTTCTTTTTTTTCCATACGAAAAAAAATGTACTTCATTGTTTTATCAAAATAAAATATAGCCTTTGTTACCTGCAAGGGCTGTATCATTCTAACAGCGAAAGAATTTTTGGAATAGGACCAGCAGTTTCTGAGACTACCCTTCTCAAACGAATAATGTCACAAAATTCTTTATTAATATTTAACCAGTCGGCCGCCCAACTTCGCCGCAAAACTTCGCGTTTATTTAACAGATTTTTTTAGGAATTTCGAAACCTATGACAGGTTTATTTATTTGTCTGCACATCTACGGTTGGGTGCTTTTCAAAATGAGACCATAACCGATTTTTTATATGCAGCTATCGTCCCATAATCACTGGGACAAAAATCGGCTTACGCTATTCATATATAAGATTTAATAATTAAATATTTATAAAATTTACAAAATACAGGGGAAGGCTTCCCGGTAGCATAGCGGTCAGTGCAGCCGCCCGGATTGCGGAAGACCTAGGTTCGATTCCTGGCTGGGTCGGATAGGCGTTTAATTTTTTCACTGTATTTTGTAAATTTTATAAATATTTAATTTAGCTTCAGTGCAGCAATTAGCACTTGAAAATATAAAAAAAGTAAAAATTTAATAATACACTACTACTAAAAAAAATATAGAAAAAATCAACTTGTCTCAGGAAGCTTGAGTGGGAACCAAACCCTTGCATTATCAATCCAATGCTCTGGGGTCGGCAGCTCAGCGAGCGGAGCACCGGATGATAACCGGTATCATGAATCAAATCAAATTCTGAGTCTGGTTGATTTTTTTTAGTAAAACGTTATCTTGTAACTACATGATAATATAGCATGGTGAATTCAAAAATTTAAAAAAAAAATAAGCAACGAATTAATGTAATTATGAACAAACTACACTGGCCTGCAAAATTAAGTATCACACTTTTAAAATTGCAATAACTTTTTAAGTACACAAGATATACTTTCGAAACAAAAAGGAAAAATGTTACTAATGTATAATTTACAGTTTCAAAGAAAGCTGATAAAAATTGCTGCAAAACGTTTTTTATTTAAAAATCTCTAACTTCTATAGTTTAGAAAAAAAATAATATTAAAAGTGTAGTACTTAGTTTTGCAGGCCAGTGTAATTAGGAACCCTTCTCATTTGCTTGAAATACTACTTTATATTATAAACGCGAAAGTTTGTAAGTATGGAATGGATGTTTGTTACTCTTTCACGTAAAAACTACTGAATGGATTTAAATGAAATTCGTCATACATATAGTTTATAACCTGGATTAACACATAGAATAGTTTTTATCCCGATATTCCCCCGGGAATGGAAACCACGCGGGTAAAACCGCGAGTGGCTGCTAGTTAATAATAAACATATTAATGGTGGCGAGAGTTAAGCCTCGGGGAATGAGTGACAAGGCGTGCGGCCCTACATCCGGGTGTCCTGGGTTAAATTCCCTGGTAGGCCAAAATTTTTTTGGATCTTATCATGCAGAGCACAGGCTTGTGATGACCATTAAACTTAAACATTAAGATACTATTTATCAAGTGTGACTTAGATTTCAATGATGTAGGCCTTTACTTAGTTTTGGGACAAGTGTTATTGGCTAACAAGCTTAATTTATAATGGTATTTAAATATCGTCTCGCATTGCTGCACTCCTAACAAGGGAATGTACTTATTATAAGAAAAAGTACTTTGTAAAAATAATTATGAGTTGTCACGTGGATACCTTTCGTATCCGACTTATATTTTTAAATACATTATCTTACTTTAGTGACGTTTTGAATATCGTAAGTTTACGTTATTTGTTTTTATTTTGCTATCTTTTTTTATAGTTTTACACAATTAATGTTACTTGTACTCTATTTTTTTTTAATAAAAGTAAATTAATTCGTATTTATACTGTCCCGCTGCTGGGCAAAGGCCTCCGTCGTTAATATTATAAAATAATAATTTAATTTTTAATTGAATTTAGTAATAATTTATTAGAAAATAAATAATAATGAAACTGTTAATTTTCAGCTATAATGAATGGTCTCATAGCATTTGGAAATGAAGCTATCAAACAAGGGGGTATCACTACTATCTGGCTGGCCAATCAGGTATTTGCCGGTACGTACCTTTTTTCTATATTAAAAACAATGTTAAAAGCATAGGGACAGGTAAGCATTTTGGTCAGACTCAAAAACACACAATACAAACACAGAAACTGTTTTCGAAATCGAAATCTTACGCTGCTGTTTAAAAAAATACAGTTTGTAAAAGTAAACACAATTTTTTTATTATAAGAACCTACTTAAAGCCATAATAAAAATAAAAATAACTTCTCTATAGTAAAATTTCTTTACTCTAATGACCTACGTAAAAATCTCTCTTTTTATCTTTACAATTTTTGAGCTTCGCTGACTTCGAGGAAAGCCGAGTTTATTTCTCTGTTCATTGCGTTATTTCCATCGCCGTTGACTAAGCCTGCCTTACTATACCGCGCAATAAGATTGAAATCGCGCGCGACGTCGCATGTGGCTCATAATCGTGGCTGGGGTCTACTAAGTGCGCATTTGCAAATCCAAAGGTCAATTCATAACATCTTTTTGGGTACAAGGCTACTCGTTAAAATTTAAAACTTATAAAGACAAAGCAATTTAAATTCGACCAACTATTTTAATTTTAAAATATTATAATTATAACTAACGTAGGCTATCTTTTATTAACATTTTTTTTAAATTAAAACTCAATAAATAATACGAGAACGTATAAGATGGTTCCATGAAAATATAGTAGTGGAGTTACTTACAATGTGCAATGCCTTATTCCCTAGCTGCTTTATTACTTAAATTGTTTAGAACAACCAATAAAACAATCACATTATGTACTCGTAACAATTTTGTTAGACACATTTATAGAGATACATTTGGCAGTGACGTATCTTAGTTGTAAATTCAGAAACATAAGTTGTTATATCAGAATTAAAACCTTACGAGAATACCACATTATTTTTTAGACAGCAAGATCGATAGTTATGAAGACAAAACATTTTATCCTTCGCACTAAAACTCAAAAAACAAACAACGAAAATTGTAATACAAAGCTTTACATACACACAATTCTATACAGTTATAATATTTTATTGTTACCTTGTTAATAATTCCAGTTGTCGCTGACCCCGTGGACCTCGAAGTGGTGTCGAAGAAGTGTTTACAGAAAGACGACATCTTGAAATACCTGAAAATCCTCACTGGAAATGGAGTCATTTTTGCCCCGGGTGAGTAGATATCAATTAGCGCGACACCGAGATGTAGGTAATCTCACAAGGAAAAAACCTAGATCTAAATCATCTGACTGGAATAAAACCGAGATGTAGATAGTCTGGCTTGGATAGAACCCAGATGTAGATAATCTGGCTGGGATAGAACCGAGGTGTTGATAATCTGGCTGGGATAAAATCGAGATGTAGATAATCTTAATAAGTTTAGGCTTGTTTCCCATTTGAAGGAATGAAAGTAACACTTTTATTATACTATTAAAAATACAAAATACTGAGGCGAGCTCTAGGGTAGGTCTTTGGCAAAAGGCAAACCCTCTGAAAGGAACTGAAAACGGAAGTTAGTCGGAACTTAGTAAACCATAAAGAATTCCCAGCAGTGGCATGTTTATAGGTCAATGACGGTCATTAGCATTCAATAACAGCGTGCATAAGACATAGATATTAGAAATAGCTGAAGATATAGCTATAGTACTAGCTATAGACTATGTCTAGACTATGTATAGACTATGTCTATAGCTAATTAATAAAAATTAAGGTAATATAAAAACCGGCCAAGTGCGAGTCGGACTCGCGCACGAAGGGTTCCGTACCATTATCTATAAAATTATTTCAAGTCTCTACCTGTTATCGTTATTGAGATCGAGAAAGAAATTGGAAAAAAAATCACGTTTGTTGTATGGGAGCCCCCATTAAATAAAATTTTATTTTAATTTAATTAATTATTTTTAAAGTGAATATAAGTATAACTAAATATTATGTAAATATTTTAAGCGTCTACTTGTTGCCGTTATCAATATCGAGCAAAAACGAGCAAAAAAAATCACGTTTGTTGTATGGGAGCCCCCTTAAATATTTATTTTATTCTGTTTTTAGTTTTTTTTGTTATACTCGTAGCAATTGCAACAAAAATACATTATCTTTGAAAATTTAATCTGCCTAACTATCGCGGTTTATGAGATATTGCCTGGTGACAGACGGACAGACAGACAGACGGACGGACAGCGGAGTCTTAGTAATAGGGTCCCGTTTTACCCTTTGGGTACGGAACCCTAAAAACCAATAAACTTGCTACATTATTACCTTGATTTTGGTTGAGAATTTGATTTAGCCACCTCCGAAATTATCACGTCACGGCCATTGATCACATCAATAAGGCTTAAGAGGCCTATTACATTTTGACCGTGATTTTTGCGTAAAATGCCCAACTTCGGCGTTCTTGTTCAGGGAAACTGAAACCCTTAGACAATTTTGACTTATTGTATGGTGGAGAATAGTTACTAGTATAATTCGTAGCGGCCTCGCTTTCTGCAATTTTCCCTTATCTATTTATATAAAGCCAAAATTCCGAAGTTAGTTTTCAATTAAATACGCTGACGGCAATTTTTAAGCTCATGGATTGAACTACTTTACTAAGCAAACAAATTGAAAAATATATAATAATATCTTTTAAATAGTGGTTAAGTTCGTAGCGGCCTCGAAATTTCGAAATATGAATGGAATTTCTACAAAAAAAAATCGTTACTTTATAAGATTTCAAATTATATACTTTTTTAGAAAGATAAAAAATTCTAAACTTCAAATAAATGTAATTACAACTGCACAAAATGCTACTTTTGCGATGCGTCGGCCGCTCGTAGTACCACAAAGTAATGGTAGTACTGAGAAAGCGCGAGCGCGCACATTTTGTGATACGCCTCAATAGATGAAAAAAAAACCACATCAAAATTCCATTTCCATTATCAAATAAACTTGATTGTATTTAAATGCCTATTGAAATTTATTGATTTATTTTTATAGTTGTCAAATAAATCATGCGCATACATGTCATAAGTTAGTTATACCTCTTAAAAAACTGGTCAAACCACAAGGAAATTAACGATCAAGTCCAATGCTAGAATTTGTTGTCAACATCTAAGGACACAGTAGACGCAGGTCAAGAGTACAAGTTTAGCTGAAATTACTTTAATTGCGTTAACTTAAGGTCGATGGAAGGTTACAGTCGCAATTATTGGTATGACGATATAGACTACATTATCCTCACTTATCTTTTAAGCATCCCCGCTGTGGAATAAATATAAAAAAATACTGAAAAATATATTAGTTTAGGCACAGAACAGTTAAGAGTTTAGGTAATCTGTGGTTTTTTCCTAACTCCCACTACAGCACCAGCGATTTTTTTGCGCAAACCAAAATCACATAAGCTTGGTTAGCGGGCCATTTTTTTTTCGGAGTGACCATGAAACTTTAGCAGCTAAAATTGATAATGACAATATTGTTTGTTTGCAAGAGAATACGGAAATGGCGTTTAACATATTTCACGACCATTTAACTCTATTTTTTAATCTTTGTTTTCTTATTATTTTTGTAAAAAGATAACTAGACTAGTCATCCATTTATTAAATGGATGACTAGAGGCCTCAGGAAATGCTGTATTACTATAAGGCAACTTTATTTGCGATACAGATTTAGTAAAGCATGTAAAATCAATACAATTCATATAATAGAATATGTAAAAAAAGTGTCATTAGCTAAAAAAAATTACAATTTTAAACATATAAAAATGCACAAAACCAATGCAAAGCTTCATGGGAAATAATAAACTCTAATTTTCGCTGTCAGTATCAAGACTTAGAGATTAAGGAAATGAGTCTGGAAGATGGTAAAACGTTAAAATTCCAACAGCAGATTGCAGACTCATTCAACGACTTCTTTATTGGTCTCACAAATACCATGAGTAACTGTAACACTATCGATCACGTTGCTGCGACAAGGACGATGAAAAATAATCCTAAGACCAGGTTTTTACGTCCTACCGATCCGGTTGAGGTTTTTCGAGTTATTAAATCCCTTCGTAATACGAACTCAACCGGATATGACGGAGTAAATACCAATATGCTGAAGCTCTGTGCGGAATCTCTAGCACTCCCCCTCTGTCACATAATAAATCTAATAAATCTATCCTATAATGAGGAACATTTTCCATCTCGTCTTAAGTATTCTGTAGTTAAGCCTATACATAAAAAAGGTGACAGAAATGACTTTAATAATTATAGACTTATTACTTTAAATTCAATACTATCAACATTTATAAAGAAGATAGTATACTCTAGAGTAAATTCATTTATTGGAACATGTGATATTTTAAGTGATAAACAGTTTGGTTTTAGGAAGGAGAGATCTACTGATTTGGCCTGTTTCTCTCTCATAAAGTGGGTTTCTAAAAATTTGGACAGAGGTTTCCGGGCCTTTTCTATATTTTTAGATATGACAAGAGCTTTTGATCTGGTCTGTCATAAAATTCTACTGCAAAAGCACCAACTCTATGGCATTAGGGAAAAATCTCATGACTGATTTAGAAATTTCCTTCAAGGCAGACAGCAGTGTGTGAAAACTATGAAAATAACGAAACATCAAAGAGATTATTTTTTGCAAACATACAAATTATCTTATCGCAAAAATAATTACGGAGTACCTCTAGGGAAGTGTACTTGGCCCCTTATTATTTTTGTGCTACATCAATAGCTTACCCAGTGACATAAATCAAGAGTGTTTGCTATTTGCTGATGATGCTACTATATTAATTAAAACAAAGGACAAAGGACAAAAATATAACTAATAATAAAATATATGAAACATTATCTTCTATTGTTCAATGGTTAGAATTAAATAATTTAAAATTACACTTATCAAAAACAAAAATTGTCGAATTTCAAACTTATAATAGCACATCGATGCAAGTAAGTGTTAGGTTAAACAATAATCCAATAGAAGTACTTGATGATTTCGCCTTCTTAGGTATCACAGTTGATAAGTACTGTTATTGGAAATCACACCTGGAAAAATTAGTAAACAAAATAAATAGGTACGTATATGTAATTTACCAACTGAGACAGGTGGCAACTAAAGAAGCGGCACGCTCATCTTATCATGCTTTCGTTTCATCAAAAAAGGTATGGAATAGTACTGTGGGGAAACTCAGTGTATGTAAACACAGTTTTTATAGCACAGAAAAAGTGCGTCAGAGCGTTGTGTGGTGCTAAATTTGATGAAAGCTGTAAACCTTTATTCGTAAAGAAAAACATACTTCCTTTGCCATCACTATACTTATTTGAAATCTGCCTACTAGTTCATAAATACCCAAAATTGTTTTTAAAGCAAAATGAGGTTATACAAAGAATTAGGAGACCTCAAGGTGACAACGCTCTGTTCATACCTGATCAAAAACTTAAAGTTCACAGATTGTAAGGCTTTATAATAACCTTCCAGACAATCTTAACGCCTTTAGAAAACATTTGTATATGTACCTTGTCCAGAAGTGTTATTATTCAGTGTCTGATTTTATTAAGGATAAGTAAATAAAATTAGCATAAATTTAATATTTTTATTCTATTAATTTATAATGTGTCTCATTATAATGTAATTTTGAAAAATGGAACTATATATATAATTATCGTAACTATGTTGGTTAGTGATGCAATGGATTAATGACTAATAATGATTTTAATAATAATACCAATATACCTATTTATACACTTTATAAATACAAATTGATATTCTCAAATAAATTAATTGAACCGTATTGTAAATTTTGCAAATGTGATTAGAATTAAAATAAATTATATGTAATATTATTGCATCGAGAATTGTTTATTATATAAATAAATGAACTATAGTAATAAAATCTGAATTATATCTTAATGTAATAATAAAATAAAAAATAATAATTGATTCATATTTAGGTAATATTTCAAGCTAAAATATTAATAAATATTAAATAAAGTAGCAGCAAATAAATCATTTAGTCAAGCCATATAATAAATATTCATAATACGAACTCTAACATCTCAAACTGCATTAATATTAGGTCCTTACCTATGAAATTGAAGTTTTTTTCTCAATTAATAAAAGTTCTGAAAGTTCTAAAAGTCGATACCGATTGTTAATATTATTATACACCTTTAATTAGGACTATGTTACTTAGGCTTCAGTAAAACAATGATTATTAATTTTGAGTCTTTATCGCTCAATATTTTTTTTAAATTGACTACTTTTTATGTTCGTGGAATTGTCTTCTGGACTTGATTTTTTTTCTTTTTAATGTCTGCCATATTTAGCTAGTGAAACAAACACACTACTCTTTAATTTTTATAGTGTTAACATAAATAGATGTTAAGAAAATTAAAAAAACGTTACTATGAAAAATAAAATTTTATAAAAAACCTTCATACAAAACGTCAATTTCATAGGTAAGGACCTAATATATGTAGTACACAGACAAAAGAAACATTCCGCCACCGAAGCAACTATTTGCTACTAATCCCTAATTTTTGAACTTCAAGTAACACAGCTTTTAGATATTTTTTTAAGGTTTGTCTGCAAATGATCTTAGAGGTTTTAAATGTGTGTAAAAGATTTATAATCATAAACTTTGTTTCTTTGTATAGTCGCTTAGTCGGTGTTAGATAATCGTATTGCTAGTTTAGTAACTATTCCAGAACCACAAATCACAGTCTAGAACAGTCTTCTTATAATGGGAAACACTATGTAAAACGGACTCGAAAGTTCTTTCAACTCTTTGTTTGGTACCCGCGTGTCGTGACTCGTGCGTGCGTATGCTCCCAAACTGGTTTTAGTTTAATTTAAGAGCTGTCATTTAGTAACTGTCATCAATTGTCATGTTTCCTTAAAAAACTTGTTTTGTATTCGTGAACCTTTGAACTTTTGCGTATCAGTATAATTTATTACACTTGGAGAGGCCTATGTCCAGCAGTGGACGTGTGTGGGCTGATGATGATGATGATGATAATTTATTATTTATTTAATTATTTAATAGACATATCAACAGTGTACATATTATTTGCTATTGATATGATTGATTACATACACAGAGGACAAGTACTGATATTATTTAAATTAAAGGACAAAGAGCGTTTTTGGTGCATTTTATACAATGTGGGCGCACGAACGAGAGTTTATTACTATGTGTGTAGGCGGCATTCATACAAATGATATTTTAAAAATTTAAATCTTAGCCCTAAATCGTGACAATTCCAAGATATAAGCGATTTAGATAGGAAGTTTTTGTACGATCCGAATCTGAAAATTCGAAAACTATGAAAAATTGCAAAAAATACTCAATGGAGTCTCAAGATCGATTTTTAAACAAAATAAAAAAATAGATTTGAAAAAAAACATTTTACCAACCCGTTAATAAAACTGACTTTGTAGTCATCTAATTCTGTTATTTACTTAGAATGTATCCAGTATAGGTCTTTTTCACTATTTTTTTTTTAATTATTCAGTATAGATTCGTTAATACCTCCGAAAGTTACAGTTTTGAGCCAACTTGTCAAAGCAATTATTGTTCGTCTAGAATCTAGAAGATCACTATTTAAAAAAAGTCACGTTCGTGCGCAAGATTTTTGAAAAAGGCAACAATTGTCCATTCAAATTACCCATTTGCTTTTAACGGAGTTCAGTGCAAACTCCTTTTTGTTATGTGCAATCTTCGGAAACACAGCATAACCACTTTTTCGATTCAAATACTTCATTTGAAAAAGTAACGTCATCCGTCCAATTATTACAGTAAATGCTATTAGGCTTTCCTCTTTTGATGTAGTTCGAAGGCATAAACACAAAATAATGGTGCGGAAATACACAAAAAAAATCATGAAATAGTGGTTAGAAATCTAACCACCAAACCGGAAAGAGTTAACTCTTATCGCTAACTCTTATCTGGTCTGGTCGCGAGTTTGCCATTCGATCACGTGTGAAACAAATGAGAATTCGCATGACATCGAAGCAGCGTGATTCCATACACTAACAACCCAGAATCGACAGCAACGAAATGTTTGCCAACGGGTTATCTTTAATCGTCTTTTGGTGGTAGGTTCCAAAGGATCAACCCTAAAACCCATCGGGTATACTATATCAAAAAAAGAAAAAAAAGAAAAGTATTTTGAAATGAGTTTGTAATTGAATGTGCAGTTGTTGGTTATACAGTCTGTTGTTTCGTTTTCCTAATTCGGGTTTGGTGTAGTAAATGTAGAAAAAGTAAAAAGCCTATAAGTACTGTCCATTTGCTGGCTCCAAAGGCCTCTATCATTCAAATCAAGTCATCGCTATAATTGATTGGTATTGGCTCAATCACTACGCCTGCCAAATGCGGGCCGGTCATCACAAGCCCGGGTTATGCATCGTAAAATCCAAAACACACGTTGCCCTACCTTCGGGTATCGGGTAAAAGGACGATCGATAAAAAAACAATTTTATAATTCAAATATTTTATTTTTATACAATTTAAATTTCGTCCACGTCTAGCACATTGCATCTAAAAAACCTGCAGGTTAAATTACAGTGGAATCCGTTTATAATAACATGGAAGGGAAATAACAAACACGTCATACTAAGCGGACGTCATACAAAGCATTTTGTAAAAAACAATAAACAATCTCCTGTTTTTTGTTAGTATAATAGAGAGAAACACAGCATTAACAAATCTATTAAATCAATCACCTTTCTCCTCAATCGTAAATGCTTTACGACGACGGCGACGTTGAGATGTCATTTTTTTCACAAATCACTAACAAACAATGCGTGACCTTCAACTATAAATTACTCACTGAGATTCAAAACAAAAACAAATGACGTGTCACCTCACCTCAGAACCTTTAGGGGTTTGACGTGTAATAATAATATTCTGAGCGTGTCACGCACGCGCCGAACGTCTTCGGGCGTCACGTGACCCTCCCAACACTGCCGAAGGCATTAGGAATCATGTCGGTCACTATAACCGCACACAATTTATCAAAAATGGGTCATAATAAGCAACATGTCACTGCGAAGTCATTATATCCGACTTTGTTTTAAAGAATTTTATATATTCCCTGTGTGGTGCCGGGGTTAAAGAATTGCACCACCCCATCTCTTCCCGTGGGTGTCGTAAAAGCCGACTGAGGGAGCATTCCAGAGGATGGGCAGCAGCATCTTTCTGAGGTTACCCTTAGCCTACTGCGATCGCCAACCCGCCTGCCAAGCGTGGCGATTACGGCAAATACCCCTCATATCCTTGGGGGAGGCCTTTGTCCAGCAGTGGACGTCTTTGGCTGAGATGATGATGATGATATAAAACCAAACTTCGCTGTGTAATTACTTCATAATTAAGCGGTTGGTCATTATAGGCAGAGTTATAATATACGGATTCTACTGTAAATCTAGCGACAGTAATTTTTGGTGATGTCAACTGGGACTGTGATTGGGATCTTACGGACTCCGAAATGGACATACTGTTGATACTAATTTGTTTGTAACAACGACAATAACATCTTATCTTATTTTATCTTATCTTACAACTAGCCGCGTATGATTCGGAAGCCCCGGCTATTACTTATCTGTGCCCCCGGAAGGATATCAAAACTCTATTTACAGAAACTCTTTTGTATGAGTGGTAGAGCCACGCTGCGTTGCAGCACGAAATGGGCCGGCTCGCCCGGCGTAATACCACCCTCTCACAGAATAACGGCGTGAAACAACGGCACTCGTTGCTGTTGTGTTTCGTCCGGTGAGTGAAAGTACCGGAGGCCCATCTCTCACCCCTCCCCCTCCCAATTCTTACTCCCTCCTCAACATCCAACTCCTTCCTCAGGGTTGGCAACGCATCTGCGATAACTTTGGTTTTGCGGGTGTCCATGGGCGGCGGTGATTGCTTTCCATCAGGTGACCCGCCTGCTCGTTTGCCTCCTTTTACCATAAAAAAAAACACGTAACCTGGATGACATTTCGCTTACATATTGTTTTGCGGAATATTTGTTTTATTTAATGATTATTATACCGAGCGGTTATTAGCCCGACGATGGTTCATTACCTCGAAAATGTATACTCGACTAGATAAGTCGATGTTTTGCTTAGCAATTCTATCATTTAGGTATGAATATTTTCCCAGAGATTCTACGACTGACTGGTACAATGATTTTCTTTTCATTCATCCCGGTCAGTCGCCATCGAGCTATTTATTCGTATCATCCTTCACACAATATGCAACGGACGGAAAAAACTATTACGAACTTAGTGCCTTAGTTTTGTTAAAGCCTTATCTTTTTAAATCAATTTGATTCAAAGTCAAAGTCAAAGTCAAATATTTTTAAGTAAATAAACTTTAGAAAAGTGCTTTTGAATCGTCCAAACATTTTTTTACCTACTACTCATTCAGTTCACCATCACCATCACCATCTCCTTCGAAGAAACCTTGGCAAATTTCCGGGGTCCATTCGCCTTGACACCGTATCATGTGCTCGGCAGCAGCTTGGGTCTCCTTGCCATAAGACCGTGCCAGCAGCTCCAACTCGTAACGGTGATGCGGCAAATCCCTCAGGACCTTGTAGGGCCCGCGCATGGCGGAGTCTAGCTTCCCCGTACTCTGTGACGTCTTAACGATAAATTCAAAGTCACCTACAGAGTATTCTCGTGGCTGTCTACGACGCTCATTAACTTACGTTGCGTCTTGTCGCAGCTGATTAGCAAAAAAATAATTTACAACATACATACATACATACATACATACATACATACATACATACATACATACATACATACATACATACATACATACATACATACATACATACATACATACATACATACATACATACATACATACATACATACATACATACATACATACATACATACATACATACATACATACATACATACATACATACATACATACATACATACAAAGATTTTCTCTTTATAATCTATATATAAAAATTAATCACTGAAATGTATGTACGCGCATAACTTCCGATCGACTGCACAAAATTGGATAATTCTTTTTTATTTTTTGAGTTTGTTATTGTCAGGACAAGGTTTGTACAGAAGAAAATTATAAGAAAAACAGAAATGTTTAGTAAAATATGATTTTTTTAAATATCATGTTATGAAAAGTGAGTGAGTAAATGAATGTGACTGAATGACGTACAGAGCATTTGACAACTTCACTTACGACTTAGATTTAAAATATGGGTAGAATGGGGTAAACCGCTCTCCGGTAAACTTTACGAAGAAATGTTAGAAAGTAGGAAATGTTTTAAAAATAAATTAAAATGGTGTCAAAACCGACAAGATCAAATAAAGATGGATGTTTTAACTTCAGACTTATCGGGAAAAAACTTCGTAAAATTCTGGAAAAACACAAGTAAATTAAATATCAAACCAAGTGTTCCGGTGAGCGTGGGGGGCGAACATAATCTAAAAACAATTGCAAATGTTTTTAAAGATCATTTTGTGGTGAAGTCCCCGTTGGACTCTGCATCGGGTCGCTATGGTGGGGGCGTCGTGTCTGAGAGATCTGTCAAGTTTACAGCAAAAAATGTGGCTAAGGTCATTGCAGGTATGACAAAAGGGAAGTCTCCCGGACACGATGGCCTAAGTATAGAATATTTTAGGTATGCTGGGGTACATCTACCACGTATACTTGCAATGCTTTTTAATTTTAGTTTGGGGCATGCCTATCTACCGGAACCATTAATGCGTACAATTGTGGTACCTATTGTAAAAAATAAGACGGGTGACACATCTGACATAGGTAACTACCGTCCCATATCGCTTGCTACAACAACTGCAAAAATACTTGACAGTTTGCTTAATAACTGTCTCGCAAAGTATGTAGAACTTCACGATGCCCAATTTGGGTTCAAACAGGGTGTGTCTACGGAGAGCGCCATTTTCAGTCTTAAGCATACTGTCAAGTATTACACGAATAGGAAAACGCCGGTATATGCGTGCTTCCTGGATTTATCCAAGGCTTTTGACCTGGTAAACTATGACCTGCTATGGGAGAAGCTGAGGAGCACTGGTATGCCCGCGGAGTGCACAGATTTGTTTAGGTTTTGGTATAAGCACCAAAGGAACCAGGTGAGATGGGCGGGTGCCTTGTCGGATGAGTATTCCCTTCGATGTGGGGTGAGACAGGGCGGGATTAGCTCGCCCACCCTCTTTAACCTCTACGTCAATCAGCTGATCGAGGAGCTCAGCGGCATCCATTTCGGCTGTTACATAGACGGACAGTGTGTCAACAACCTAAGCTATGCTGATGACATGGTGCTGCTGAGCCCCTCGATCGGGGGGTTGAGAAAGTTAGTGGCTATATGCGAGTCGTATGCGGAGGCCCATGGCTTGGTGTAAAATGCACACCGAGCTATGTGCCTCCAATTACTCTAAATGGGACAATGTTGAACAGTGTACGTAAATTTAAGTATCTGGGCCATATTGTCACAACAAATCTAAATGATGACGAGGATATTGAGAGAGAGCGTAGGGCGCTGGCGGTAAGGGGCAACATGCTTGCACGCAGGTTCACTTGATGTACAGCGGAGGTCAAAGTTACCCTTTTTAGGGCATTTTGTCAATCATTTTACTCGAGTAGTCTGTGGGTGAGTTATACGCGTCGAGCCTACAGCACACTACGTGTGCAGTATAAAAACGCTTTCAGAGCGCTGCTGCGGCTGCCGCGGTTCTGCAGCGCCTCGGGAATGTTCGCGGACGCACGGATTGACGGATTCCACGCGATTATGCGCAAAAAAGCTGCATCCCTACTGCGACGCATGAAGGCCAGCAGCAACAGCGTTCTGAAAACAATTACTGCTCGTCCTGACTGTTCTATCCAACAACACTGGATAGAAATAGTAACTGGCCAAATAAAATAATATTGTTAAAATAATATTTATTCACACTAACCAACTAATATACTTTATAAGAAAAATTGTTACTAACACACTAATAAAATATAGATGTAAAGTCTGAAATAAAATATTTTTATTTTATTTATTTATTATTTAAATGGTTAATACGTCATCCCAATGTATTATAATTCTCTTTGTCATTACCGCTTTTTTGCAAAAGATATCGGTGTTTCGTGTGTTTGAAGGTTTATCGTAGTGTTATTTAATGTTATTGATTTAAAGAAAATGCCACCTGTGAGGCGTCAAAATATCGGTCGGCGTACGCGTAATGCAAGTCGAGTTCACAACACGGTCCATGAATCATGTTCTTTTTCACTATTTCATATAATTATAGATTTACTTCGGGAATTTCTGCGCAAATTATTGAGTCAATTTCATCTGGTCTTATTTTTTCGAGGCAGTCCTCTCTTCTGCCACTCTACATAGTACATCCAACATCGTACGTCTCCGAAGACATGATATTTTATAATGAAGTTCATAAGCGCTTTGAGTTTCTGCTTGAACACTCGTGCTGTTATGTCATGACGATCGCTGGATGATTGACCGGATAATAACAGATTAATGATTTCTATCCATTTTGGGTTGCACGTGAAGGTAATATAAGGCGCACGTAAATCAAAGCATCTTGCGCATTATTCGTGCATGTCTCGGGCTTTCCTCATACGTATAAAAATATACATATATATAGATAGATAGATAAAGATAGAGTAATACGTATACATATTCTATCTTCTATCTAATCTAATATATAAAATTCTCGTGTCACAGTTTTCGTTGCCATACTCCTCCGAAACGGCTTGACCGATTTTGATGAAATTTTTTGTGCTTATCCGGTATCTATGAGAATCGGCCAACATCTATTTTTCATCCCCCTAAATGTTAGGGGTAGTCCACTCCTAAATTTTTTTTTTATTTTTTAGACAAAATTTTTAATTTCTATTTTTTTATGATACAACATACAAAAATACATACAATCCTCAATTTTCACCCTTCTACGATCAACCCTTATTTGTGGTACGAAGTCCGCCGGGTCAGCTAGTAATATATAAAATTCTCGTGCCACATGTAGGTTGCCATACCTACTTCTCCGAAACGGGTCGATCGATTTTTAAGAAATTTTATATGCATATTTGGTAGGTCTGACAATCGTTCGTAATCTATTTTTTATACCCCCAAGTGATAAGGGTGGTTTACCCCAAAAATTTTTTTTACCATTTTGGATTTTTTTTATTTTTCTTTTGTTTAAAATATGTGTCATCAAAAAATACATTAAACCCTAAATTTTTACCCTTCTATCACCCATCCCTATTTTTCAAAACCATCCAGTTTATTTGTGTTAGCTAAAGATGGGCTAACAATAAATATTGTACACACTGTAGCATTAATGGATTGATATTGTTTGTTAGTGTTATTGTCGTAATTAATGATATTTATAGGAATAAATTATTATCATCATCAGCTCATTTTATGTCCCCACTACTGGGGCAAGAGCCTTCGCTATGGATGGATAGGGAGAACGGGCTTTTAAACCACCACGCGGGCCCAGTACGGATTGGTGGTTGTTAACGACTGCTAATAACCGGGACCAAAACGGCTTTACGTGCCTTCCGAAGCACGGAGAAGCTCGAGATGATACACTTTTGGTCACCCATCCGATGACCGGCCTTTGCGAAAGTTGCTTAATCTCAGCACTCGCAGACCGGGCGCGTTAACCACTGCGCCATCGAGCTCCTCAAATTATAATAATTAAATAATATTAAAGTAAAAAAATAAATGTTTAGTGTTTTGTTATTTTTGTATTCTGTCATCGTTCACAGCGCTCCATGCCTCTTTCACTCATATACACATCCTCACACACCTAACTACAATAAGTTAGTTATTTTTTTTCTACCCTACAAATTCCCTAGAAATAATTGGCAAAACAACGTTTGCCGGGTCAGCTAGTATTAGTATAGATTAGAGCTCTTTCAATTTAGACGTTTGTTGTCGGACTGCTAATGCACGTTTGCAGTGCGTTCCATATAAAAACAGCGGCAACAGTCGCCGCGTGACCGTTTTTCATCCGTTTTTTAATCTGTTTTTTTCTTTCTTTCTTTCTACTGAAATTTCATACTCCTCCGTCCGCGTAATTTTCGTAAAAAGCTATACCCATAGCGAAGGAGATGGTGAAACTTCGCTACCGCGATGCAGACTTCCCATACTATTTTATCGTCGTAGTATAGCGACGACGTCGTTGGTATGCGTTTGTGGCGCCATCTGTTAACACGGTTGAGAAGGTGTTTACTTCGGGTCGAATAATGTGCGGTGTATGCGGTAGGTGGCGCCGCCACAAATATATAAAAATATATAGATAACTAGATGACCCGGTGAACTTCGTATCACCGACATGTATTGGTGAAAAATATGGTCAAAACTTAAACATTAACGGCTGGGGTGGGAAGTTACTCTAAACGTTTCTTGGCCAACATCCAAAAATATAACAATTGCTTTCAAATGACGTCGTTTGGCGCAACGCATATTCTACAGGAAAATTTCATGCCCACTTTCAAGGTAACCCAGAAACTAATGAGCGAGCGTAATGGATGTGGTGGTGGGACCAATTGTGGCAATTTTACTATACCACCTGCTGGTGGTAAAGTAAAATACACACAGTAGCACAACATACCAGTAGATTCACCGCTGTATTTTAACGTTTTACAATATTGACAAATGGTTGTCATTTCCCCAATTGTTACGGCACTATAATCTATTTCCGGGTCATAGTAGAATGCTACTCGTTCCAGGTTTACAGGAACACTGCGTCTGCGGAATCGCTCTATTTCATTTTGTTGTGCTCGCTGTTGTTGTGTTTGGTGTGCTCGAACTCGTTCCATTATTCTAAGCCTATGTACTTCATTATTATTCAAACGAAAACGAAAGTACAAACGAATGTTATCATTATCTGTCTCTCGCTGGTCGTCAGTGCGGTTTGCACGTGAGTTAGGTCTTCGCACATTTGATTACTTCGACGACCTAAGACAGGTCCTCTTCTCCTTGGCATTTTAAAACAATAACAGTAAATAAATTTTTCGCGCACTGACAAACTGATGATAGATTTTAATAATCGTCTTGAAATGTATTTTATTTATTATCTTTTTACGACAACCAACTGACACACTTTTACACATTTTTTATTTCTGAAACAGAACTGTTTTGTATTCCAATAAAACAGACCAAAGAGAGACCTCATACTACACAGCCACCTACAGCTATGAAACTGTATAAATATTTGACAACCAACCAAGTGACAAAAGACATCAAATGTTTCACAGCTAGGAACATTTTGTTGTACTACGTACCGCTTTGACAGTTTCCATGACAACGAAACCAACAAATAATTTTGTATATGAAAATTAAATTGTCGTTTTTAGTATTTTCAGTTATAATACCGCTTAAACCGTCCCTGAACTTCTACAAATATTTCTAAACCAAAATTAGTCAAATCGGTCCAGCCATTCTTGAGTTTTAGCGAGACAAATGGACAGCAATTGATTTTTATATATAGATATTAATTTGATCTTGTCATCTTGACATAGCTTTATTTCGGATTTTTGCATAATAAATTTTATTTCAGTACATAAATGTACTACTATACTACTATGTCACTACTATATAGTAGTGACATACGATTGACTGTGCTTTTTGACGCGATCAAACATGCTGTCGCAGCATTGTTAATTTTTCAACTCCAAATAAGTAACAGGTTTTATTAATTGTAAGTAGGGACAACTGGAGAAAAGAGCCTGATATAGAGCTTTTTTTTATTTATTCGTGATATTTGTAAAAAATTTGGTTTACAAAGTAAGCAAATACATCGCTCTGACTTTTGCAAGGGTCGTGTATAACATGGCAAGACAGCTTAATTGTATTGTAGACAGGTGATTTGTCAGGTGACAAGTCACCTTCAATCAAATCCTGGTGGATTGATTTGGACCTTCAAACGATATAAAAAAATGGGATAGCGCAATAGGTTCTGGTTAAATCTTCGCTTTTAGAAGAGCTATAACCCACACACTATCACACTGTGGAATGAGCTGCCACTCTATGTTTACCCATTGAGCTACGACATGGGGGTGTAGAGAGGTTTTTCTCAGGTCGGCAACACAAAAGCAACACCTCTGACGTTGCTGATGTCCATGGGCGGCGCTGACCGCTCCCCATCTGGCGGCCCGCCTACTCGTTTGCAGACCTTTATTTAAAAAAAAACAGTATAGTGGATAATAGAGTTACGGATTTTTGCAGTTTCGATATGGAAGCATCGTCGCAAGATCATGGCCCCAACCTTCAGCCAGAAAAACCTAAACCACTTTTCATCAATCTTTGCGGAGCAGAGTGCGGTCATGATCGACCTGCTGGACAAAGAAGCTAACAATGAAACCTTCTCTATCTGGAAGTACATGACTTCGTTCACCATGGACTCAGTGTGTGGTAAGTATTTTTTTCCAGCACACTTTGGCCCGTTTATTTACTATGGTTGTGTGTAATTTTGAGTACTGCGAACGGTACGCATCTGAATACCAAAAAATACTGAACGTAGCAAAAAATAGACTACTAAATCTCAGTCTTTCTGTGACCAAATCGATTTGGTTCGAAATATCCGGATAAAAGCGGGTGGATCTGTAAAAAGTTCAATGTGAAATGTTTGCGTAAACTTCAAAAAACAAAACATTATCTGATTGTTTGATTTCAGAAACTACATTGGGTGCAAAGTTGGGTATTCAGAAACAGCCAAACCATTTGTTTCTGAAGAGCTTCGAGCGCTTCTTGCAGGCCACCGCGCAGCGCATCACGAGGCCTTGGCTTCACAGCAACTTCCTGTACTGGTGCACACCCCACTACACTCGCACTAGCCGAAACGTCAAATATATAATAAACTTTGTTTCTAATGTAAGTTATTTGTAGTTGTTTTATATTTTTTTCATGTTACTGTGCAGGCATGCCAGCACCAAACGCCATCTTGAAACCATTATGACACATTTTTAAAATAAATATTGTGCACATTTTTGTCTTTGAGTTTAGATAATTAGCAGTTTTATCTGCCAAATCCAATTCAAAACAAAATGTTCTAGGATTGTATTTTGCAGTTGCTAGGAACAGATCCTAGGTTTCACAAACATATGAAAAAACCTTGTGTAAACAATATTTTGCTATTAAAAAAGATTTGATTTATCATGCATTGGCCGTACGCCCTCTGTAATGTGTATCAACCTCAAAACTGTCAAATCTCAATATTCTTCAATAGATGTTCAGCCATATGCATTAATATTTAAAGTTCAAAGTCCATTATGTCTTTTGCCATTTTGTGGTAGTCTGATGTGCAGGCGTGTGTACATAGAATATTTTCATTTTTAATATTTCTTACAACTATTAACTGCTCGTGGTCTAGTGATTAAACTGATCGTATCTTACAGATAATAACAGAAAAGAAAAAAGCTATAAAGGAGAGAGTACATCAAAATGCCGTTGATGAAGATAACAATGGTAATTAAGTTTATATTAACGTTTTTTTGTCAAATAATAAGAAACTAAAGCACTGATGCCACCACCAGTTCCGATTTCGGAAGCTTTCTTTTCCCCATCTTTTTAGGCAAATTAAATGTAAATCATTTTTAAGTACAATGATGATGAGATAATAATTCCTTTTCAAATTTCAGATACTGGAAAGCCCGTGACGAAGAGTTTCCTCGAGTTACTTATTGATTCCTCTGGTAAAGAGAACGGCTACACAGACTTAGAACTCCGAGAAGAGGCGTTGGTAATCATACTGGCTGGTACCGACACCTCAGCGGTGGGGGCGTCCTTCACCTCAGTGATGCTGTCCAAACACCTCGACGTGCAGGAGAAAGTATACGAAGAGTACGTATTTTCATCATCAGTTTCACAATGTTTTAATACAACTCCCCATACAATTTCCATGCTGGTCTGGGACGTGAAAAAAATGTAACTTAAAAAACTTTCAACTAACTTTCCGTGCATAATGTAAGGGCCGACCAAGAGGGGCTCCAAAGTACTCGCACATCAGGCAATTGGCTACTGTCACTGAGGATATGTATTCCACCTCGGAACCTTACTTTGACTACCTACCTATGCTAGATAGATTATGGCGAATTTAAACAGAATTGGTGATTTCTATGGTCAGTCTACCCCTTACAACTCTGCTCGAAGCGCGACTGTAGCGCGAATCGTCTGTGGAGGTGGAAATATTACAGCTGATAGCGTATACAAAGCACCTGAAAAATCCGCCAGGGATACCATTGTACCGGTAGCATTGGCAGAGCTGTCGCCGGATTGCGAAGGGTTGTGGTCCCACCTGACGCTAGTCGAATTTTCTTAAATGTGAATTGTTTGATTAAATTACTGTAACATAAAAGTTTTTATTGTCCCGCAGGTTATTAGATGTGATCGGTGATGATGACAGACCCATAACAGCGGAGGACTTGCCCCGCCTCAAATATTTAGATGCCGTAGTTAAGGAAACTCTTCGCCTGTACCCACCAGTGCCGATTGTAGCGCGGAGAACAGACAAGGAGGTGATTCTACGTGAGTGCAAAACTAAATATCTTCTTCTCCCTCTTAGCGTTTCTCCCATCCTGTGACGGGGTCTGTTCTCCTGCTATCTCCGCTTTGCTGACTGTCCATTTATGTCAACCGGCGGCTTTCCAAACCTTTGTAACAAAACTTATCAACTTTAGTTTTAGCTTTCCTCGCTGATTATGATCGGGTATTCTTAGGTTGGGTGTTGTATTGCCAATGTATTCAGATGGATTTTGTTTGACGTTTTCAAACCATTTTTCAATTCAAAACACTGTGAGACGATTATAGGCTGATGATGATGGTCTCCCGCCTTATAGGCTTACGAACCGGCTTTACGGCTTAGTGTTACAGATTTTAAGCATTTAAATTTTTATTTGATGTTTTTTTTATTTTTATTGCAGCATCGGGAGCGAAGATTGTGTCTGACGTTGGAGTGATCTTCCACATATGGGCGATGCACCGCAACCCGCGATACTGGGGCGACGATGCCGAGGTCTACAGGCCGGAGAGGTTCTTCGACACCATTCTGGAGCACCCCGCGGCCTTTATGCCCTTTAGCTTCGGACCCAGAAATTGTACAGGTATTACAAATTTGTTATTCCTCAAAGGCTACTCACTCAGCTAGTGGCCAGCGATAGAGAAGCCCCTACCTCTGTCGATAGAATAATGCATACAGTTTTAAAAATATGTCTATTAAGTATGCATGACGTTGGCGGATGCAGTATCCGTCTTCACCTCTTCTGGTGTCCACTAAAGTCAAACGTCAAGAGACCAATCCAGCATCGAGATATTATGCTAAGGTGTCTGTAATAAATAAGTGCTTTTTTGTGTTAGTAAAATACTTTGTATATTGAAATGAAACAACTTTTACGGATCGTTTCGAACCCTTTGCAGACCTTGCAAAGGGTTCGAAACGTCAGGATAAACATTAAATAAGTAATGTGTAAAATAAACGCGAGTAGATCCGTAAAAGTTGTTTCATTTTAATGTGTAGTGTTCGCGTAAACTTTAGAAAAAAATACTTTATATATATTTACAGGCTATCAATACGCCATGATGTCTATGAAGACTGTAATTGCTTCGCTGGTGAGGCGGTACAAGATACTACCTGCAGAGCATATAGTCCAGGACGGCGACAAACCACTACGAGTGAAATACGACATTATGATGAAGCACGTCGACAATTTCCAGCTGAAACTAGTCAAGAGAAAATGAGACAGGCCAACGTTGGCGGAACAAGTTATGTTCTAATAAGAATTTGATTTTTCATTAATGATGAAAAAAAACTACGAGCGATACTGAAGCCCGCACTTTCTTTATTCAACACCTTTTCCTTTTTGTTCTGATTTAAAATTTGTTCGCAACAAATTTGCATAATATAATATATTTACTTTTACTAGTGGTCGCCCAGTGGTCGAAATTCGACCGTAATTTTATTAAGGCTGCACGGATTGTATCCTAAGCAATGAAAAATTCAAAAAGATAGAATGTGAGTTTGGATTGGCATTGACAGATTTCGGCCGCACCTTTTCCATTTTTGAAATTTTTGAAAATTTTGAAAATCGTATAATATGCGTGTGTGTCAAATACATGGTAGTGTGTTTAATGTTTGTTTTATTGACTTAATGTTTTTCTATGCATAATTTTAAAAAATTTTAACATTCTGACCTCTTTCTTTATATAAACTATGAGTGTGCGAAATTTCATACTCCTCCGTCCGCGCAATTTTCGTAAAAAGGGGTACAAAGTTTTTGTTTCACGTATTATTAAATATATAGGAGGTTTTATGAATAACATTGTTTCGACCATTATGTGGCTATTTTCAAAAACTTTGCACTTTGAACAATATTTCAAAAATATAAACTAGTAAAATGGAAGTGGTCAAACAATACAACTCAGAATCATAGTCATATCGCTTAACAGTGTTTATGTCCTTTTCACGGTATATAACCTTTCACGCGCGGAACAAAACTAATGACAGCACCCGAGCCGATGACGTAATTCGCAAAATGGCGAAAAAAAACCACTTTTCCTCATTATTTGCTCATTCAAATTTCCAAAAAAAAGGTCCAAATTTTGAAATAAGTTAACCGTATCATGTGGAGTATCGTATGAAAGGGCTTCATTTGCCCAAGCTTAAATAGATTTTTAATTATTTTTATGATGTATTGTTTTCGATTTATGACGAAGAATGAAAAAAGAAGTATCTTGGAAACTGAATTTAGGGAAAAGTTCGAGGCTCGATTCCTGAACTATATAGGTATACCCATAAATTTGTACGGAACCCTCGGTGGGCGAGTCCGACTCGCACTTGTCCGGTTTTTTAACAGGTGTCTGAACTTTTGACCTGTCATTTAGAGAGGTTTAAAAGTAGCTTTTAAATACAAAGTGCTGAGTTGAGTTCCTTTAGCTACAAAAGGGTATTTATTGAGAATTCCAATTCCAAAATTAAAAGATTGGCTACATTGGTGATTGAAACAAAATTATTATTAACGTAAACAGAAGGTGTATTTTATATTAGAACTAGCCCTGTGCCCGAGACTTTGTCCGCGTGGAATAGTGACTTTTGGCAGCAATTTTTTTAGGCTAATTATTATGCAAATAAAACACATACATACATTAAAACTTATTAAAAATTACTATTTACAGTATTTTACTGCAATAGCTTATTTAAGTCCATTTTTATACACGACGTTTTTAGTTTTGCCATCATTTGCCAAAACAAAGATTTTGCGGGTTTGATTCACGTGAGCATGCCACATAGAGTTGCCCATGCGAAAAACATTTTTTTCTAAAGGAACACCTGCAACTTTAAGCGTCTGTCCTTGAGCTTTATTTATTGTAATTGCAAATGCTGCTTTCAGGGGAAACTGCACTCTTTTAAACTGAAATGGCAAAACAGTCGGAATTATTGAAAAACGGGGAAACTAAACATTTCCTCCTTTTGCCATTTCAGTCATGATTATAGCTTTTATAATGTTGTGTCCAAGATGTGTAGTTTGTAGCCGTGTACCATTACAAAGCCTTGGCGCGTCTAGATTTCTCATTAATAGGACTGGAACACCAACTTTCAGCTTCAACTTATGGGAAGGCACTCCTGATATTTCTAAAAAGTTGAGAAACTCTATAGAGTATGATGTGACTTGTTCAGTGTCCATAACATTGTCTACTGAGAGGTATTCGACAACATCCCCCTCCACGTTTGACATGACTTTTTCTTATATATATTTTTTTTTTAAATTTTTATTTTCTGGGCCTTTAGCTTTTTTGCCGACGTCATCACAAAAATACTTTCATCTCCTATTTTACCCCCTTTAGGGTAAATTTTTTACAAACTTTGAATGTCGTATTTATTTATATCAAATCAAAAGCCTAAAAAATAAGTATCAAGCTTTTAGCTTCAAACATGACTTAATTTCCATACAAACTTTCATCCCCTATTTCAATCTCTTACTTTCACGTAAAAACTACTGAATGGATTTGGATGAAATTCGGCATACAGATAGTTTATAACCTCGATTTAAACATAGGATACTTTTATCTCGATACTCTCACGGGAACGGGAACCATGCGGGTGAAACCTCGAGCAGCCGCTAGTAATATATAAATAAGTAAGGATAATTATTATTTCGGGAACGGGATTATTGCCATGCTTTTTATTGTGCTGATATTTCGGCACGGTTGCATGCGTCATGATTACGGGTGTACAGGGTGCCTAGTACGAGTTTCATTCGCAATTCGATCACGTTAACGAAAACGATAATTTGTATGGCAAAATGTTAACTCTTCTCGTATGCCGCCAGGAGGCGCTGCTTCAGTGCCATACTAGTTTTCGTTTTCGTAAACGTAATCGAATGAATACGGATAGTAAACAAAACTCACACTAGGCACCCTGAAGTTTATTTTTATATTTGCGGGCGGATATTTTTGAGCAAACAAAAAAATATATGTTGAAATGAAACAATTTTTACGGATCTACTCGCGTTTATTATATTCATTAGGTTTAATTAATGTTTATCCTGACGTTTCGAACCCATTGCAGGGTTCGTGGTATCAGAGAAACAATATGTAAAGGAAGAATATAGAAAACAATGTAACAAAAAATATGGTTATGTTAATAGTATGGTTAATAAAAATTTTTCTAATGTGATTTTATAATTTTATTATTGTCTACGGGTGGTGTTTTAAGAACTGAAATTAAATGTAGTCTAGATAAATAGAAAGGTACTTATTATAGAAAAGGTAACGTAAAGGTAAGGTAAAGAGGTAAGAGATTTTTAATTAATGTTTAAACAAATGTGTTATAAATATTATTCAACAGCTTTGTTTGAGAAGTTTAGAATTCTATTTGTATTTGTAAATAAGTACATACCTACTAACATTAAACATGATTTTAGTACAAATTGATTTTATTATTTTATACTGATTTTTATTTTTTTAGATTATACCTTCGTATATTTCAATGACAATGGATCAAATTCAACAAAGTAGTAGGAGTATAAATATAACGCCTACACATATTTTATAGCAATTTTTTATTTACATGGGTAATGGTTTTTTAGCAGGCGTATACTACAAAATGCGTTTATATTACTTATTTATTACATATTTAAGCAGTTTACATATTAAATTGGCTAAATTTTAATAACCGCTTTGTCCTAATACTACCACCAGATCGTAATACAACCATCTATTGAAAGGAGCATGGCAATAATCTCAATAGATGTTCAAAAGTAGCTAAAGTCAAAGTTCATAATAATAACATTTATCGGGGTTTTATTATAGTATGTTACAGCTTATCCCATAAAAGATCCATTAAAGCTTCTAATCTTATTTTAGGGATTTGAAGTTAATTCTTATTCCTTGCAGTTATTTAGCAATGTTATCTGTTAAAAGAAATATTTTGACGCACCTTTATAATACAGTTACAGAAGTTACATAAGATTGTAATTTTTAGAAAACATCTAACAAGTAGTAATCCTCATCATAGAGGACGAGACAACAAGGTGCGTAATTGAACAATCAAACATACTTAACAAGTATAGTTCGATTGAAAAAATAACCCTACTTCATCGACATCATGATCATTTAAACATTTAACAACAAAATTACAAAAAATTGGTAGATAAAACACTAAAAAACACTTTTCAATATTTCTTTTATATCGATGAACTTCATTCCTTTAGAAATCGCACAAAAAGATAATAAAGTGCAATCATGCGTAATACATAAACGCATACTTAGTAAATCGAGTAGAAAAATGTATTTTCTGGAGTAACTAAAGTCTTTAAGAATAGTGTGATAAAGTCGATACTGACTTATTGATACTAGGTACTGATCATTATCGTTCCCGTCTTTAGACAGACAGGTTGGTGTTTAATGGTGAGCAGAGGTTACAAACCGTTTACTTTTTATATTTACAATTAATGCTTACGGTAGAATTTATTTATTTATCTTAAACTTTTGCAACAAAATATTACATGGTGGACTTAATGCCTGAGGCATTTTCTACTGGTCAACCATAGGATGGTGCAGAAATTACATGGTAGGTGCAATTTTGAGCGACAATAAAGGTGGAAAACAGTATTTTTCAAAATTCAAACTTATAATCATCTCAGCCAAAAGGCGTCCATTGCTGGATAAAGGCCTCCCCCAAAAATCTCTACAACAAACGGTTTTGGGCTGCTCGCATCCAGTGACTTCCCGCGACCTTCACAAGATCGTCGGTCCACCTTGTTGGAGGTCTGCCCACACTGCGCTTTCTGGTACGCGGTCGCCACTCAAGGAATGTTCCGTCCGCCCCAGCGGCCATAAGTCCTGCGAGCAATGTGCCCTGCCCACTGCCACTTGAGCTTAGCAACTCTTCGGGCTATGTCAGTAACCTTTGTTCTTCTGTGGATCTCCTCATTTCTGATTCGACCACGCAGAGAAACCCATAGCATAGCCCTATCCATTGCTCTTTGAGTGACCTTGAGCCTTCTGATAAGGCCAATAGTGAGCGCCGACTACGTCTCAGTCCCGTATGTCATCACTGGCAACACAATCTAGTCAAAGACTTTCGTCTTGAGACACTGCGGTATATCGGGTGAGAAGTTATTTCGTAGCTTACCGAACGCTGCCCAGCCTAATTGGATTCGACGATTAACCTCTTTGCTGAAGTTGGACCTAGCTAGCTGGCAACATACTTGTCCACAACTTCAAGGGCAGAGTCTCCAACTTTCAGAGGAGTGGGTACGACACGTGAATTCGACATAACTTTTGCCTTTTCCATGTTCATTTTAAGACCCACTTCTTGAGAGACTCTGTTGAGATCACCGATCATTCTGCCGAGGTCTTTCAGAGTCTCAGCCATGACCACTATATCGTCAACAAATCGAAAGTGAGTTGTGTATGCGCCATTGACGTTGATGCCGAGTCCTTTCCAGTCCAGAAGCTTGAAAACATCTTCCAGTGCAGTAGTGAACAGTTTCAG
Source organism: Eudonia lacustrata (assembly GCA_947562085.1). NCBI lineage: Eukaryota > Metazoa > Arthropoda > Insecta > Lepidoptera > Crambidae > Eudonia > Eudonia lacustrata. Next base: position 2,001,772 of record OX387313.1, on the reverse strand, counting down.
AGATATCACATCTCCCTGTCTCACTCCTCGCTGCAGCTGGATAGGTTTCGAGCTCTAGTCCTGAAGACGGACTGACACGGTGGCGCTTTCATACAAACACTTCAACACTTCGATTTACCGGTAGTCAATTTGGCACCGCTGAAAAGATTGTAGCACGGCCCATGTTTTAAAATGGCCCAAACTTAAAATACATACATAATTTTTTTTTTTATTTGGAGAATTAAGTATCGAAAACAGTGTAGTTAGGGCTCATGAACGTCTTCGCTGACGAATGGGTAACCATTTTAACTCGGAACTTCGGAATTTCTTTACCGTAAGCATTAAGTTGCTCCTGTCCTCGAAAGTTGTTTTCCACATGTGATTCTACGGTATAATTCTAGAGGTAACCACACTAGAGACGCCAAGAAAGCTATTTTAGCAGTTACCTACTTAAGGATCTATAACTGTGGTCAATGATACACCTGATTCAAAAGTAGCCCAATTTTACGGTATATGTTCACTTCTCCTACAAAATTTGTAAATAATTATGGTTAGTACGAATTTACTCTGGAAAGAGGCCAACCGAGACTAAGTCAGCATTCATAAAAAACCTTGTACAATCCTTAATCCTTAATTCTCGCGGTTTTCTCACATAAAGCATAAAGTATCACTTTATGTAAGAAAACCGCGAGAATTCCACCTGTCTTCTTAGTACGGGGGCTATGCTCTTTGATTTATTTAAACGTTACAAATCGTTTCTCTATGGCCACGGGCCATGTATGGGATCTGGAACGTAGTTATCAGGATAAAATCAAATAATACGTAGGTACATATAAAACGCGAAGAGATACATGTTAAGTGTGTAATTTCAATGTGTAAAGTGTTCGCGTAAACATTCGAATGCAACTTTCGGCAAACTTAGCCATCGTGTTTGGAAATCCCATGACCTGAAGTTGCAGACAAAGCTTGCAGTATACAAAGCCCTAGTTCTCCCGATGCTGACGTATGCCGCAGAGACTTGGTGTGTATACAAGGGCGACATACGTAAACTTGACACGTTTCACATACGGTGTCTGCGTTCCATCCTGCGCATCAAGTGGCAAGATCGGGTTCCTAACACTGAAGTCTTACGTCGAACCAATATGCACGGCATGGAGGCAATATTGATGAAATACCAACTGAGATGGTGTGGGCATGTCCAGCGCATGGAAGACTGCAGACTCCCTAAGGCCGTCTTCTACTCGGAGTTAGCGATTGGGAAGCGCAAGCAAGGGGGGCAGTACCTGCGCTACAAGGATGTGCTCAAGCGCCACTTGACTGCTTGCGACATCTCCACCGAACGTTGGGAAGAGCTGGCTGAGATGAGGCCGGAATGGCGATCGAAGGTCCGAAAAGGTGTAGAAAGCTTCGAAGAAGCTCGACTTGTAACCCTTGATGAGAAACGCCATATACGGAAGACTCGTCCCCAGCCCTCCTACACATACACATACAACAGTGACGGACAGCTCTACTGTGCTCGATGCGATCGTCTGTTTAAGACAAGGTTCGGTTTTGCTAGCCACATAAGAGCTCATAATAGGAATGATTAGGGTCGCCGTTATCGGATACGATAAGGAGGACTATATATATTCTTTAAATTGTTGTATAATATAAATAAGTTTTTTTTTTTTTGAAAAATCATTTTCTTTCTTATCTATACATCCATCTATAGCAAAACCCTGAGGGTTTGTATGTCTTGGAGAGTTCGTTTATACTCGACATTATAAAATAAAACAAAAATTAAATGAAACAAAAAACACGCACTCCCCCCGCTCACGTTTGACGGAGCCTTCGCACCAACCTCGAAAGGCGGCGAGAAACTTTTAAGGGTTTGAAAGCAGTGTGAAACGAAGAACCGTCAGAGTTTTTCTAGAGGGAACGGCATCACGCACTAATAAAAATAGTGTAATGGTGGAGACTTTACTGTAGCGAACTTCGTAACGTTACCGTAACTTATCTAAGGCAGCTGAGATTAGTATTTATACATATTATCAAACAAGATGCACGATGATAATTGATAACAGTACCAATGTTAGTGCTAACTCACAGACATCATATTATGAAATAAGGTTTATTTGCATCTATATAATTATCTTTAATGATTTTTAAAGTTTGGATTATTTAAGTAAATAAGCATCATCCCAGCGTGTGTCAAAATAAATACTATAATAATAATAAGTATAATAAATAATACATAATAAAAACATAGCAACTTGACCGCAATAGAAAAGGTTGCGTTCACCTGCCAGTTCAGCGGGGTTCAGTCAACCCCTGCTAGCTTCCCGGTCCGCGGGCACTCCGGCGCAGGCGACCCCGTGGGTTAGTCTATCCCATCACGCTAGACACAAGGTTAGTACTATTGTTATAATAGCAACCTGTTAGCCGCACATTATAGGTACCTTTTTTTGATCTTTGGTCTTGCTGACTTGGATTGGCTTAGTACCGCTAGCTCCAAAAATTGTATCCCATCAACTCCAAATTTATTTCGAGGTAGTACTGCCAAATCCAAAAACGTATATAGAGCTTGAAATCCATTATTTTCAATAATTTCGAATTTCATACATTATGGCCCATCAACTCCAAAAATATGAAAGATAAAGTTTGCAAAAAAGTGTTACCCTTGGCCTAGACTCAAGCGACCGAGTCATAATGTTGGTGTTTAGATTATAAATTAAACAAACGTAATAATGAGAAATCGTAAGTTTTAGGGGAACGTCGTAACACCAGAGACAAAATATGAATCGTATTTAAGTACAGATAAATTTTTCAGCTTATTGCTTTAATTATTGTAAAATTTAAAAAAACAAATAAAAATTGATATCATTTATTTACTTAAACTGATCTTTAATTGGCGATCATGTTGTGAATTGTACTGAGTGATGGTAGTGTTGCAAAACTAGACATTGGTCAAAGTATCGCTTGACCCAAGTTTCAAAATTGGAAAACCAAGTTTTCATTTGTTTTTTTTCGAATAAACGTTTATTTATTAGCTACAACCAACGGCACAAGTGTAACAGTGGCATTGCAACTTCAATATCTACTGCGCAAATCTATATATTGTGTGTATAATAAAACTATAAGAAATACTGTAATTTTCTCATAAAACTATTGTTTTAATTATATTATATTGTGATAAAATTTCACTCAACATAATTTGAATTATTGACCAAAGTGCATAAACCCCTGTACGGTGTAAAGGCTGCCTTAATATCACACTCTCACACTTGATGTGCGGTTGACTGTACTTGAAATGTTTATAACAAGGATAAATAATCCATAAATAATAACTTCAAAACATGAACGTTATAATTATGACACTACTTAACAGTTCTCGGAAACATTTCAACATCATCATTTAGTGCCATCTTCACGCTGAAGTTTGGAGATGGACAAAATTGAAAACATAAACCATTTTTAATTTACCGTAAGAGCCCTATTACAAATCTCCCCTCTTGCGGCGAGAATAGGAATCGTTCGAACGGCCGGCGCATCGCATTTTGAATTAATATTGCAGTTGTATTTATCGTTTATAATAAATTCATGCTAAAAAATTATAAAATCCTCATGAAGTAACAATTATTCTGGTATAAATTTAGTTAACTTAAAGCGATTTCCGAAGTTTTTTGGTTTAGAATAATATTATTTTTCTTTATCAAATCAGTGATATCTAAAAAATCCGAGGTCGCTACGAACTATACGACTATTATTATAAGAGACAACATTTAATTATTTTTTTATTTCATTTGTTTAGAACAATCAATATTAAAATCAAAAAAAATCAAAATCAATCTAGGAGCTCAACTTGGCTCAACAAGGCACTTGCTATCGCGCATTTTATGAAAATCTTTCTCTGCAATTTTGGGTTTAATTAAAAAGCTGAGCAAAATTTACAAAAAGCGAGACCGTTACGAACCATACTAATAGCTAATCTACACTATTCAATAAGTGAAAATTATATTATTATTATTTTATTATTGTATTTTTGTTTCTGAGATCAATATTGGTCATTTTACGCAAAAATCACAGTCGAAATGTAATATGGCTCTTAACACTAATTTAGTAAATTCATATTCGATCAATTTGATGGAGCATGACATTGAAGTAATGTCTCGCTATTCTCAAACAACACATCCCGTACGGTCCGAAATACTCGAGAACGCTCATAAGCACCTATGCTCACCATTTGGTTCGATTACAAATTGCACTTCAAAAACTTCTAGAAGCAATTATCTGGCAACATAGAAAAACAAGATAATTCTCTTACAGCTGACACAAGCTTGTAGTGAAATATGAAACGACTCTATAAATGTAATATACAACGTGTAACAGAAAGGTGTGGTCAAAATGAAAAGATCCAAAGTGTAACTTATATTTATTGATTTATTTATTTTATTTATTTAAATCAGACATCTTACAAGCTTACAGATGAGTCATCCAAGGCGTTAATAAGATTACTTATAGACACATAGAAAGAAAAAAAAAATATTAATAATTAAAAACAGAAAATAATAATTAGTAGATATGATGTCAAATTATACAACACAAAATAGTACGTAAAAACAAGACAACTATGTCTATGTATATATGCAGAGTTACTAAGACTTAAAAATATTAACTTTTAATTATTATGTAATTCTAATTAAATGTTTCTTTTGTGATGTCACATCAAAATAAACAAGTCACAGCCGAGTGGTCTAGTAACCTCTGTGTACTTACATTTATAATTACTGACGCTTGCTTATGTGCGCCTGGCGCGCCTGACTTCACTAATATAACTATTTAATTTACAATTGCATGACAAATCAAAGTTAACAATTATATCTTAGTAAGTAACAAATACAAGATCTAGATCGGATACACTTTGGATCGAGTCTTTTCATTTTTACCACAATTTTCTGTTACACGTTAAATAATTACTGCTCAAAATTTTTCCGAGTTAACATAGTCATCGGTGACTTTAAAAACGATAAGTAGGTAGTTTTAATTGTTGTCATAGTGTGCGAATTATTGTTCACAATTCAAAACAATCATAATTTTAAATTCAAATTGAAAATATTTATTCGGTGTAGCAGCGGTGTTTGATCTAATATATCATAATAATTGACTAATAAATAATAAATGACTAATTTTAGATCAAATGCTGCTCATATGAACTAAAATTAGTCATTTATTCTGATATATTGGTTCGTCTTGGCACGACATTATCAAGTAAAATAAATTCCATCTCATGCTAACAGCTCCCAATGGCAAGTGCTGAAAATTAATTAGGGTTTTTTTATGATTTACATTTTTTATTTCCAAATAGTTTAGGCTTTACTACGATTATTTAGGAGCTGATTAATGTAACGTACCTAAGTGCAAATCTCATTTGCCATTCGATCCCTTAACGAAAACGAGAATTTGTACATACAAACCTACCATACCTACATAGGTGGCAATATTTTAAACCCTTCTTAAGGCGCTGCTACTACAATGCCATATTATATAATCTCTTATCATTAATGTAATCGAATAGAGAATAATATCACAATAGACACTCAGTATACGATTAGAAAAACCATATGGCCAAACTTAAAAGCTACGAAGAAACCATTCCCAGTTATGTTGTTAGAACTTGTATTGTTTGAAGATGTGACCATATAATATACCCCTAGTTAACCCTTTTTCTACTTTCTTTTGTTTTAAATTTCCATAAACGGCGCGGCGCGCACGCAAACTGCTCATTTAGTACGGCTAGGCTTATCAACACCTTGATTGCTTAGCAGCCGGATATATCCTACAAGATGTGTATTAAATATTGTTTAAAATTTTTTGTGATCGTTTTTTAAGTTATTCTCTTTATTTTTTATGCTCTTGATTTCTCACAATATGAACTTACTACAAAAAGGTTTCGCGGTAACTTTTTGACGAAACATCAAATCATAGATCAGTCACTGCTACTAAGACAGCGAAAGAAAACATAAAACTTCTAAAAACGTGTGAAGAAAGTGGTCAACTCAAAGTGGATCTATAAAGTCATCGCCAAAATATCAACTGGAACAGAACAACTACACGCTTTCACCGATACGAAAGCCCCGAAAAGTTTATTTTTAACCATCAATTAAAACGTGCTATTCAAATTCACTTGCAGATGCATTTATAGTAATAGACCCAATTTCAACATACAATGTTAGTTAATTGAATATTTTATTATGAGTTAAACTATTGTGATAGTTTTCTAGGACACTGGGTTAAAACAGTTTTGTTAAGGATGTGATGATAAATAGAATAGAATAGAATAGAAAAGAATAGGTATTTATTTGACTAACACTATACACTCAACATTCATAAACAAAAGATACACAAAAAAAAGAATTTAAATTAAAATAACACAGTATAGTCGACAATGAAATTGCTTTACCACCTTAGAAGTGAATTTTGTTTGCATATAATAAAACAACAAGTTCTATTTTTGTTTAAAAGACCAAGTGACAGGTACGTTGTCATTATTTACAATAAGCCTTAGTGACATTTTATTGTAATGGAAGTTTTTGTCAAAAGTGATAAAGCAATTTCATGGTCGACTATACATTGTCTAGATATGCATACGTTGCTGCATAAATAGTGCCGCCAAACAGGGTCTGCACTCAGCATGATAAATTAATAATAATAACAATAATAATAAAGAGAAACAAATCAAATAACTCGACTTAGCACACGAGGTTGTCGACATGTGGAATGTGGATTCGGCTGTCATCGTGCCGGTTGTTGTTACAGCCACCGGCCTGATGGCCAAGAGCCTAGATCAACATTCTCATGGGGCTCTCGTTAGGCGGCTGGATCAAGGGCCTGATTCTGAGTTCTCCTCGATACGGCACGCATTGTGAGGAGGGTCCTGTCTCTGGAGCCCTAACCACCGGTAGCTTGGACCCTGGTCCCGATGCCGGCGGACCCCTATTTTTTTATATTTTTAAATGTTTTGTTTGTTTTGTTTTTAGAAAATATTTAAAAATCTAAATTAATATGTGAAAAAATAAATAAAGGAAATTATAATAATAAATAAATAATAAATTGTGTTGAATCTTTTAACGAACTGTAATGAATGTTCCACAATGTTCATATGCGAGTAAACGGTTCTAATGGCAATTGTTTTTAGTGAATAGATGTTTAAGCCCTAGATGTAGATTATTATAAGAATTTAATAAATTTATTTATTTTTAGATTTAAAACCTTAACCTTAACAGACGCCTTTATATTCACAGCGGGAAACAATACATAACAGACTCGGATTCATTAGTGGTTGGAAGTTGTTCTGAGTTGACCTGGCTAGCTATGGCGAAGGGTTTAGCAGTTATTGTGATAACTGCTAAAGCCTTCGCCATAACAGCAATGTTAGTAGCATTACTGAGTTTTAAAATGTTATTGAATGTCCTAATTTATTTTCAGATGCAGTGTTACATATGCGTGACGTACCTGATCATTCTGTGCAGCGCACGTCCAACCAAAGACAAATCATTGACAGTTTCTCACCAGAGAAAGTCCTTATTCCGTGACGTCATTGAGTCATTCAGATTACGTACACAGCTCCCAGAAAATTTAAACCAGAACTCTGAAAACAATATAGGCCTAGGCTACGAGACGTACGGATATGATAATGACTCGCCACAACTACCTAACGACGCCGAATTTATTCCAAGACGGAACGACCGAATTGAAATGCCCCCACTAAAGTATCGTTTTCCTAGAACTTTATTAGATAGTACTGATGAAAATAAGAATAATGATACAAGGGAAGAAGTCGTAGTGTACATAGACACGAGCGACAAAATCACAAGGACTACTCAAAGGCCGAAGAAACAAAAAAGCCCACAGCCAGCTGGAAACAAAAATAAAAACCCCGTCAAATACAAAGACCAAGAAGAAGTGGTAGAAGAAGCAGAAGTAGAGAGTGTCACGCAGAAACCCGAGAGCTTTAGACCGATGTCTTACACAATGACAGGACAGAGCCAAGTCGGTAATAGAGAATCTCAAACCGTGGTCAAACCAACAGTTATTGTTAACTTTCGAGGTACTCTTAGTCATAGAGACAGTGATATAAGACTTGAAAGCAGGAGTGATAATGGTACTCTTGACTCAACCCCTCAAAACATATTTAATATCAACCAGGAAGTCAATTTTGAAAATAGAAAAGATGTTCCTAAGAATGTTTTTCAAGCTAAAGGTGCTGATATAAGGCAGCAACTAAAAATCACAGATGGCTATAAAGCTGAGCCCAAAATTGAAGAAGACATGTTAATGTGCGAAACGGCGGCATGGCATCCGCAAAAGAACATTCGCAAAGATCGTAAAACTGATAGCGTATTGCAAATTCTGTTTTCTATATAATAAGTGTATATAATAATAACATTAGTTTGAAAGTCTGAAACAAATAGTAATTAGAAAGCCAGAGTTCACAAACTCAGGATAAAAATAATGAGATATCTAAATAATCATAAGGTTCAAGAATGTTTGCTGCAATAGTATTTTCAATTGTGTAACTTTTTTGTATACATAGGTAGGTACATATATTAAGACTTTACACTTTTGTATGTTTAATCTAAAACTTATATAAACTTAACAGAGATATTGAAATAAACAGATATGAAAAACTACCTATTCTAAAATACCTATTGTCATACTCGTACAAGCATCACATCAAGCTTCAAGAAATTAAAAATATTTTTAGATATTTAATATCGGATACTCACAAATAATAAACATGGTAAGAATAAATATCTTAACTCAAATCATAATAATATTGTAGAAATTATTGTGTTTATTGATACATTTTAGTATAATGTAGAGCTTAACTGTAAGATAAAGAATGATTAAATGTTTAAAATGTTCGTATTAATGAGTTTCATGATACATAAGGTTTACCTTAACACCTTATGGCGTCTCTGTTAACGTTTAGCTCGCCTTATTCGGCTTTAGGAAGTAAACCGTTATGCTCCACTGGGCCTACGCAGGCCCACATAACATTAGCAGTTTAAAACGATAATTGTTTCCTAATAAAACATTTGTAACGGTCAAAAACACAGTCATTTTTGGATGTATCAGCAGCTTTGATTTTTTTAAAGTTTTGCATAAAATACAAACTTACTGGCTGGCCTATCCGGTTATTTTTTTATATTAGAAGGAGGCAAACGAGCAGGCGGGTCATCTGATGGGAAGCAATCACCGCTGCCCATGGACACCCGCAAAACCAGAGGAATCGCAGATGCGTTGCCGGCCTTGTTATAGCATATACAGTAAAAGCTCTATGCAGTAACAAGGTAATATAGTTACAAATTTCAAAAGTTTGATTTTACTTAACAAATAATACAATAAAAGGCAAAAATATTAGTAATAACTAATCAAACCGGATAACCGTAATATTGTTAAATTAAACTTTAAATTTTTCATGTTTAAAATATAAATTATAACGGTGACTATCAGAAAGGCTAAACTTTAAGGACCTAATTTTAAAATAACTAAATACAATATGAACAACTTATTTCAAAATCAATGAAGATTTACTTTAGTAAAACATAATTATTGTACTGCATTTACAAAATGTTATTTGTAACAGTAGAGTAAACTTACGTTAGGAATTTAAAACTATGCCCAATATGCTTTGCCATTTCAAACTTGGATACAAACAAGTAAGTAGTTTAAGTTTTTTCTTTCATGATGTTATAATATTGTTTTATATTTTAGAATGAGGTCATTGACTTGGCATTTTCCAAAACCGTAATACCATGTTATTTTCTATTATTGCTATTTTTGAAAATTACGTATTGATTGCGGCGATTCTTTACGCCGGACCAGTTGTGCCTTGTACAAGACACAGGTACGGTCTTGCGTGGAGTATTGCTCGCACATCTGGGACGGTTCCGCAAAGTACCTTCTCGATGCCTTGGACAGATTGCAGCGTCGCGCTGAACGCATTATCGGCAATGCAGAAGTGGCAAATACTCTTGAATTGTCGTAGCAACTCCTTTGCCATCAGAGTGTCCAAACTGTATAATAGTGTTGATAAGGATATGAACCTGGACTTGTTTAACTCATCTCTCAATCAGTTTAAAAACAAATTTAATAATAACTTCTTTTTTGTAAAAAAAAAGGCTTACCAACATTTTCCATTGAAAATCGAAGAGATATGAATAATTTAATCTGTATTAAGTTATAAACGGAAACTTGTAATTGGCCGTATTTAATTTATAAACACTTTTATTTTATGTATTAGCTGTAAGTTTTCCAAATAATTTTAAAATAAATAAAATAAAAAATAAAATAAAATCTCTGCAATTGCGTAGAGATGTTGTTGCGTCACTCAGCGTGTCTTACCGCTTATACCATGGCGAGTGATCTGAAGAGATCTTTGACCTCATCCCACCTTCTCCCTTTCTTCATAGGAATACACGTGCTGCTCTTCGGAGTCACTGCTTCACTGTCTTAAATATCCCATCGCGCACAAAGAAATTTGGTGACTCATTTCTTTGTCGCACCTCCAAAAGATGGAATAGTCTACCAGCACACGTTTTTCCTCCTTCCTATGATATGGGGTCCTTCAAAAGAGGCGTGAAGAAGCACCTTGTGGGCCGGCAGAGTGAAGTTAACTGATGCTACGTTTGTTTCCACGCTGCACCAGTTGTCTTCGCGTCTGGACTTCATTTCCATTTAACATCAGGTGGGATGGAGTCATTTGCCGAGCTAACTATAAAAAAAAAATATTTTGCTCCTTTGTAATTTAATAGTAGGTTTAAGTGAAACCTAACATAAAAAGTTCCCACAAATCAAATAGCGACAGGTTGAAATAAACCGCGAAATGTTCTCGTGCGAGTTCGTTGAACTCCATTCATAAATTCTATTTGATTGGTATTTATCAGGACACTAATACCATTATAAAGTTGAATTATTTTATTTCAGAGTGGTCAAAACAGTAATTAATTAACATCGTGATGGGAAACCAACTTTATTATCACAGTAAACTCATTCGTTTTACAATGAGAATATGCTTTCTCTGTTAACTTATCGTCATCATCAGCCTAGATTAGCACAGTAGCTACATTAATAACAGTTTGTACTTTAGGTCCAACTGCTGGGCTCAGGCCTTCCTTTATAAACAACAGTACATCGGGAGACTATCGACTATCATCTTACGACAACAATAGCTTAAGGTTTCTTCAAAGGGGTGATAGGACTAGAGAATGTAACCCCCCATATGTATGGCCGAAAACAAAAAATAAACTTTTTGTTTTCGGCCATACATATGGGGGGTTTTTGTCACATTTTAGCCTGCCTATCACCTCCTGCAAGGAAGTTGTCGAGTTCCCAGTAACACTGTATTTTGGAAACCCATCTAACAATTTAACAGGGTTATACAGGGTTATACAGGGTTATACAGGGTTACTGGGAACTCGACAACTTCCTTGCAGGAGGTGATAGGCGGCCTAAAATGTGACAAATGTAATATGTATGGCCGAGAACAAAAAATGAACTTTTTGTTTTCGGCAGCGTCGAATATTGGGAAATCCTCTACATATCATAGAAGGACACTTTTTTACAATAACTACACAAAATACAATAATAACATGCAAAAAAAATATCGAAATAACTATAAAAAATTACATCAGTCTAACCACTATAGGCAGTTGAAATTATGTTATAAATCCATCCCACTTTAAAGAGATGACAATCTCAAAGCTTTTCTACAACTCAACCCATTCATTAGGTGCTCACTAACTCACTAAGCAAACAGTACCTTCAGCCTCCGCTGCTGGCAACGATGTTATCTCAATGCTAACAACTAAATTGGTGAGCAGTTATGTGTTTCATAAGAAACGGTATATTGCCAATAAAAGCTGCCTACCATAAAACAGTTCGGGGCCAAAAACTGTGAACCACTTTTTTTTGTAACTGGTAACTCTTAAATTAAAACATCCGGCGATCGTTATTTCCTTTGCTTAGATAAAGCGATTTGGTGATAATTTTTTTTTTATTTATTATAGGAAACAAGCCACTTAGTTAGGGGTAGTTCTTCTTTGCAAAATATACTCAAACCAGATATGTAAAATTGAAAATATAATTTATTAAACAACATTTTAGTCCGGAATTCTAACGACTCTATTTTCTATTCTAAATGATCCTAATTCTCCTTTTAACACAAAATGTAGTTTCAGTTTCCTTAGCTCAACTTATGCCCGCCAACTTCGCTCATCAAATAATGATCTTCTCGCCACTCCTTTGCATCATTCAGGATTCGTTGCAGATACCTTCACGGTTCAGGCCATTCGATTTAGAACGCTCTCTCCAAAAAAGTCAGACAAGCTCCAAGTAATCATCATCATCATCATCATCAGCTCATTTTATGTCCCCACTGCTGGGGCACGAGCCTTCTCTATGGATGGATAGGGAGAACGGGCCATAAACCACCACGCGGGCCCAGTGCGGATTGGTAGTTGTTAACGACTGCTAATGCAGCCGGGACCAACGGCTTTACGTGCCTTCCGAAGCACGTAGGAGCTCGAGATGATAAAGTTTTGGTCACCGATCCGATTTTTGCGAAAGTTGCTTAACCTCAGCACTCGCAGACCGGGCGCGTTAACCACTGCGCCATCGAGCTCTCCAAGTAAATCGGTCTTTAAAACAATGGTGTATAAATTGTTTCTACAGGAATCTGCACCCACGTAAGAGATTAGTCTATTTTTTTTAAGTTTTTTTTGTAGTATTAATAAAATATAATATTGTTAATACTAAGTATATATATTTATTATTTATTATATTTCAGATCTTATAAATTTATGTAGTTTATGTTTCATTTACGTTATTTGTCGCATCGCTTACCAATTTTTCTGTCTAGCCCTTGGTCTACTGGTAGAGAATGCCATTTGTCATTAAGTCCGCCTTTTGTACTTTATTTTATTTTATTGTGCAATAAAAATTAAATAAATAAACAAAAAAATAAATAAACATTTAAGGCTTTGGAGCTTTGATGATTTTAATGTTAAGTCAATCAATGAAACAGAATTGTTGTATACACTAAAGCTTCAATCAAATAAAAACCAATATTAGGAAATTTTATGAAGTATTATATATATTTATGTTGGTACCATCCTATTAGTATTTAAAACGCGAAAGTTTGTTTGGATGTTTGTTACTCTTCCACGTAAACACTACTGAATGGATTTGGATGAAATTCGGCATACAGATAGTTTATAACCGGGAATAACACATAGAATACTTTTCATCCCGATATTCTCACGGGAACGGGAACCACGCGGGTGAAACCGCGAGCGGCCACTAGTAGATTTATATAACCATATATTTTTTTAAAGTTTAAAACAGTAAATTAGATAAACTTAATCAATATAAAAGTGGTATATAAGTATTAATTTACCGTTTTTTTTGTTTTTTTTTTATAGATAATAAGGCAAATGTCTCTGTTCAGCAGATGATGATGATGATTTGATGTTAATTTCGAGTACGAAGTCGGTACAATTGCATCAACACCTATCTCGACGGACATGAACTTGACCGTTACAATCGCAGCATAGCATCGTGTCAGCAAACCTGCGGAGGAAGAAAGCGGCTTTGTCACCGTAAACTAGTTTCTTGGCTTATCTAAATATACACCCATTGTGATTGTAAACAGTATTAGTTACGGCTGTTGTTCTAACGGCCGAAAGTAAAAGTTTTAACTAATGATGTGCTTTGTCTTCAAATGATATGGGTGAAGATAAAAGTACTATCATTTATAGTTATTAACATTCAAACCTATTTGTGAATCAGGCAAATAATGTGCAGATGTTAAGATACATAGAGACCCATATTACAGACTAACATATATACAATTTATACATAAAACTATATTACACGTTTGCTATCATGCTATCGATAACATGTTGTAGAGTTACAAATTTATTTAAAACTAGCTGACCCGGCGGACTTCGTACCGCTTTGACAGTTTCCATGACAACAAAAGAAACAAATCATTTTGAATTGGAAAATTAAATTGTAGTTTTTACTATTTTCCGTTACTTGTTATTTATGTTTCTCCCCGTTTAAACCTTCCCTGAACTTCCACAAATATTTCAAAATCAAAATTAGCCAAATCGGTCCAGCCATTCTCGAGTTTTAGCGATACAAACGAACAGCAATTGATTTTTATATACATAAATCATATAATTATATATCTTTTATTAAAATTGTTGTTCTAAGCTTAGAATCGACACTACTGAACCCCTGAACGGCGACAATGATTTCTAATCATAATTATCGTCAGCCTATAAACGTCCCACTGCTGGGCTCTGGTCTTCCCACGTAAATAGCACATGGGGAGATCAGGCCATGATCCACCACAGTAGCCTACTGCCAGCTGCTGTGTCTTGACGACGACGGCTATCTTACGGCAACAGCCAGGACCAACGGCCAAATGTGCAATCTGAGGTACGAAAGGGCCGATATTTATTTATTTAGGGCCACTTACTGTTTATGTATTACATTTCATCTTATAAAACTATAATTAGTTATATATAATCAATCAATTGTTTTTATTGTGTCTTCTTTTAATAAGGTAACTATTTGTTAACAAAAATAATAAAAGTAATAAGGTATGATATTTAAAACTTCTGTAGAATTATATGACGTAATTTAGCAACCGATTCATGGATATATTTTAATAATAAAATATACCATGGGATACCTCCGGATGGGTGACCATAAGGTCACCCATCCGGTAACCCAGCATTACGAAAGATTCTATACTTGCAGGATTTGTATTTAAGAGTTTACTAAAAAACCGTACTTTATCTAAAAAAAAAACAACAATTTCTAACCATGTTCAAACTGGTCCACTTTCTTACATATTTCTAACATATTGAAATAAAATCAGAATATCGTCGATATCTTAATTTTATTACTTGCCCATAAATCTTATAGATGGATCGCTATAATGGCGGCTGTCAAAGCCATTTACATACATTTACTTACATATCGATATCGCTATTTGGAGCACCGTTAATAAATCATATGTGAGCGGTCAAGTTCACGACCAAACTTGCGAGTGCGACGCTTCGGAAAGCATATTATAACACTCACAGTTATTTTCAACTTTAATGTAAGTGAATAAGGTTCGTTTTAAAAATATAGTGTAATGCAGCAACACACAATGGTAATATTTGATTCTCTTGGCGTAATTGGCGTATTCTTTGCACGATGCTGCCAAAAAGGTTTGTGATCTTGTACCTACTAAAACGGTGATTTTATCGCCAAGCGGCTTCTAAATACTTTCTGTTAAAGTAATACATTTAAAGAAAACTGTGTATTAACAAAGAAAGGTCAAAGATAAAAAAAATATCATGATCATAGTCAATCAAAGAAAGAGGAGAGCAGAGAAACAAATAATTATAATTAATAAAAGAAGAAATAAAATTAAAACAAACGTAGCAAGCTAATTAAAAAATATTGTCGTCGTTGCTACAGCGACGACAAAAAGAGCAAAAATAACAAATAAGCATTGACAGTTAATATTAAAGTACATTCGAAAAGTACAAACTATTGATAAAAACGGCTTGCTGCCTTACAGTAGTCGCATAATTATTATTATAATGTATAACTTTTGACATCTCATCTTAGCAATAAGCAATTTTAAAAATTTAGTCTGAAAAAAATAGGACAGGTAAGTATTACATCATTTTATAACTAAAATAAATGCAGTAAATACTCATTAGAAGACATATCAAAATGACCTTTGATAGTCAAATGACACAATATATCACATATAATAATAATATGTCATGTTCATATTACGATTTTAAATTTACAAAATGGCACGCGCGCTTGCGCACTTCCCCGACTTCCTGTTACACTGTTACACATACTTGCGTCCCATTTAGAAAGCGAGCGGAAAGATGTTACACATCAAAAATATTTCATCAAACTGCACTGCTGACATAGCAAATGCGAGTTGGTGGGATTTATACGCTGCCATGTTACGACCAGCTCATTTTATGTCCCCACTGCTGGGATATGAATGGATAGAGAAAACGGGCCATAAACCACCACAGGCCCTGTGCGGATTGGTGGTTTTTAAAGTCTGCTAATGCAGCCGGGACCAACGGCTTTACGTGCCTTCCGAAGCACGAAGAATATCGAGATAATACAATTTTGGTCACCCATCCGATGACCGGAATCTGTGAAAGTTGCTTAAACTTAGCAGACCGGGCGCGTTAACCACGGCGCCATCGAGCTCTTCGAGGAGGAGCTCAATATATTTTAATTCGTTATCCCATCCAGCGACCAGGTACTACGAAAGTATCTTAACTTGCATGATAACAAACAGAAAGCGCAAGCCAATGCGCCATAGATCTCCTACCATTTAAAACAGTTGAAATTCTCTAATTCCCCTCTATAAGGTGACAAAACTATGAAGGACTTACCATTAGAGCTACTCACATACTTACGGTAAATACTCGAAGAACTAAACGTTATGGTCCGATCCAAACACGAGAATACAGAAGATATTTGCACGTTCGCTCGAAAAGGCTCTCAAGAATTCAAAACTGTTCAACGACCCCGCAGACTGCTAATCACACAATGCGCAGCACGAGTCAGTAACAGATACGGCGATTCGCAAAAAAACGTAGAGAGCCTTTTATGTCAAGAGTCATATTATTGTAACACGCGTAATTGGTAGAACTGTATATATGTAAGTGTGGTTGCGTAGTAGTCGAAATTCACAAAATATACAATGTTTACGAAGTAATGTAATACCTTATACATAAAGTAAAGTAAACAGTCTATAACTGTCCCACTGCTGGGCAAAGGCCTCCATCATTGAAATCAAGTCATCGCTACAATTGATGGGTAATGGCTTAATCACCACGCTTGCCAAATGCGGGTTGGTGATCACAAACCCGGGCTATGCATCGTATAATCCGAAATACATTTTACCCAACCTGGGATTGAACCCGGGACCTTCGGGTATCGGGCCGAGCGCTCTGCCACTCGGCCACCGAGGCTTACATTACTTTGGACATTATATATTACATACACCCCAACACAAGTATTTTACATTACTCTATGGGGTTGTCTCACTACATATTATGTATTTCATTGGGATATAAAAAACTATTTTATTTATTTTATTATATACCTACCTACATTTTATTTTGCTGCACTCCATAATGATGAATTTTTATCATACCAAATCTCACACTCAATGTCATATCCGTGTGATATAAATTTAGTCAAGTCACATTTATAAAAAAAAAATACCCGGACAATATTTTTGGAAAACATGTAAGTAGGTATGAGTCCCCAGTCAGCTTCAATCAAATTTAAGATATTTACAGATCATAGTTATATTTTTTAGTTAGGTACTTAGTGCCTTACAAATAAACAAAGAATATGGTCTGAATAGTTATGCCGTGTTTGGGCCTGTCATGTAAACGTCATTTCAAATTAGAGTAAAAGAGACGAAACACGGAGTAACTATTCGGAGGTTATTCTTTATTTATTTGTAAGACCTTTAATCCTTTTGGTTAATCGTGTTTTTTAATTATTTAGTTTTTTTGTATGAAGAATTGAAATCTCAACAAAAAAAAACATAAATCTTTACAACCAGGATAAGTTTTACATATTATTATAGATAACCTATACTACATAAAAACACGAACGTTATAAATGTTATTTATACGTATGTACTTTTAAACATCAATCAAAATACGGACGATTCGTGACGTAATGTTAGACACGTTTCATGCGAGAGTGACACACAAGTATTTTTTAAAGCAGTCAAACAAAAACAGTAGCACACTCATATCTAAAAAGCTTATAACAATTCATAGTTAATCAATTAGTCAGCATTAAGTTGAACACTTTCACACTCGCCACAGTGAAATTATTTTACAAACCAGTCGTTATTGATTAATACCTAACACACAAGACTATCCATAAGCTATTAGCTCAAAGTGCCCATAAGAGAAATTCAACAAAAAATTAAGCACTAATTTGGAGGAAGCGTTACAATTAGCAAAAGCTTTCACATTTCACATCAATATTAAATTATCGTTGACACTCTTTATAATATTCCGGATTTTTTCATACAGCATCCTGTATTGGAATCTATTGATTTGAAGAAACAGGTAATTTAGACACAGGCACATTAGTGTTTATTCTAACAAAAAGAATTCTAATTATTTTTTGTTAGAAAAAACATTAATAAACAAGAAAGGAAGGCTAAGTACAGTTTTATTATAACGGTGCAATTATTCATTGAAATCAATGTCGAAATGATTTCAGATCCCTACAATTGATTGCCCTACAAAATAAAATAATTATTATTTTGTATTGTTTGTAATTTTGTGGCTCATATTGTAGAGATTATTGATACCGAATTGTAATATTAGAGTAATAGGTACATAAATTAATATTAACATGCATAAATTTAAGATATTAGTTAGTATGAGTAAATGCATGTTGTATCGTTTTTGAAACAAACAATAAACCAACACAAAAAAAACAATAAAAAATGAAAATAATAATTACGAATTCATAAATAAAAAACTTCAACTAACTCGCCTGTCCGAGGCAACTTGCCCAAAATGCTGGCGGCATTGCCCCTTTCAATGGCCAAGCTAATGCGCTGTGCGAAAAAATGACTTGATCTCCGCTCACCCGTTGCTTCGTACAGGCGAGCAGTTAGGTCATTAAAAACAAAAATATAAATAATAAAACAAATTTTTTCTAGCCGGAGAATCTTCTTGGATAAATCTTTGATAACAAATGAAAACGAACACGCACCTAGAATAGCTCTACGTGTACAGTCATTAGCAGTAACTTGTAAACAATATAACTCTTAATACAATAGAATAAGAATCAAAACTAGTGAAAAGTTTACATATTAACGCTCGTGACTACGACTTTGACAGACGTTGAGTACCATGCAGTAGTTAAACTAGTTCTTCTTTCATAGTAACCCTCAATAAAGCAGAACATGATTGAATTTTTAATTGGTTTTTAAATTTTATTTTAATCAGTAGCGGCCGCTCGCGAGTTCACCCGCGTGGTTCCCGTTCCCGTGGGAATATCGGAATAAAAAGTATCCTATGTTTTAATCCAGGCTATAAACTATCTGTATGCCGAATTTCATCCAAATCTATTCATCTGTTGTAGCGTGAAGAAGCAACAAATATACACACATACACCAAACTTTCGCATTTATAATATTACTAGCGGCCGCTCGCGGTTTCACCCGCGTGGTTCCCGTTCCCGTGGGAATATCGGGATAAAAAGTATCCTATGTTTTATTCCAGGTTATAAACTATCTGTATGCCGAATTTCATCCAAATCCATCCATCCGTAGCAGCATGAAGAAGCAACAAATATACATACATACATACACACAAACTTTTGCATTTATAATATTAGTGTGATATAGTGTGATGAATCAAGTATCAAGGAGTTAATTACACAGATATTAAAGACACTAGGTCTTGCTAACTTTTGTAAAATAATAATGTCAGTAACTATCACATAATAATTTATTAACTATCATTATTACTTAATGGTCCTTTCAGGTTGAACTGAATTAAATACCTACTTTACTTTTTGTAAAATCTTCTAAAACCACATAAAACAATAAAAACAGTTTAGGAACACACGCACACACACATAACTGGAGTAACTGCAACTGACCAAACATTATAATCAAGCCTCAGCATTTTCCCAAACAAGTCATCTGTCAGCCGATTCCCATCGCCAAAAGTTACATATAAGAACACGGGCGAACATAATTCTAAACATTCGAAGTTCGAACTAACATCGAGAAAGTGAAAGGTGGCAGGGACCGTCTCGATCCAGCGATTAGCAAAAAGCTGCTCAGACCCGAGGAGCTTCTGAGTTGTGGCTCAGTCGTCGAGTTGGACGCACGCTTCTGTTGTTCTATTTATTGTTTATCATCGGTACCGGCGCGGCATTATGATGCGTCACTGTTTACTCGGATTCACGGTAAGACTGCTTTGCTTATGTACTAACCCCCTTATTCATAACATAACCTTTGTGTGACGTTGATAAAACAATATTAAACTAAATAATGCTCAAATAGTTTTTTATGAATAAGGAAGTAAGTTGTTAGTTAATTCGTTGAAAGAAAGTTTTAACTTAGAAAAGCACAAGGGTTCGATTCCCGCTACGACACTATGTAAATTGATGGGGTTTATATTTGTAAATTTTAGTTTTTTTTTAATTTAATGTTTACGTATGTAGTGTTATGTAGTAACAGACACATAGAAATGAATCACTTTATACAGATCTGTTCGTGTTTATTAAATTATTAAATAAAATAATATGGTCGGTCTTGTTCATATAAATTTTACGTAAAACGAACCCGAATAAACTTAGTTGACGTAAACTACTTAAAAATCAATTTTAAGTTTTTATTTTTATTTTGAGACAACCAACACCTCCGACTTTAATCTCCCAGACGTCGAATCTTACAAATGGTTTGCAACATCAGGATAAGAAATATGTAAAATAAATCCATGAAAAGTGTTTCATTTCGAGTTATAATGTCATTTTCTTTTTTTAACTTAGTTTACTTTTTAAGTAGTGTCATGAAGACTAAAATGCTAATTTAAATCTCTCGGCCTCAGTCCTAGAGGTGCCGGATTGGATTTCCAGCGGGCATATATGCTGTTATCGGTCAGATAAACAAGTGCTCAATGTAGCTAGTGGTAAGGCTCGTAGTCCACCTGACTAGCTACCGCCACAATCTGTATAAAAACTAGCAACCCGGCCCGGCTTCGCTAGGGAACAATGTTTTAATATAATAAATAAAAAAGATTAACGGTTTAAGCAGAGTAAGACAAGAAAGCGCTTGAACGGCCAGATTGTAATCGGAACAGTCACTGTTCTTTACTATTTTGAGATATATTATTTATATTATATTGGGTACGTAAACCACCCCCAAGACGCTCTATCTATTAGAAAAGACCGCATCATATTCCGTCCAGTGGTTTCTGAGATAAGCCTGTCCTAAATAACAGACGCCTCCCGGGGACTTTCTTATGTACTATGCATATCGGGTCAGGTGCTCTCCCAATTGAGCTATCGTGCTTGGTGGTGGTAGGTGGGTGGTAGTTGTTGACATTGAATCGGCGCCTTTGGCTTTCAAAGTAAAAAGTAAATAGTGTTGAATAATTTCGGCAGGCTGGTTAGAACCACGATAGCTTAATTGGGAGAGCACCTGACCCGGTATGTCAGAAGGGTGCGGGTTCAAATCCTGCTGCTGTGGAATTTTTTTCAACATTTTGTGTTTTTGTAATTTGTTCGCAACAAAATTTGCGTTAAAAATTGTATAAACTATTTTACTATGCATATATTATAATTATATAAGTCTATTAATTAACTGTGTTAACATCATGTTCCGTCGGTTAGAGATGAGAAATAGGCAGTTCCATAGTTTTTGAGAGATCCGGGTGAAGTGAGTTTCCATATTCAGCCTTATATCGAATTACCATTATGTGGGATAAAAGCCACTTTTCCGTTGTGGAATAAAAATAAAAGATGTAGGTATAATATATAAACACGTTGAATTATCTTAAGTTGACGACTGACATCATCACATTTTGTTTTTTCCGTAAACTCGTAGTTCCAAGTAGCTTCACAATAACCCCACTTATTCCTGTTAAATAGTCCATAATAATGCAAGATAATAATAAACGCTGACGTTAAGTGGGTCCAGTTTTTGTCATTAACTATTTGAGTCTTCGTAGAAAGGTTAACCGGTCAGGAATATTGAGCTGTAAGATGGTTGCATTATGATTTGAAGATTTTCTTGACGAATAAATTAAGGCGACACACTGAAAAAAAGCAACACTTTTCGTCGAATAGTTTCAGACTAACGAATTTGAAATGATGACATAGGTAAATTCATGTCTTTATCTTGAACTAGCTGACCCGGCGGACTTCGTACCGCTTTGACAGTTTCCATGACAACAAAACAAACGAATCATTTTGTATTGGAAAATTAAATTGTCGTTTTTACTATTTTCCGTTACTTATTATTTATGTTTCTCACCGTTTGAACCTTCCCTGAACTTCCACAAATATTTCAAAATCAAAATTAGCCAAATCGGTCCAGCCATTCTCGAGTTTTAGCGATACAAACGAACAGCAATTGATTTTTATAATTATATAGATATAATATCTTAGATTAAATCAATCTAAGTAGAATATAGGTGGATTTGCTAGCTTCAAATACACGATTGTATAATTTTGACTCGATCATAATTATTTTCGATAACACCACTAAACAATCACTATTGTTGAAATTACAACAAATGGAAACCACTCAAATATATACATCATCAATATTCGTAATTTAGTAATAATAATAATAATAATAATATTCCTCACTCTGCAGCCCTGACCACCGGTAGCTTAGGCCCTGCCTCGCTACTGGCGGTACACTAGGATTAGGTTTTTATAATGTTTTATTGTTTTTATATTAAAATATTGTAAAAATCTAGTTTTAAGAAAGAAAATAAATATAGAGTATAAAAATAGCTTTATTACTCAATATCGATTTTACAAAATGTTGAGACATCCCAGAAAGTAATACAAATAATAGCTGTATATTTTGATAACTATACCAATAAATACATTTTTCTTTAATATTTTTGGATTTCGATCTCAATTGTCGCAGGCTCTACGTATTTTCGACCTTATGACAGCGCCAGAAAGGATCAGCCTTTTTGAATGTTCACAAATCGAAGTGTCGTCATAACACAATCTAAGTATATTGCTGTTACAACTTCAATGTTAGCTAACATCTTCGGGAGACTATTAGACACTTTAATAATTTCTATTTTATATACTTTTTAATATAAAATTGTTTTTAAAAATTGCTGAAATTATGAGATACGGGCAGTTGTTCACTCGATGTTCAGTTGTCAATCTAATAACCGACTTTAAATAAGGTTTTATTTCTTATCTATTCTACAATGTTTCGTCTTCGTCTCGCTTTATGGTGAGCGAATAAGGCCAAATGAGGCAGCGGCCCTCACCCAGTATCCTCAACCACTGAGGAAGTGGCTATCTTATCCCTAACTATGTATGAAAGTGCCTCGTGTGAGGTTTGTTTACCATCCGTATTCATTCGATTACGTTTACGAAAGCGAAAATATGTATGGCGAAATTGTAACTCGTATGTCACCAGTAGGCTTAGCCAAAGTAACATTAAGAAAACGATGGCGAAGTTCGAAAAGAATAAAATGTATGGGATTGACATAAGCCGCGCTAAATCCCGTGGTCAATCGTATGTCAATCCCATAAATTTTATTCTTTTCGAACTTATCGTTTTCTAACGAACGCTGTCGTTTTCATAATGTTACTTTGGCTACCGCCACTGGAGGCGCTTCTTCAATGCCATACTAATTACCGTTTTCGTAAACGTTATCGAATGGCGAATGAAACTCCTACTTAGCACCCTGAACATATTATTATAATTATGCTTAAAATGTTTTTTTATTTTTTTTTATTTATTCTTTCCAAGTTCGTCACGAAGACAATAATGTTGAAGTACTTGATAAGGTAGTTGTAACCAGGCGAACTTATTACATACCCATCTACTGAACCGAGTACATTAAACGAATCGAACACGTGACCTCTTGTGTCTCTGACCGGTCGGTGGTGCTAACTACTAAACCACAGACGACAGACGCGATGAAATAGTTTTGTTGTTGTCAAGAATATTTTCCGCGTAATTTTAATTTTGTAGTTTTTAGTGTCCGGGTCCGTACCCATAGGGTAAAACGGGAACCCTGTTACTAAGACTCCGCTGTCCGTCCGTCCGTCCGTCCGTCTGTCTGTCTGTCTGTCTGTCTGTCACCAGGCTGTATCTCATGAACCGTGATAGTTAGACAGTTGAAATTTGCATAGATGATGTATTTCTGTTGCCGCTATAACAACTAATATTAAAAAAATAGATTAAAATAAATATTTAAGGGGGGCTCCCCATAAAACAGACATGATTTTTTTGCCGTTTTTATAGATACTTAATGGTTCGGAACCCTTGGTGCGCGAGTCCCACTCGCACTTGGCCGGTTTTTTTACTATATTTGGAAACAATCAACGCTTCGGATGCGTTCAGTTTTAACTATCTAACAGAATACCTGTCCAAATTACTGTATTCTCTATATTATAGACTTCTATCGATTCTATTGACTATATTCTCGATAGTCCAATTGTCAAAAGAGGCCTTTTGAGACACGATAGTGTACGTTTTGAAATAGCTGAATCGAATCCCAGATCATGCTTAAAAAACGAAAAATTGTGTATAAACTCAAAAAACAAATATTTTTAAAAACAATCAAAAGAACATTTAATTTTTCCAGCAAACCGAGGTATCGTAGTAGTACATCTTGCAAATCAGTACATTAAAATCTTTGGTTAAGGAGTATACATAATATAATGCCTAAATAGCAATTGTAATTTTGTTTCGTTGTATGAGAGAGTGAGAATACAATGGTCATCGAGTTCGTACAAAATTAGTGTCTAGTCAAGACTGTTAATCAATCATAATCCATCTTAAATTATGAAAATCGTGCGTCTGCATAGCAATTGTCATTAGTACCACCATACAGTACCATTTCTCTGCAGTATAATAAAGTCTTACTTCAAACTTTTCTCGGCTTTCCCGCACAATGGAACCAGGTTAATGTTGAATACCATGGATAACATGGAAACATCATGTTTCGCACAAAGGGCGTTCTTCTATTTTAATAAGGTAGTTTATTAGTTAGCCTATAATAAAATGTCCCGTCATCATCATCATCTCAGCCAAAAGACGTCCACTGCTAGACAAAAGCCTCCCCCAAGGATCTCTACAACGACCGGTTTTGTGCTGCTTGCATCCAGCGGCTTCACCAGATCGTCGGTCCACCTTGTTGGAGGCCTGCCCACACTGCGCTTTCCGGTACGCGGTTGCCCCTCCAGGACTATCCCGCCCCAGCGGCCATCAGTCCTGCGAGCAATGTGCCCTGCCCACTGCCACTTGAGCTTAGCAACTCTTCGGGCTATGTCGGTTACCTTTGTTCTTCTGCGGATCTCCTCATTTCTGATTCGATCACGCAGAGAAACCTCAAACATAGCCCTCTCCATTGCTCTTTGAGTGACCTTGAGCCTTCTGATAAGGCCCATAGTGAGCAACCGAACTGACCCACTGCTAAGCAAATATCTCCAACATTGAAATCAAGCCATCGCTACAATTCACAAACACAAGTTCGCGCATTTACCGCGAAAAAACATCCCTTCACCGTACCTCTGAACTTTGAGGGAGCTCTCCTTGATACCAACCCGACTATTGGGATCCTTGGCGTCGATATTTCGAGTGACGTTCAGTTTCGAGGTCATTTGGAAGGTATTGCCGCCTCTGCGGTCTAGTGGTTAAGACCACCAGTTCAGACCCAGAGGTCCCGGGTTCGATTCCCAGCGGGGGGTACATGTTTGTGTACTCGGTTTGGTTGGTGGACTTGTTTGTCCGCCTGGCTAGCTACCACCATCTTATCTAAATATGTCGCCATAACATCAATGTTTGTAGCATTGTTGTGTTCCGGCAGCTAGAGATAAGATAGCCAGTGCCTCACTAGTTGAGGATCCCGGGTGATGTGCGCTTCCATCATTGGCCTTATCATCACTTAACATCAGGTGAGATAAAAGCACTGTGCTTACCCGTAAGACATAAAAAAGCTAAGTTAGCTTCGAAAAAGCTGGGTATGCAATAGAGGGGGTTAGTATTTCATGCCGGCCCACCGCTTACAACTGTCAAAGCACAGATCAGGCCGCATATGGAATACTGCTCCCATCTTTGGGCTGGAGCACCACAGTACGTCTCCTTCCATTTGACCGCATTCAACGCATAGCCGCTCGAATTGTCGACGACATGGTTATTTCAGGTCGGCTCGATGCACTGGCTCTTCGGAGAGACGTTGCGTCTGTCACCGCATATGTCATGGGGAGTGTTCTGAGGAATTGTTCGGCTTGATCACTGCCGATGAAATCCTTTACAGCACTACACGCAATCAACTGTCATTCCATCCACATCACCTTGATGGATGGCGGTCTACTACTGTGCGTTTTTCAAGAAATTTCTTGCCTCGAACTACAGTGTTGTGGAACCAGCTCTCGGCGGTGGTATTTCCGGACCGTTACGACCTTGGGATCTTCAAGAAACGAGCCTATTCCTTCCTTTAAAGCCGGCAACGCGTCTGCGATTCCTCTGGTTTTACGGGTGTCCATGGGCAGCGGTGATTACTCTCCATCAGGTGACCAGCCTGCTTGTTGTCTCCTTCTTTTATAAAAAAATAATAATTGATGAGTTTGGTGGCCATAAATCCGCGCTATGCATTGGAAAACCCGAGTTACACTTAGCCCGATATGAGACTAGAACCTTTGGATATTGGTCCGACCACTTTGACACTTCACCACCATGACTTTTTAATTTTATTAAAACCAATATTAATATGAGATTGATATGATATAAATGTAAAATTTACACTCATTTTGTTGCAAACAAATTACAATGGTAATTACAATTGGCTTTGGGTTCTAAATCCTACTCGTGGATTTAAATAAACAAAAAGATATAGCCTGTAGGATATCGAATACTCACCTTCTGGCATACCGAACCAGACGTCTCTTCACAAAGGCTTCCATTAGGCTGAGGCTTCTGTGCCAACAGCTTAATCTGCCTTCCTAAGCACGACATAATAATAATATTTTATATGATATAATATGCAGGGTCGTCCAATGACCCGGTAATACGAAAATCGCTAAACCCGCTCGATCCCAAGCCGAATACGCTGGCCTCTGTGCCAATGAACTGCTCCAATTGAATTTCTTCAATTGAAAAATTTTATGTTGCATCAAAAGAAATCGACAGACCCTTTGATTATTATTGATGCTCAATTTTCCTTGATTACAAACCAACATTACGACATGTTTTCAAAGATACGGCTGCTTTAAAATTTAAAAAAAAATCTAACTTTGAAATTATATCTTGCCCGTTGGGTAAGGTAAAGTTACCGACGACCACCCACTGCCAAAGAGTACGCTGTGCTACTTATTACTTAAATATCATATCTGTCAGCAACATGTGCCTGCCATTATATCAATGACTCAATGAGTGCATAAAAATAATAAGGTAGTTTAATTGTTTTCTAAAGTTTATGTATTTATATATATTAAAATGAAACAATAAAAGAGACGATCAACACCTCAGTCTCCCAGTGACCACGGACACAGTGTTCGAAAATTCAGGATAACATAATATGTAACATCAAACGCTAGTAAAATCATAAAAAAGGGTTTCATTTCAAGTTGTACGTAGGTACTTATTTATTATTCTGTAGTGTAATTATACTATTTGGTAGTGCGTACTCTTCGGTGGGCTTACCCTATGTGGTCCCTTTCGCTATGTGGGTATGTGGGACAAAATCATACGGCGTACGCACAATAGACTCTTGGAGATCAGAGTCGAGTTTCTTGAACCGACTTGACCCGATGACCTCTATGATTGAGACAAAAGATATTATGTAAATAGCCTAAATCCCGTTTAATACAAAAGTACAGTTAAGCGTACTATTGCTAGTAATAGCCTTGTTGCCAAGGCTATTAGAAATTTTGTATTGTCCAACTTAAGATGCGTCTACGATCTATCACACACGTGGAGATAAAGTGAAAAGCCTTCTGCTAACTTAAATAGAAAAGTATCTTAAGAAAAGTATACTTATTTTTTCCAAATTTAACAGTAACATGCTAGACTGCTTACAGTTTAAAACGTCAAGATAAATATAAAATAAACGCGAATATGTATGTACGAGTATAAAGAGTGCTTTATTTTGCGTAAACTTTAAAAAACGACAGTCTAATAACACCAACATCTAAACTCCAGTCGATTCAGTTGAATCCTTCTTAATAGGTTGGGTCAAATTCAAAGATTCTCGGGTTCCGCATTAACCACAGCCTCGATATATTGTACTGCTGACACTCAAACCTTTTGATGATATACTCGTACTTACATATAGGAAGTGGCATCCACAAAAAACATTTATTATAAAGACCGCATTATGTGTGTTGTTGAACGTTTGTACATATTTATAAGATAGCCAGTTTTCCAGTAGTTGAGAATTCTGGCTGAAGGAAGCTACTACCCTCGTACTTTCGGCCTTATCGTCATCGTCCTTAGGTAATTAAAAACAATATAAGATGGTGCTTATAATTTGCACGTTCGCCAACCATATATAGATCACAGACGGCCTATAACTTGCATGTTCGCAAATCAGGTATGGATCGCAAACGTCACGAAGATACAGCGATTGTATTTTGTTTTTTGTTCAAATCTTGGCGAGACACCTCGTCGGTAACGGTCGAGTGTCGATCGCCAACCGCCATATGTGTTCGACCGACTTCGACCCACAATTTTTCCTTTTGCACTACTAAGTAATGAGTTTTCGGCGCATCGCCTAACTGGGCAGCCTACTTGCAGTTTGACACAGTTTTTTTTGTCATGCGTGCTAACAAAACGAACATAACTTGATGTGAAGAACGGTCATAAAATCACTAAATTGGCGCACTTCCTTTATCGTATCTTAAATGAAAGATTGAAGAGATCGCTTGTAGCGATAAAGTTGCCTTTGCCTATACTATGATGATTTAAGTTTATGCGTAACTGGTTTTTTCAGCATGTTTTTTTCACATATAAAGTGTTTAAAGTTTGTAACTTGTTTATTTTGAGTAGCGTCGTCTATGGGAGTTATTCAGTAACGCGTAAGCAGCTCTAAGGACAGTAGGTTAGGTACACATGTAATCTTCTATCCCATTACATTTTAGAGTTTTTATTTGAAGAATTAATAAATTGTTTTTTACATAACATTATTATCATAACATACATACATACATTGTCATAGATTACCCGTGTCGGTTAAAATACATCTTTGTAGTATAACTCAACGTTTTAAATTGTATCATAAAAACGTGTAAAAAGATATGCACACATTAACTTATACATATAAGTATATATTATGATAAAAAAAATGTTTTAAAAAGATAAACAACTCAGTGAGATCTGTTGGCTTATTTGATTTAAAATAGCGTTATATGGAAAAAGTCAACATTTGATATAGATAGCATACACAACTCTTCGTGACTTTCTAGTTAAATAACACCTAAAGTACCTATGGGGCTGTACCTCCAAAAACCAAAGAACTACAGCGCGCTGTCAACAAACGCTTGTTTCTTATACACCCATTACTACTACTTTCATCCTTATTAAAAAATATTGACCAATAAGAGACACAAATAAAGAAACACAATTAAAAACCATTATTATATTCGGTTCAAAGTTTTTCAAAGAGGTCAAAGAAAACTTTTACATCTCAACACTTTCCCTAATCTAATCTAATATTTTTATTGTTTGTAAAGTTTTAATTTTTGTTATTAAACTATTTATTAACAAACTGAAGTGTCTAAAGCTGAGCTCAGTCCAACACGGACATTCCAAATGCCAAACTACTGTACGTATAACAATTACTACTTCCTGATTTAAATGTCAAAAGCAAAAGTGCTAGGACAAGGCATGCTTCGTTTGAAATGTCAACACTTTTTGTCGCTTCCAGAATGAAATAGAGCGGTGTAAACCAGTTTGAAATTTCAATGTGACTTTCAAAGCACTATTTTTTTTTACTTTTTTTTGAAGTGCTAATTGCTGCACTGAAGCTAAATTAAATATAAAAAAAATAAAAAAAAAGAATATAAAAATACAGTGAAATAAACGACTAAACGATCTAAAGACTGATATCAGTTGCTGACTCCTATTTTAATGATTATGAGTTTTGGAGGAGGAATCAGGGGACAACGAAACGTTGATTTTGTCTACTTTTCATACATATTTTTCAATTCTGTCGACCTTAGTGTTTCCTCTTAAAGAGAAAAAGGTCGGTCACCGGTTTTATTCAAGCACTGATGCCACCATTGAAATAACACTCTTACTCAACTCAACTCTTACTAAACCCATTGTTGTATTGGTTTATCGAGCAGATGTTATTAAACTTTCATAAAATATTTTAAACTTCTTTATTTATAATATAAATTATAAACAAGTGCATAGCAAATGTTTATGAACGTGAGAACAAGTAGCAAGATTGCAAGGTCAAGAAAAAGAAAATAAAAGTGACTCACTATTTCTGTAGGGCTATCAACATGTAATATTAATCAATGCTTCATAATCAGAAATCGAATACACAACATTAAAAAACCATTGATTGTTATTTCGATGCTTAGATTTTTTTTTCGATTTAGATTTTTTTTCGGTGCTTATATTTTGATTACTTTGAATAGAAAGGCTAATAAAAAATATTTTTTGTAACACATAAAGGGGAAGTGCTTAACAGAATATCGTTGGTATGGTAGAAGACTAAGGAAAGAATAAGGGAGAGTTTAAAGCGCATTTCAACCGAAATTCTCAACCACTAGTGAAAGTTAAATAACTTTTTACTGCTTCTTTAATTCCTTAAAATAGGCAATCGCTCTTGATAAAGTTTTTTTATTTTATATTTTATATAAGTATATTTATTAGCATGCTGCGTTAATATTTTATATTTAAGAGCGTTTACGCCGCGCTCTAGCGCCGCCAATGAAAAAAGACATATCTAGTAATTAAAGATAGAAAATCAAATTATGCTCAACAAACTATCTGAATGAAGTAATTTAGCATTTTTACGTCACCTAATGAACACCTGACATATTATGGTTTAGTTAAATATGGCGTTATAGTTAAAAGTGGCCGTAACGTAATGCTAAATTACTTCATTCAAATAGTTTGTTGAGCATAATTTGATTTTCTATCTCTAATTAGGTACCAGATATGTTTTTTTTCATTAGTGGCGCTCGTGTGCGGCGTAAACGCTCTTAAATTTAAAACATAAAACCCACTGTCACATATAAATTATCAAAAAGCAACTGCCAACCCTATATTAATTCAATGTCAAAATCCAAAACCGGTTGTTGCTGCTGTAAGTGTTACGAAAAGAAGGAAAGTTGTATTTTGCTTTTTCTTATCATTAAAGTAGCAACCAGGCAAACACGGCTTACAAGATTAAAAGTAGTTAAATTTTTAATGGTTTTTAATGGGTTAAATCTTCTTCAATTCAATCTTCAACAGTACCTCAAGTATGTGTCTCAAAAGCGTGTCGGTAGCTTTGATTATATGATTATATTACTTATATCTGATTTTGACATAGGGCTATGGGAAAATTGACAAAATTAGGTCACCGAACACGATTGTAGACATTGCAGAATCGA
Source organism: Eudonia lacustrata (assembly GCA_947562085.1). NCBI lineage: Eukaryota > Metazoa > Arthropoda > Insecta > Lepidoptera > Crambidae > Eudonia > Eudonia lacustrata. The sequence goes on along the minus strand of OX387313.1, from coordinate 1,970,392 downwards.
GGGTCAAATGTAGTAGTATAATAATATGTGGCCACATCACACTTTATGTAGAAGTTAATACAGAAGTTTATTTTTTAGAAAACATAACACGTTTTCACCAAACTACAATTTATGTCAAAATTGAGGATATCTAGACTAGTCTTAGTAGTCACCTTTGCTCAAAAACATGCGCTATTCTGTCATTCACAAACATAAAGTACATCCAAAAGTAAACAAGTTTTCACAAACCAGCTACAATGATTATAACTTAAGATAATGTCCCTTACTAGATAACCATCTTTCTTTAGGTTACCCTTTATAAAAACTGTACTTTATGTCAGTAAAATGTATTTTTAATGATTTTAATCTAGTTTTATACAGAAAACTTGTATGATTCTGTTCATACCAACTGAGTTATTATTTAAAATGGTACCTAAAGCAAACCTTTTTTGCCTTGTTTCAGGTTCTGGCTGTAGTCTTCGTAGTTGGAGTTTCATCACGGCCTTCAAACAATGAGTATGTTTCTTTTATTTCTTGTTGAAGTACAGACGCCAGCACATCAACCTTTGCAAAACTGTCAAATTTCTTCAATACATTTTCAACCATATAACTTAGACATAAGGTTCAAAGTCTATTGAGTAATTTTGACAGTGTGTAGTAGATTGATCTGAAGGCGTGTGTACAACGAGTTAAACAATATTTTGTTGGCGTACTATATAACGTCCCTGTGTGGTGCCGGGGATAAAGAATTGCACCACCCCATCTCAACCCGTGGATGTCGTAAAAGGCGACTAAGGGACCATTCCAGAGAATGGGCAGCAGCATCTCTCTGAGGTTACTTTCAACCTACTGCGATCGCCAACCCGCCTGCCAAGCGTGGCGATTATGGCAAATACCCCCCATCTTGGGGGAGGCCTTTGTCCAGCAGTGGACGTCTTTTGGCTGAGATGATGATGATGATGATGATGATGTACTATAAAAACGTTTTACTGCCTCATATAAGAGTACATGTTCCAAAATTGGATTTGAAAAATTGACACGCCTACAACCAACTGTTGCAATGAATTTGAAAACGACATGATGTACCTTTAACTATTGCCAACCCTGCTTAACACTCCTTTCTTTTATATATCGCGAAACGACCTATATATCTTGGTATGCACTATACATTTAAAGCACCGACTAACCTAGAAACGTTTGGCTTAGTTACCAAGTAGACAATCATGTGCTCGAGCATCCCGCATTTTGGGATCCTATGGTTCAGGTATGATGTACTTCCATTTTTATTTATTATTAACTGATGCTTTTATTGCACCGCTTTTATTTTTACACACTTTACTTACATGCTAAATTAATATTTCGCTTGGATATGGTATTGGAGTGTTTTCACACAAACAACTTACTCGAAATACTTTTTTTCAGGGCTGTCAAACCTCTAACTATTGAAGAAAGAAAACAAGAAACTGAAGAACATAATGACAAGATAGAGAGATCTCTTATTTATGAAGAAGTGCCAGGGCTTGAAGTTGGAAGTAGCAACGCGAGAGATATTGTTGAAAAGATACAAGCCGTCAATGATGGCTTGCAAACTCCGAAAAGACGACCACCAATTAATTATAATACCCAACCACAAACTGGAGGAGGCTACATAATTAATAAAGAGATATTAGAAAAAATCCAACAAATTATTGCGGCAGGCAAATTAAACCCCTCGACTCTGACACATAAGTATCAAGAGAGCAATTCTTTATCAAACGAAGATTTAGGCGGACCGCGAAACTCAAGACAAATGCCTATTTCTATGTCACAGTTTCCAATTGGAATCAATCAAGGTCAAGTTGCAGTGACACCCTACATAACTAATATACCTGTTATGGTTGTTCCATTACTCAACAATAATTTGATTAACAGTGATGTCAATACCATTGATGGTAGTGGCTCCTATCAAACAAGGCAAAGCCCGTCACTCCCTTTTCCGATTCAGTGGCCTTTAGCGCCTTTTTTCCCAATATTAATAAAAGATCCGCTTCTTAACTTCTTGGGTGGTGGTAATTGGAATAGCCTGTTTAATTACGGACAGAGTGCTGACGTGTGCAATAGAAAACAGAAGTCTGTTGATGACGAAAATATAGCTGAGGACTTATTGACCACTGAAAATTTAGTAAAGATGATAAATGAAGACAACTCTCAAAATACATTGCCAAATTCAAGACAAGCAAGAGCAGTTAGGAAACGAACAATATCACAAATCACACCCCTAGACAACAACCTTGAAAACTTGAAAAAAGTCAAGAAATTTCTCACACCAAGACCGACAACTAAAAAACCAGTAAAACAGGTTTACTCCGAGGAGCAACCTCAAGACACTAAAACTGTAAATTCTGATGAGGGAGACTTGCGTTTTCCTTTTGGAGATTTCAATTGGTTTGGAAACAGAAAGCCCATAGCACCGAGCCCTGGCTTCTTTATCAACAGATTAAAGGTCAGACGAGGCGGTGTAGCGATAGCAGGTCCCGGTGGTGTAGCAACTGCTGGCAGAGGAGGAACCGCCATCGTCGGACCGGGAGGCCTCGCATATACTCAACCTGGAGGTCTTGCAGTGGCTGGACCATCCGCACGGATCATCGCCCTGTCATCAGACGCCGACCTTTCATCCATCGTCTCCCGCCTCCAGGAACAATCAGCAACTGATGGTTCTGTATCACGTTTATTACAAGCAATCCCCGAAGGAAAAGTTGTAGCAACAGGCCCCATAATATATTATCATCCCACTGAGCAAACGTGACCGTATTTTTCACCTTTAGTAATTAATAGTTCTTATACTTTGTAACCTATTAACTGTGATTCTTTCTTGATTGTTAGGTTATACCGTGGAGGATGGAGAGGCTCCCAATGGGATAACAGAAGAGAGAACTTTGGGTTTAGCACAAGATCTGACGAATACCAGTACAACGGTTCGAGCTTTATGAAGGGACCTTGGATGGCCAAAAATTCCTTTGTGCTGTTCCTGAAGCCTACGGCACACGCGATGAATAGTCCTCGAGGGGTGGCGGTGGCTAACCCTATTTCCAATGTGGTGGTGTCCCGCACCAACTTCGGCTCAATTGTCCATACTCCAGTAGCGTCGGCTATTGTCGGACCTGGCGGCATCGCGCATGCCCAATCAGACCTTTATCTATATGAATATTACTCTAAGTAGGTGTCGCCACATTTTTTATTACTATTATTACTTGATATTATTTGATAATTAATTCCGCATTTAAAGCGACTGAACAATGTTCTAGTAATAAGAGCTCTTGAAATAATTGCTAAGACTGACTGTTATGCTCATCACTGATTTAGTTTTATTTGAATCATTGAATCATAATTCTATAATTATTATATTTTCATATGCATAAGTTATACGTACAAAGCCATTGTAATATGTGTCGGAAAGTAAATTCGATATTTACCTTGAAACTATTTTCCGAATGGAATCTTGTAATTATTTATTGTTTGTTTATTATTTTAAATTATTATATAAACTGTTATATTATGTATACACTTGTTTCATTCATTATCGGTTTGCGTCCCTATGTTTCTCATAATTTATAACCAATATTATATATTACATCTATATTTTGAAATTGACAGTGACTGTGAAACTATTGAACACTTTTTACATTATATATTAGTTTATTCAACATCATTTCAAATACATTATGATCAATCATTATTGTAGTACTCTTGTGATATACTAAAATAATCTATGAGTCTTATAGATGAAAGACACTTTTCTGCAGACACTTTCAAAACCACTGAACAGATTTATTAAAGGTTAAGTACCCTAACTCCAAAAACACTGCTAAATTATGAAAAGATATAAAGTAAGGTTTTCTATACTTTAATAACCTCAGATAAGACTGAAAATGAAAACCCCGAATAGAAAACTTATCACCTACATATTTAATTCATCAATAAAATTTTACTTTTTATTTTTAAAAGCTACTTGCTGCACTTAATGCATTTAATTTTTTCACTGTATTTTATAGAAATTCATCAATAAGATGTTGTGTATGTAAACTACTGAGAAAAAATTGTGTGTTAATTATAAAAATATAAATAAGGCCGTTAGCTTAAGACAAAGGGCTATTATAAGAGATTAAAGTATACCTTTAGAGAAAAAAAAATAATCACTAATAGCATTACTAAACTCGTGTCTTGGTAGCCTCATTGGAAGAGCAGGGGCTTGAAAAGGTCGTGGGTTCAAGCCCCACTTGAGTTACTCTACCAACACACTCTACTAACAACTAGAATTAAATTTTCTGAATATTTAGTGCTATTTGTGGAATACACCAACAATACTATTTGTTGAAACTATCTACGAAGTATACTATTATTAAGAGGTAAAGTTTGTGACTTGGTTTGTTTGAAGGGGGTAATCTCAGGAAATGCTAGTCCAATTCCAATATATATTTCACTGATGGAATTAAACAATCCTTAACATAAGCTATTTTTTATTTCGTTAAAAAAAGTTTTCTTTTTTAAATCTTAGTCATGATTTTTGTACGACAAAATAGGAAATCAACGCAGATGAAATCGCGGACAAAGTACTAGTATACCATAAAATAGTTATTATAAAAGTCTACATCGTCCGTTTCTCTGACGCTTTCTCGGCCGACTCTTCCCCGTCGCCTAGTCTTTGCCCAGTAGCTTACACTAACAACATAATGTGTTACATAATATTGGAGAAAAATTCAAAACTTCCACTAACTTTTTTCCTTTTTACGGTATTTCAGTGCATCCGTTCAATACCTCCCCTTTTACGGTGGCGGCAAAGGTAACTACTTAGAAGTTAAAAAAGACAACTCAGGCGCTGTGACGAGCGAGACCATTGTCTCCGAAGACAAAATAAGTAGTGAGAACGTATTCAAGAATAGCAACGAGAACCTGCTCGCGAAAGTTTTGGCAGCAAACTTGCTTAGACTGAAGACGACTTCTGCGAGCCTCCTGAAGCTTCACAACCTTGGGAGAAGGCTGGGCTCCTTGAACAACAACGACAAAGCCAAGTTCAAGGAGCAACTGTCGTCGCTCGAGGAAACTGCTTCGAACACAATCAAAATAGTTGATGATATTGGTACAGACGTCGAAATGCTGTTCAAAAAGAACGCCACTCAGAGACGACATGAGAATGACGAATATGTGAGTATTGAATTGATCTCTATGAAATAGGTAATCATTATTTCGTAGTAATGACTTATGATGCCAGAATAGACAAATCAACCTAACTTTTTAAATCCCGGTAGACATCAAATAGATTTAATGGTTTAAATATTATGTACCTATTTAATTCTATACCATTAAATACCATGACATCCATACTTTTTAGCACAGTTTGCATTAAACCGTTAAACATTTCCTAAAACAATTTTATTTAATAAAAGTTTATGCTTCTGAACTCATCACTACGCCGCCGATATGGAAGAAGGAAGACTTGCAACTTCATAATATGTACTTACGCATGTATTTCTTTTCTGTAAATGTATTGGTGTAAACAAATGTTGGTAAATCAATAAAGAAATAAAATAAATTATCTTATTATCTTTGATATGAGGAAGCACTGATCAGTGCTGTACCAGTTACTATTCATCAACAGAGTTTTTTTCCACATTTATCTACTAAACAATTGTTTTTCTTATAAAAATTTACTATAGCGTTGTGTTATCAAATTTGTGGTATTTCATCTGAAAAGATGAATCTGCATAGCCATCGGTTGCAATTACCTTTGAATAGATGGCGCGCTGTGCCGCTATTAGCACTCAAAAAGCATTATAAAGCAGTGACAAAATTCAGCGCTTACGTTAGCCTTCCCGGTAGCATAGCGGTCAGTGCAGCCGCCCGGATTGCGGAAGACCCAGGTTCGATTCCTGGCTGTGTCGGGTAGGCGTTTAATTTTTTCACTGTATTTTATAAATTTTATAAATATTTAATTTAGCTTCAGTGCAGCAATTAGCACTTGAAAATAAAAAGTAAAAATTTGTTTTTCTTATTTCAGATTGAAGAAGAGGGCGTGAGCATCGACGCGCCTACAGACAACGACCCTGAACTGCCGTTACAAGGCGCCACTATTGCGGAAGCAAAGCCTGTTGGTAAGTAATATGTGATGATATCATCATCTGCCTATTAACTTCCCACTGCTTGAGTCAGGTCTTCTGACAAGATTAATAGCATATGGGGAGACTGAGAGATAATCTGTAACCGAAACATCACAACATCACGCTGGCTGGATACTCAGACCTGCATTGGTGTAACGACTTTAATTTATCGACAACAACGAGGACCAACGGCTTAACATGTCTTCCAAAGCATAGAGGTGCTCGTAAGTGCATCAAATTTTGATGTATAAACAAATATATCAACTTGGTACAATCATGTCAACTTACATACAATGTCGATTCTGTTGTTTGATGCTATGATTCTGCGCCTACGCAAGCTACTAACTATCTATTACGGCCGCCAAACAGCTTTGTTTTGTTCCCATTTCAATGATACTAAAACAAATAAAATTACAAAGCAAAAAAGCAAAAGAACGTAATCTTGAGAGACGGCAACACATGCGTGAAACCCATGGCATCAGCCGCCTTTGGTAAGCGACCATGGGCATCAGTGGCCGCTTTCTATCAGGGCGGTATGCACGAGTACCATCCCACTAACATAAATAAATAGATGTTTATATAATTTTTAACGCAAATTTTGTTGCGAACAAATTACAAAAACACAAATGTTGAAAAAATTTCCACGAGCAGGGTTTGAACCTGCACCCTTCTGACATACCGGGTCAGGTGCTCTTCCAATTGAGCTATCGTGGTTCTAACCAGCCCGCCGAAATTATTCAACTTTTATTTTAATTTATTTTTTATAAATAAATAGTTCAAAAATTGAAATAACATTTATAATCCTTGCCCTCAGGCCTTGCGGTGATCGGTGAGAACGGTCTAGCCGCATCCCGCCCCATAGCTACAGCAGTCGCGACATCAGGCATTGCTCTAGCCCGGCCGATCGCCACCGCCATAGCCGGTGTGGACCCCGCGGCTCTCGGCATCAACTTGCAAATCAACCACTCATCGCACTGATGCAACAACTTAACTGAACAGGCTGCCGACAGATGGCGTTAAAACGTAATTTGTTAAACAAAACCCGAACCACAAACAAACAGATAAATAATAACAAAATTGTGATTTGAAACAAAGAGTGAACGAACTGTATGTGATATCGGTGTATTTTAAAGACAAGAAAGTAATTAGTTTTTTTTTTATAAATTAATTATGTAAATAAATTCTATTACTACCCCAGAAGAGAATGTGGTGTGATGTGAAGTAACTAAGACTTTCAATAAGGTCTGATAATAAATTAATTGTAATATTATTAAAAACAAGCTCTATTATTTGCATCAGTAAAAATAATTGCAATTGCAACTTGCAGTCAGAACTGTCTGATATCTTCGTCACTCGAATTTAATGCGCTGTGAAGTTCCAAAACAATGTGACAATACTATTGAAATAAGTAGTAAGTAAGAAAATAGACTAGGTATGTATATACTGTCCCACAGCTGGGCAAAGGCCTCCATCATTGAAATCAAGTCATCGCTACAATTGATGGGTAACATTAACATGCACAGTGACATGCTATTGGAGAGGCTTATCTCCAGCAGTGGGCTAATATATTACGCTGATGATGATGATATAAAAATAGAAATAAAGTATTTAAATTATTAATAGAAGTGCAGATAATAATGTAAAAGAGAAAAAGGAAATCTTATGAGTTTTATTTTAAATTAAGGACGTCGTAACTATATTGTAAAAGAAATATAATTGCTTACACAGTTTGATATTCGTGGTACGCGCACGAGTCGATACAATCGCACCACTTGTAAGGGCAAACACGTGACGCGAAATATATTAACTCAGATACACTTATTTACTTGATCATTCAAATCATTGTTACTATGTATCGCTTTGATATCAACTGCTTTAACTTAAAACGTTTTGGGTATAGTTAGTACTTTCGTTTCTAAAGGATTAGGCACATCGTCCAAGAGATAATGAAATGTGCAAAACAAAATGTTTTGTGATGGCAATATCTCTGCTAGCAAGTATTTTCCAATATTCTGAATTCTATGTGAAACAAAAGAAGAAAAGAAAGCCTAAGAACCAATGACAAAATTAAGCCTGAAATGAATTTAAAAAAAATTAAGTTTGAATCAAGAGATAAGGACATCTTGACGCCTTGGACACCCATGACCTAAGGACTGACGCATAGGAACTAACTAACTAACAATGGTTTTAAAGTGACTCAATCTTTTAGTAGGAATTTCTAATTTTCGAACGGGTTATTACGATTCATCGTCATTAATTTTCTACTTAAATCCGAATCATTGACCACAGTCAAAATTAATAGGATTTTATTTATTAGAACAATCAGCAAGACAAACAGGAACTAAAACATAATACTTTATTAGAAGTAATATAATTTAGTCTTTAAGTTAAGTGTCGTGTTAGTAAAAAGCTGCCACGGTATGCAGTATAAATTCAATGAATTTAAAGTTAAATAAAAATATTTATAAAATACAGTGACATACCCGACCCAGCCAGGAATAGAACCTGAGTATTCCGCAATCACTGTACTGACCATTATGCTACCGGAAAGGCTGATGTAAGTTGTTGTTCTTAATATGTACCTAGTTAATGAATTAGTCTAAGTTGTGGAATTCTCTAATTGGCTTAAGATTCAAATAAATACATTCTATATAGAATGTATTTATTTGAAACAAGATAATAATAAAACTACTTAAAATTAAACTTACAAACAACTATAAACTATATCTACTATTAACTATAAATAAAAAATTTGCCCCAAATCATTCCCATCAGGCAGAGTGCCCAGTAAGCTAGCAGCATTGCCACGTTGGATAGCTATGCTTATACGCTGGCCCAAGTAGCTGCTAGCTCTGGGGTCCCGGGTGGCTTCTACTAGTTTAATAGAAATATCTTTAAAGAGTTTGTGAGCACCCGGGCCCCATGGACCTAAAGTCTCTACCCCAAACGGCTCAAATATGAGATCCCCAGTCAGATTCTCATACTTTCGCCGTTTGAGGTTCTCTGCATGATTTGCAGCCGCGCCAGCGCTAACAGAAGTGCTTGGAATGTGGGACGGTGCAAGCGTATCGACACAAGTTGCATCCCATACCAGAGCCCGTCCCACCTTCCAAGGAACTAGGGTCATGCCATCCGGTCTTTTGCCGTCATCACGTGCCAGACCAGAGGGTTCGAGTACTGCTGGTACTCCAGCGGTGACAAGAGCCCGTCGAATAACGTCATTCAGGCTATGATGACGAGCAATGCGACCAGCACTTCTAGCACAGGACAGCCCGTGGTGACCGAGGCTGCCCACTGGCGCGCCGCAACGACATTGATGAGGGACGATACTAGGGGCGCCAAGACGCAAGGCAGTGGCAAGGCGAAAAGTACTGCGGTCCAACAGAGTACCCGTATTAGGAGATGGTAACGCCTGCAACCAAAGACCTGACTCCCATTTCCCTACAGCTAAGAGGCGAGCGCACTCTGCAGGGCTAGAAGACGTGTTGATAAGGTTATTACGCAACACTCCGCAGAGAGGCTCGTCCCAAAGCCTTTGGGAAGAGGTGTTTGTGGGATATTCGGAATTCGGGCAAGCTGCACTCCAGGCGGCCTTGGCCTCGTCCAAGTGAGAAACCAGAGGGGAACACGATGTGTGTTCCAGTATCTTGTTGATAAGATGTTGAGTAGCATGGACCGAAGACAAGAACGCCGGAAGGGACACATCAGTAGTTTTTCGGATACCCAGGCCATCGAACCTAATAGGGAGTGTTGCTTGGGTCCAGGAGCGGTCACTAAAGTTGATGTTCAAAATGTGTGTAAGTGTATGTTTTATGGTGCCATCTAAACTGTTGAGAAGGTCCGGAAATTTCCAGAGCTGACAACACCGCAAGACATACGTGAACTTTGGAACGAATAGTGAAAAACGTAATAAAGTAAAAGCCATGTGACAATTTATTTTAAAAAGGCGATCTAATGTATCACTAAAATTTTGTAAATTTCTATCATAAAATAAGTAAGTTAAAATGTGTTTGTAAAAAAGCTGTTGAATTTCCTAATAAATAAAATATTAAGCACTGAATTTTTCCACTGCTTTAGAAATTTTTGAGTGCCCAGGAAGACCCAGGTTCGATTCCTGGCTGGGTCGGGTAGGTATTTAATTTTTTCACTGTATTTTATAAATATTTTAATTTAGCTTCAGTGCAGCAATTAGCACTTAAAAATAAAAAGTAAAATTTACTATAGCGTTGTGTTATCAAATTTGGGGTATATCATCTGTAATTAGATGAATCTGGATAGTCATCGGTTGCAATAACCGTTGGATAGATGGCAATTTGCCGCTAAAAAACACTCAAAAATTAAAAAGCAGTGGAAAAATTCAGCGCTTACATCAGCCTTCCCGGTAGCATAATGGTCAGTGCAGCCGCCCGGATTGCGGAAGATCTAGGTTCGATTCCTGGCTGGGTCGGGTAGGAATTTAATTTTTTCACTGTATTTTATATTTTAATTTAGCTTCAGTGCAGCAAAATTAGCACTTAAAAATAAAAAGTAAAATTTATTAAAAATAAATGTTATTTTCATTCCTTTTCTAAAAGCATCTGGTTTAGTGGCAAGAACATCGATACCAAAAGTCGAAATGCTCTCACAGCACACATATTTCTTACTAGAGGGTGTGAAGAAACCAGAATAAATATTATTAACGGAATTATTACCAAGTTTAGGTTAGGTAGGTCACTTACATTAGAATAAATATTTTTAAGGGATTCCTTAAAAATATTTATTCTAATGTAAGTGACTATGATCTTATCTTATCTTAGTGGAGCCTGCTGAGGTTTCCACTTCGACCCATCGGAATGTTTTGTGCAACCTTTCACTCTTCTTCCTCTGTAAAGATAGATGCCATAAGTTTGGCAACGTCCTCAAGAGCGAAGTGCCTGAAGTCCTCCGGTTTCGGATAGGCTGATCCCAGGAGTCCCATTCTTTTCCTAGCCAAAGACCGTGACCTTTATAGTTTAAAAAGTTATGTTGTTAAGAAGCCACTTATTCAAGTCTTCGTTATCATCAACATAGACAATTTTTGCGTTTATGTATGTATTTGACGGAAGGTCATAAGACGACCTTCTCAATTCTCATATGTTTTTCGGGTAAGTATGTAACACAGATGTTAACTATATTATAACATTTCTGTTTCGCTGGTAAGTGCTGTACTAATAAATACTTAGCTAGAACAGAAACTCAAACCTCCTTGTATAATTTTGCGAGCAATATTTCACAACATGATGCTAGCTAACAATATTGCATACCATATATTACATACATAATTAATTAATTATTGAATTATAATTTTTTATATTTAGTTTTATATATTAAATTCAGTATAAGTTTATTAAGTTTTACGTCTATAGATATTTGATATTGTTTGCTTTTTTTCAGTTTTATTATTATTGTTATTTTTTCTGATACGTCCCACCAGTGCATGTGTTGGCGACCTTGGTAGTGGCGACCTATAATTGAGATAGCATTTACTTTTAAGATAAAAATATAGCTTCTTTCTTGTTTTTAATGTATGTCTAATGGTTGTCCTATTTAAATAAATAAATAAATACATTTTAGTGCGTAGTGCATAATTAATTAAAAACGATAGGTAGGTACCTATAATTTCCCATTAAAAATACCACGTGTTTGTTGACCTGAATCCTAATGATAATATCTCGACAGAAACGCGCAAAATCATTTGCGTGATACTTTGATACCTACACTTTTCTTTACTTCACCTGTTGTATGAATAATTATTTTAATAAACATTATCATACTGTTCACTATGACGTGACCTATTTATTGTAAGGTATGTTTTAAGTGTTTTTCTTCATTAATTTATTTTTAATAGGGACAATTGTTTTTGTTACTTACATTTCTAAATAAAAATTAAATATTATATTAAGTATTTGTACAATATGTTATATTCATCATCACCAGCTCATTATATGTCCCCACTGCTGGGGCACGAGCCTTTGCTATGGATGGATAGGGAGAACGGGCTATAAACCACCACGCGGGCCCAGTGCAATGCGGTGGTTTTTAACTACTGCTAATGCAGCCGGGGCCAACGGCTTAACGTGCCTTCCGAAGCACGAAGGAGCTCGAGATGATTAATGTTTGGTCACCCATCCGATGACCGGACTTTACGAAAGTTGCTTAACCTCAGCACTCGCAGACCGGGCGCGTTAACTACTGTTATTATGTATGATATGTTACTAATATTATAAACACGAAAGTTTGAAAGTATGGATGGATGTTTGTTACTCTTTCACGTAAAAACTACTGAATGGATTTAGATGAAATTCGGCATACAGATAGTTTATGACCTGGATTAACATATAGAATAGTTTTTATCCCGATATTCCGAGCGGCCGCTAGTGTTATTATAGTTCTTAAATAAATAAAAAAGTAAATCGATCAACATTGTTCAATGGGGCCTATACCATCTAGACAGTCAGCAACGCAAGCTATATGTATTAACTTCGGTAAATGTGACGGTGACTACACCTGATTTCTACGGCAAACCCACAATAGGAAGTAACAACTCACTTCACCAATAAAAATACTTTTATTAGGTCACGTGCACCTGCTTACGTTTGTTTTTGCTGCAAAAACCACTAAATTTGGTGTGACTAAGTGTCTAACACAAATTCGCAAGTTCAAGGAAACAAACATCAAACGAGTGCGCATGCATTTTACGGTTCCCAGAAATAACGTTACCGTCAAAGCAATAAAATTTAAGTTACAGGCTCTACAAATACGTATACTTGCGCCCAGGGAGACGCAGATGTGATTGTGAGACTCTTTCCCCGACTCCCCAAAGGGAGCTCCAAAATCGCTCCATAATCTCCTGCACTTCCAGCATGACCCGGGACCGTAATCATCACCAATTTATTACTATATGTCCCCTTGCTGAAATACCACAGAGAGAATGGGCCATAACGTACCACGCGGGCCCAGTATGGTCCGGTGGAAACAACTACCGCACAGCTGAGACCAACGGCTTTTTGCGCCTTCCAAAGCAGGAGAGAAGTTGGAATTGATTTTCGGTCACCCATCCAATGACTAGTCCTTACGAAATTAGTACCTCATGTAATTTTTGCAAACTTAGACATTTTTTATTTTGTTGTTTTTTTTTTGTTTTGTGATTGTTCTTTATTTTTTATTTTTTTGTGTTTATTTGTGATGGAAAGTGTCCTTTTATGATGGGGCACTTTCCAATATTTTTGACGTTGTAAGGGAGAAAAGAGCTGGACACTTGCTGAGTTTCTTGCCGGTTCTTCTCAGTGCAAGATCTACCGAACCGATGGCATAATGACGTTCATAAGAGCTATTTGTAGCTTAGACTTAATAAATGATTTTGAATTTTGAGTTTTGTAATTTTGAAAGTTACTTAATTTTAGTTATCGCAAACCGAACCCATTAATCACTCTCCTCGACCGTTATAAACGATCTTTATAAGTCTACCGGTAAGATTCTACCCGGATTCAATCAGAAATTGGCGGCGAGGCCAAGGATCTAGATCTTGTCGTTGTGATTCGATTACACTTCGAAACGCTTCCTGAGATCAACGAAGAAGATAGCAAGCACTTGTTGCAATTTGCGGAAAATAATTAAAAAATACCTATTCTAAGTACTATCATAAATGTAAAAGGTTGTGTCTCCCTTTCAAGTTACAATAGAGCAACGAAACATGTTGTGACTGTATAGTAGGCACCATTACCGTCAGCCATAACTTCTTGTGTTCTGTGGCCATAACTATCAATGGGGCCGGGCTCAAGCCTTTCCACAATACTAATAGGACTAATACTAATACTAATTATACTAATAACCTTATCTCCCTATATAACTTATACAGGAAGATTAGATAATAGTGTAGTGAGTCTAAATGACAGGCATAAAGTGCAACATACGCTTTTTTAAGTTAAAGTTACTCAACAAATATATAATTGTTTATTTTTATGTAATTAAGAAGGCAAACGAGCAGGCTAGCTGTTTGTTGCGATGTGCTAATCGCCACCCATGGACATCTGGAGCATCCAGGAAACTGAAAAAAATATTTCTAAAGTCAAAGTCAAACTTATTGTCGTCAAAACTATAAAATCCAAATAATAAAAAATAACAGAAATACTAGTATAATACTAATTATTATCATTAATTTAATTTCAAGTAACAATGACTAATAATGGTTAGTAACAATGGAACTTCAGAGCTACAAATTAAAATTAAAATAAAATCAATTTAATACTCATACAATTAAAATTCAAATTAAAATCAATACAATAAAATAACAATTTGATTATGATCAAGGATGTGGGTAGATGGCGGCATACAGGTGAACCCAGTGGCGCAAAAAAGGCTAGCGGGTCCCAATGGTCCACAATGGCGGCGCTCAGGATGGAGTAACCCGTTGCAGTTTAAGACTATTATACTGAATCTACCACCAGCTTGGATTTTGGGAGAGCCTTCAACAGACTAATAAAACATTATTAAGAATAGAAAAGGTAAAATCCCGAAGGTCACGCGATTATAACTTTCTGTGACTAATCGAGTGACACGCACACCAAAACGGAAGCTGCTCAGCAATAAATATCTAATAAACTAACACTCAAGGGTCTCCATTGTCTGCATGAACTATTCTGGCTCAATGCCAGGCTATCTGATGAACAGGTCAATATTATATTTTATATTTTTTTTTTCTCAGGAAATTGTTTGTTGAAGTGATGTATCTTGATCTTACTTAATTTATATTAACTAAACTCTCTCACTGATATTTAACCGTTCTCTTTTTTATTCTGACTATCTATGTATTAATACGTGTAACAAAAACTTTGTACCCTTTTTTTACGAAAATTGCGCGGACGGAGGAGTATGAATTTCGCACACTTATAGTTTATATAGAGAAGATTATCCGAATGTTAATATTTTTTAAATTATGAATAAAAATACATTAAATCAATAAAACAAACACTACACACACTACCATGTATTTGACACACACGCATATTATACTATTTACAAAAATTTCAAAAATGCAAGAGGAGCGGCCGAAATCTGTCAATGCCAATCCAAACTCACATTCTATCTTTTTTTAATTTTCATTGCTTAGGATACAATCCGTGCCATAATAAAATTACGGTCGAATTTCGACTACTGGGCGACCACTAGCTTATTTAAAAATTTAAGCTGTTTTAGTATTGGTAATTATTATTATTATTATTACCCCTTAGTGTCCCACTGCTGGGCATAGGCCTCCCTCCATTTCTTCCATTTATTGGTTTAATTATGTTTTTTAAGCCATCATTGGCTGGAAACGAGTGAAGCATGATCAGACATATTTTAATATTATTCCTTGGCATATTCTTAGGCAATTAAGTTTCACATAGGTGGATGCAAAAGGTATTACTTATTAAAAATAAACACAAGAAGACTATAATTTAAAAATAGACGTAATAGTAATTCATCAAAGTGCAATTTCGAACTAAATTGCATATTGACGAATTCGTCAATATGCAATTAAATCGAATTTAGTCGAATGGAAAAGTAATTACTTTTCCATTCTTCTTCCCCTGGATCGACCCTAGTAAAACGTGTTATTGAAAAAAAAATATAAAATTAGGAATATGTGAATATTTCCTGTTCCCTTCAGCTAAAGTCGTCTCATATAAGCGCGTGCGCACTGGACGCACCGCATTTCCTCGCGGAAAACTGTTGTGCGCGTGCGTCTTAGTGTTGAAGATGGCCGCTAAATACGTAAGTGGAATTTTATGTTTGCTTACAAATAACAGGTCATATAAAATTGTGCTTAATTAGGTAAGATAAGGTATTGTAAGTAAATAAAATAATCTCGTTTACCTTATTTTTTATTAGGTATGGAGAGGGTTGTTTTTAATCGAATGAAGTTATTTCAAGTATTTTTATTAATTTAACTGATTGAAGTAAACCGTTTTAAAAAATATAATATTTATTATGCATTAATTATAGATTCACCTCAATTTTTTAAAGTATCTTTGTTCGTTAGTATTTATCACGTTTTTTGATAAATAAATATAATCTCCTTAGGTTGTATTCATAATGCTATAGCTACATCGAACCCGAAAATCGTATTTGAAAAGTGACGAACTTGTAACGTCTTCTTCCCCGCCTTCACGTGTCTTTTTCAGTTGTAACTAAAACTGATTTTAGAAAGGATTCCGTAAGATTTGCTATGTTACAATATTTATTTTAAGTATAGCACCTATACCATTTACATAACGCACCAGAGTATTTATATTTTTTTACCTGCTACATAAGTCGATGGTAGGAGGAAATATTATATCATTGGTTGCAAGGACATAGTAATGAGATCGTTGGATCAGAGGCTAGTGCGTACGAATTGTACTGGATAGGTGACCAATTTCAAACATTACGAGTTTTTTCATGCTTTAGACAGTACGTTAAGCTGTTGATCAAGTTTGTTATTGCAAGATGTCAGTCACAAAATCTAAGCTATGCTAATGGCTTTGTAACCATGACATTTGGCGGAGAACTTCAAAAAAACCACTATTTCTTTTTCCAATTTCGATTTTTTATTTCACAACTGAGAACGTAGAGTTCCTTCATCTCATCTTACTTACTTACCTTACCTTACTATGTCCATCTTCGGGGAACTAGACGCGGACTGAGATTACACCCTTATGCTGTCAACATACCGCCTATACGCACAAAGCGCTTTGCGTCATCATATTCGATGCGGACAGCTACGGATCTGTTTCCTGAAATGTACAACCTGGACATTTTCAAGGCAAGGGTGAACAGGCGTTATCTAGGCAAGTATGCTACATCCTAGGCTGCATCATCGCTTACCATCAGGCGAGATCGCAGTCAAATACTTGCCTATAAAGATTTTTTTTTTAAATTAAAAAAATCTGACTATAAGTGGCGATGAGACCGAAAATAGAATCGCACTTCACCTGGTTTCGCTACCATTAGCTACCTTATCTCTAGCTGTCGGAACAGAGCTATTAGCTACAACATTGTTTTCATAGATTTAAATAAGATGATAGAAGCTATAGTGCTAATAGTATGTATATATAGTGCCCGGTCTGTGATTTCTTAGGTAGCAACTTTCACAAAGGCCGGTCATCGAATGGGTGACCAAAAATGTATCATCAAAATGTGTCACTTATCTTTTGCTATTTAATACTTGAATCATTGGCTTACTTCTTCCACGAGTAGAAGTAAAGCACCTCCATATAGTTACAACCACAGGTTTCAAATGTATTTTAATGTGTACTACATCATATGAACTATGTATTTTATCATTGTGACTTTGTTGGATTAGGGCGAGAAAAAGAAAGATTATACGGATCAAAGACAGGTTATTATAAGAAACATCCCTGTTCCAGCAAGCAGCGTACTTTTTTTTGTGTATTGTTTTACGGCTCCGGATGAAATCCATCAAGCCTATTCGTTCGTTCTAAATACTTCTTGTTTGTCTTCATGTATGATATTGATGAATGAGAAGTTAGAAATGATAGACCAACCCCTCGAGTATCTCAGTAAAAATGTGAGGCTTTACTAAGTCCTCGGGCCAACTTCTTGAGAGAATTTGAAAGTGACGTTGCACGGTTTTGTTTCATTTGCCAACACTCATGCACACACACGAACACTTAACGGTTAATAATCCCAGATCAACCTACCCAAATCTGTCAAATTTCTCCAATGAATATTGATCCTTATAACCAAACCATAAAGTTCAAAATTGATTGTAGAAATTTGACAGTTTTAGGTAGGTTGATCTGCCGCCGTGTGTACATTCGCAGAACAATGACAGACAAGTGACAGTTCATTATGACATTACAAAAACAGAGTATATAAATTAACGTACACATCATTGTCACCGACAATAAACTTTTGTGTTTCGTTTACATTTACAACAGATTTAAACAAAACTATCAACATCTACGGCAGTTAACAACACAATCCCAATTGTATAACAGCAACAGCTGTTTTTAGGAAATGGTATGTCATTATCACCATTACATATTCTTTAGACGCATTATTAAAGTTTCTGTACTATTAACATAACACAATATTTCCTTTGAAAGGCTTTTACGTAACCGCCTCATTAGAAATGCCTCTATTAAAGCGGAAGCACTACAATTCATTGCTCTATATTTATATATTTTTTTCCGTTTGATATTTCAATGACATCATATTTTTATTTGGAAGCGCTTGGCCTTAATCCTTTTGATGTTAGGTGATGTTTAGGTGATGTTTATATAAGTGCAGTTTACCTGGAATCGTCTATTCCAATTTTGTATATAGCTCACGGCACTGGTATAACGTGAGTCGATATCTGTATTAACATTATTTGTAATTGCGGGCTGTTGAAAGTTTTTAATTGTAAACGTATTAAATTAAGATTAAATTAAATATTGTATGATTTAGTAACGACATACTTTTTTTTGTAAATGCCATTACTACTATAATAGCTGTGCAGTTTCTTGCGCCCATTCTTCTCCACAGCTAAAAATAGACGAATGAGTAGGTAGGTTACAAAATGTTTGGACGATACAAAGGCACTTTTATTTTTAAAAAACACCAAATGTTAAAAAAAATCACTTGAAAAAATTTCCACCATACCACAGATTTGAATCCGCACCCTTCTGACATACCGGGTCAGGTGCTCTTCCGGGAAATTGAGCTATTGTGGTTCTAAGCAGCCCGCCGAAATTATTCAACACTATTTACTTTTTACTTTAAAAGCCAAAGGCGCCCATTCAATGTCAACAACTACCGTCATTAACATCTGATCATAATATTTTTACAAATACTAAAGATCAGTTAAGAAGTAGGCAAGCTATTTATAAAATGTTTATTTAATTTTTAAGGCAAATTCTTGCTCGTGGAAATTTTTTCAACATTTGTGTTTTTGTAGTTTGTTCGCAACAAAATTTGCGTTAAAAATTATATAAACATTTCACTTTTCTTAAGTTAGCTTGAATAGAAAATTTTAGCTTTGACTTTGACTAATGCATAACTTAATTACATTTAAATAAGCTATGGTAGTAAAGAATCATAGATATTTCCATTGGAAACTCTATGCCGTCTGTGGTCGATCCATCATCGTATAAGAGATAGGATAGGAGAGTCCTACATACTCGTTTCAAAAACGTTAAACAAAAAAATCCTAAAAATAATTTTACTTACATACAATAAAACAATTCACTAACGAGTTTACAACAATAATGAACCATGATAATACATCAAAAAAAATGTAGCGATACCGATGTTTTAAAATTGTTTCGATTTGTTTCGATTTGATGCGTCACATTCTTTCCTTCTGCAAAGAATTTTAACACGCTTTTACAATGAAAATATACTTTATTGTATACCAAACAAAAATACATAAATAGACACAAGGCTACTTCTTGTTTTTACTATTAAATTTATCTTAACGAAGTTATTAACATACTTAACAATTTCCTTCGCTTCCAAGTGGCCACTGTGTGACCAAAGCGAACCCCTTCATTACCCCAGTTGTCCGTTGCCAATGTTGCCACATGTCACACCGCTTACCCACGAGTCTCGCTGAGCTGTCGCTGGCAGCTCCTTTGTTGCACCACGCCACCACTTGCGCTGGTGAATTGACATCAGGCAATGTAATTATAGTTGGTGGCGGTGAGGGACGCGCGTCGCTGCCTCCACACACTGACCTGGATCTTTATAGGAAATTTGTATTGGCACACGCGAATCGTTTAAGCCGCTTGCAGCTGGGCAAAATTATAATTGTTCTAGTTAGCAAGTAGGTGACTTGCAGATTGATTTATTGCCACTGGGCATTTTCAGCATCACCGGGCTTTTTTGGGGGCAACGAGAAACTTAAAGGGTTCCTCAAGCCGTGTGAAACGAAGGACCGTCAGAGGTTTTCTAGAGGGAACGGCATCACGTGTGTCATCGGGAGTGGGGAGAAGTGCCCAGGTACATGTCTGTACCTGGTATAGAGCGCGTGTGAACCGGCTCATCGTACTCTTGTTCTACGAGTACTGTGTCTTGGGCCTAAGCTAGTGTGCATGTTTAGTGTATTCGGGGACCAAATCGAGGATATTTTGAAGAAAGGCCAGGTCAAGAGTACCTGATGCCGGCGGGCATGTTTGAAAGTAGATGAAGCGAAATAATTAGCTCCATCTACTATTATTATTTTTTCTATCTATTTATTATTTTTAGAAGTGATCTCTGCCTACCCCTATAGGAGTCCGACACAATTCAGGTCTTACGTAAACGAACGAACGATATTCCTTTCGCAACCCATTTCCTCCTCACTTCTTTCGCTTATATTCCAATATCTATAAATAATAAAGTAAAAGTAAATAGCCTATAATTGTCCCACAGCTGGGCTAAGGCCTCCATCATTGAAATCAAGTTATCGCTACAATTGATTGGTAATGGCTTAATCACCACGCTTGCCAAATGCGGGGTGGTAATCACAAACCCGGCTATGCATCGAAAAATCCGAAACACTCTGCCCGACCTGGGAATGAACCCGGAACCTTCGGGTATCGGGCCGAGCGCTCTGCCACTAGGCCACCGAGTCATTAATCATATTATGCTATAAATAACATTGCAATTTTTTTTTATTGCATTTAACGAACAGACATTTATCAAGTTCTCGTCAATCATTGATCTCTTTAGCTGAAACCTTTAGACAGATTAATGAATGCAAAATGCGAACCAAAAACAGCTTCACATCATTTAATGTCGTTTTATTACGACAGGACATCCATATTAGATGTGCGCATCTATTCACAAACACATTTTAGATGCTACGAAGGGCTTGACATTTACAGTCATTCATTAGGAATCTTCGATCAATATGTACTAGATTTCCGATGAGCGCTTGAAAACTAGTGTTGTGTAGTATGCGTACTAAGTACTAATAGGTAACGATACTCGACACTGTACGAAAAGAAACGTTACCGAACGCAAGCTCTTAATCGGACAGTCGGACTATTAGTACACCGCCACCGTCTCCCGCTACACTTAAATCAAGTGCTTATGTTGCTTGTACGAATTACTCTGAATGTCCGAGCGAGAACGAACAAAGAACAAACGTAGTGTATTAAAGCGAGATAGTTGTTGCAACGTCTAATATTTATTGAATAGCTTTACCCAGTTCAAAAAATTTAAAATGGTTTCGAAAAAAAGTAGCTACTTTTGGCAAAAAACAGTTTTAAAGCTATTTAGTTGGCTGATAACGGTCGGCGACTTTGGTGCCACGGAGCCACAGTGACGTTTGATCACAGTAAATATTTAGTACAAATATTTTGCAACCTTAATTTATCTTTATGTTTAAGATTTAAGGTTCAAAGTAAGCTGAAGTTGTTGATGCTATCCAATGTTTTTTAGATTTTGTTATTCGAAATTTAAATGTAGGTATTGGTTGGTATGAGCAAGCAGGACCACTTTCGAAATGAATTTTTGTTCCGGATCCTATAACTAGTACATTATTGATCGAAGTTAGGAATGAAACAACACTTATCACCATAGATCGGAATAGGTAGAGTTTTTTCTGTGAATTGCGTCATAACGTTATCAATAGTATGGATAACCCGATATAATAATAAGAGAAAATACACTTTTAACTCTTTTGCACGTCAGGCTATCAAGGTGCGATTTAGGTGATCGTTACTGGAGATTATTTTCAAAAATCTTATACTTTGTTTTATCCAAATTTTGGAAAAAACTAAGTTTGCTTAAGATTATCCATGATATGCTAACATTGCAAAGGTATGTCAAAAAACTCTACCTAATCCGATCTATGCTTATCACAATATGCGCGCGCTCGAACTTTCTCAGTACTACGAGCGACGCAACGCAAAAGTAGCATTTTGTGCAGTTGTAATTACATTTATTTGAAGTTTAATTTTTTTTTTGTTCAGAAAAAGTATTTATTTTGAAATCTTATAAACTAACGTTAATTCTGGTGTACATTTTACTTAATAATATTAATGGAGTAAGGAGATATATCCAGACAATTCTGAACGTTTAATGGCTTTGAATGGGATTTTTTTTAGAAATTCCATTCATATTTCGAAATTCCGAGGCCACTACGAACATAACCACTATTTATGAGATATTATTATATATTTTTCCTTTCGTTTGCTTAGTAAAGTAGTTCAATCTATAAGCTTGAAAATTGCCATCAGCGTATATAAATAAAAACTAGTTTCGGAATTTTGGCTTTATAGAAATAGATAAGGGAGGTCTATGTCCAGCAGTGGACTAATATAGGCCGATGATGATGATAAATAGATAAGGGAAAATTGCAGAAAGCGAGGCCGCTACGAATTATACTAATAACTATTCTCCACCATACAATAAGTCAAAATTGTCTAAGGGTTTCAGTTTCTCTGAACAAGAACGCTGAAGTTGGGCATTTTATGCAAAAATCACGGTCAAAATGTAGTAAGGCCTCTGAATTTGTGTCACTTTTTTTGTTGTAAAATAAGCAACTAAAGAAGCTGAAGTTTATAACTATACAATAATCTAACCTACTTGGCATTTAAACTCTATGAGATTTAGTATCTCGAAGTATTTTTTTTGCTTTTAAGATATCCAATGTCAGTGACGTTGTACTTAAAGCCACAAGTGCCTGATGTTATTATCCAGTTTTGTAAAAAGTCACCTAATACTAAAATAGACTAGGAGTCCTATTGTGTGACATATTCTTAATAATCTTAATTTCTTAATTTTCTCAATACTGGATCTTAGTGTTGATTGTAATAAAAGAAATATCACTTTTATATTCCGTTTAAAACTTATGAATCTTTGATTTCACGCTTCAGTAATTTTATTTTCATATAATGTAACGTTTATGTAATGTGTTAGGAATATTTTTAATTGACATGTTATAAATTCAATTTCGCACTTTTGACTTGAACTTGTAGGACTGTATGTGTTTAAACAATAAACAATAACAATAAAACGTGTTCTTAAAGTTAGGTAATTTTTGGTAACATTTTAAAAAAGATAACATACATATTTACGTGATAATAGTTTCAAGTAAAGACTAAAAATGTAAATTTGTAAGAATTGTATGTGATGTGTCACGTAAGTAACGCAGGGCAGAGTTTAACGTACCCCGAATGGCAGATGTCGTCGACCGTCGAACTCCTGCGCAAGGCCAACTCATACACGTCTTAAGAGCATATACATTTCGGAATTTAAAAATCTTATTTTTTCACATCACATACGCCGATTTTAATAAAACTTTCTAAATGCTTTAGAAACGAACAGAGATCTATTTTTTTTTTTTTGTAATTGAAATTTTGCTATTTAAATTCTACAATTTGAACTACTTTGAACAATTTTTCTAAATTACATTAAATAAATGGTTTTTTACATCTAATTCTATTTTTACTATGAAAAGTTTTTTAAATCGCATGAATTGAAATAAATAAAAGTTAAAAAAATATATTTTAGGTTTTGTACCAACAATTTAGAACTCTATCTAAAAGCATAGAAAGTTTTATTTAAATTGATTAAGTTTAAATAAAAAATAACTATAATGTACGTAATACTATGTGATACTGAAATGGTTCATAGCTCTTAATAAGCAATTGCATTAATTAAAAAACTTTTGTCACTCCTTCCCCTTAAACACACAAGTAAAGAAGGAGTCCATCTCACCTCGTGTCGACCACGCAAAACTGAACTAAATGCAGATAAATTAAGGATTCAAAGTGCATCTCCCGCCTAGCCTCCCACATGGCAAACTGGAATCTTTGTCTATTTAATTAATATTGCCTTTACGTCCACTCGCTTACTTATTGTTGTAAGTATATGCCGCGATGAATGACAACAACATCAGCAACTATGAAGGCATTCTTGGGCTTTGAGTCTACACGATGCAAGAAAAACATACCATTACCTATTATAGTAATAACCTTAACCACCGGTTTACATTCATTTTTCAGACACACAAGGCACCAAGAGCCCCCAAAGTCAAAGTCAAATATTTTTATTCAAATAAACTTTAGAAAAGTGCTTTTGAATCGTCCAAAAATTTTTTTACCTACTACCCATTCAGGACGTCTATTTTTTAGCTGTGGAGAAGAATGGGTGCAAGAAACTGCATATTCCCCGCAAGAAACTCCACATCTATCGATCTACTCGCGTTTATTTTACACATTACTTATTTAATGTTTATCCTGACGTTTCGAACCCTTTTCAGGGTCCGTGGTCACGGGGAGACTGAGATGTTGGTCGTCTCATAATTAGTTGGTAGCTTGTATACCCTCATTTAAGTTTAATCAGGTGCGTTCCGTTTTACGCAGAAAGAGCTTACAGTATCTTTTGGTCTGGCAGTATGGTGTTGGGGCTGGGATTTAATATTTTGTATGATGGGATCCCAGGCTGGTGGTAGATTCCAACCACCTTCTCTATTGAAATTAGGATGTTTTTTTTAATTTCAATAGCCTCGCGTATCATCCTAGGAATGAATCGTTGTTCTCTAGCTAGTATTTGTGGTTTATCAAATCTGATGTAATGGTTGGGCCCCTCTAGGGAATGTTCGCACACTGCAGACTTATTTTCGCGCCTATGCTTGACGTCAGCTATATGTTCTTTAACGCGGGTTCCTATACTTCTCTTTGTTTGCCCGATGTAAGAGAGCCCACAGTCGCAGTCCAGTTTGTACACGCCTGCAACTTGAAGGGGTATGTTGCACTTGAGAGGTCGTAAAAATATATAGTGTTCGCGTAAACTTTAGAAAACAATGTATTTTTATTATGGTTATATTTTATTTTACGCAAATTTTGTTGCGAACCAAATAACAATTGGAAAAAGTGGCGACGCGTGCTCCTATCGAATCGTGCTCCTGGAACTTTTTCAACATCATCATCATCATCATCAGCCCACTTCCGCCCACTGCAGGGCATAGGCCTCTTCCCTCGCACGGGACTCTTCATGGTCTTAAACCATCCCCTGCTCGCCACCCGGTCGCCACCCTAGGTCGTCCAACCACCGAACTGGAGGTCTGCCTACCGATCGACGAGCATCTCTTAGCCACCACTCTGTTACAGACCGGGTCCATCTGTTGTCTTAATTTTTCCAACACTTTAAAAATTAGAACTATAGTCAAAGTCTGGCCACCGACACGCGATGTACTCGTAGTAGTATTATCTTTTCTGTGTCATGATTATCGATATTTTTAAATAGCGGAGTTGAGACGAAGTATTTGAATTACTTACTTAATTGCCACTGCGCACTGTTCAGCACAGCAGCCTCTTCCATTTTTAAAAAATTATAAATAGGTTTGCGCTTGATTGCTGTCTCACCTGATGGAAAGTGTAGATGTAGTTTAAGAGCCCTCGCCCATATTCGATAATCGAAGACCGATTTTTTAGTCGGTGAAAATGAATATTATGGAATTCTATGTTGCAACGCACACGTCAAAGTACACATACAAAAAGTCGATATCACAAAATCGGTATTAAAATCTCGGCGAAAAAATCGGTCCGATTATCGGTCCTACGAAAAGTCGGGCGTGAGCCGTAACCATAAGATTGACCGCGCTCACCCCAAAGGTGCCCATTCACTCACTCACACCATATTGACGGTTCCTCGCAGCTCGAACTAGTCCCTAGATCAGTAACTATCTAGTAACAACCTATAAACAAAATCCTACTATCCTACTAATATAATAAATGCGAAAGTTTGTGTGTATGTTCGTATATTTGTTGCTTCTTCACGCTGCAACGGATGGATGGATTTGGATGAAATTCGGCATACAGATAGTTTATAACCTGGAATAATACATAGGATACTTTTTATCCAGATATTCCTACAGAAACGGGAACCACGCGGGTGAAACCGCGAGCGGCCGCTAGTTGTATATAAAAGTTCAACGCACTCCACGTATGGTAATTGTGTTTATATACGAGTACTCTACCTGTAATGTGCTATTTCATAACCATGTCATAACAGAACGAACATGCATTATTTACCCTAACACGAAAGGAAATAATATGTAGTTTTCGTATTACAAAACAACTTTTATTTATATAAACACTTTCGCTAGCCGTTCGAGCGAATCACAAATCAATAGTCTTTGACATATAACTTAAATTACTGGTTATATGTGAGAACGATTTAAATTATGGCTATTAGTTATAATCCTTCCATACTCGTGATTCTTCGTAATTCCACCTCTTTAACCACCGAGTTGTTAAATACATAATGGCTCTAGTGTTCGACATTTTAAAGCCAGTCTTCGATACAAATCTCGTCCCCAAAAATTGACATTGATTTTCATTGTATTGTATGTGTTTCGAGTGTTTGTTTTATGTCTGTATATGGTTTTCTCTAAGTTGTAACTGGAAGAAACTATATATAGACAAAAATTTCGTCATCATCATCATCTCAGCCAAAAGACGTTCACTGCTGGACAAAGGCCTCCCCCAAGAGTATCATGGGGGCGACCGCAGTAGGTTAAGGGTACCTAACCTCAGAAAGATGCTATTGCCCATCCTCTGGAATGGTCCCTTAGTCGCCTTTTACGACACCCACGGGTTGAGATGGGGTGGTGCAATTCTTTATCCCCGGCACCACACAGGGAATAACAGAGAATAATTTCGTAAATTTCGTAAATTTCATGTAAAGGGAAAGTTTATAAATGTTTATATAATTTTTAACGCAAATTTTGTTGCGAACAATGAATGGGCGCCTTTGGCTTTCAAAGTAAAAAAGTAAATAGTGTTGAATAATTTCGGCGGGCTGGTTAGAACCACGATAGCTCAATTGGAAGAGCACCTGACCCGGTATGTCAGAAGGGTGCAGGTTCAAACCCTGCTCGTGGAAATTTTTTCAACATTTTGTGTTTTTGTAATTTGTTCGCAACAAAATTTGCGTTAAAAATTATATAAACATTTATAAATAGCTTGCCTACTTCTTAACTGATCTTTAGTATTTGTAAAAATATTATGATCGGATGTTAATGACGGTAGTTGTTAACATTGAATGGGCGCCTTTGGCATTCAAAGTAAAAAAGTAAATAGTTTTGAATAATTTCGGCGGGCTGGTTAGAACCACGATAGCTCAATTGGAAGAGCACCTGACCCGGTATGTCAGAAGGGTGCAGGTTCAAACCCTGCTCGTGGAAATTTTTTCAACATTTTGTGGAAAAGTTTATGTTTTGTATGTTTTTAAAATATTATTGTTCTGCACCGCGCACCAGCGCCGGTGGCAGGCTCCGCCAGAATACCAGGGTTGTTGCGATACGCTTCGTTCGCAACAACACTAGCTGAGGCGGGGTTCTGATTGACCCTTTGTTTGTTTTTATTCTTATTTTTTATGTATATTAGTGTATGTGGTCAATAAATGTTTCTCTCTCTCTCTCTCTATTGAACTGAAAGTGGGTATTCAATTGTTGCTAAATTAGTTAATTAATTAATTACTAATTCAGGCGAGATCGCGGTCAAATCTTCTTATAATTCTTAGTCGTTACACTCTTGGCAGAGCGGTCGAGGTCGTTACTTCCGTCGCAGTGAGCCACCTGACCAGCCGACGCCATTCTCCCCTGACCGATGCCATCTTTGTGCACGCGTCTACTGCTTCCTTTATTGGTCCGTTCATCTCATCGGCGACCTACCGCGCGCTCGGGTGCCCTCAACGTTGCCCTGGACTACAAGACGTTCACTTGATGCATCACCACGCCGAGATATTCAAATATTAGCCAGAGTTTTTGAAAAAATTAGGAAATTACTTACCCCTATTTTTAATGGTTTAAATAAAAGTGTCTTTTACTGGTTTATGTCGAACATTGGTACCATTATTATATGTACAATTTTGCTATCCATTGTATAGTATGTATATGGTTTTGCGGGTGTCCATGGGCGGCGGTGATTGCTTTCCATCAGGTGACCCGCCTGCTCGTTTGCGTCCTTCTAATATAAAAAAAAATATATATGTTCTATCTAATGCATGAACATATTTTTTTAATACGTAACACGGCAAATGACTCCATTTCACCTGATGTTCAGTGAATATGGAGTCCAGATGCGACAACCACTGGTGCAGCGTGAAAACAACGCAGCATCAGTTACCCTTACCCTGCCGGCCCACAAGGTGCCTCTTCACGCCTCTTTTGAAGGACCTCATATCATAGGAAGGAAGGAAAACTTGTGCTGGCAAACTATTCCATAAATAAAAATGGTTTATTTAGAATACCCAAAAACACATATACAAAATAGTACAATAAATAAACTGTTTCCTAAAAGGAGTCCACTCAGCAATAATGATGTCACAGCCAAAGTCGATATCTGAATACTATATCTGATATGAGGAGTGAGTCGCGCGGCACGGCTGGAGGTAAGTGGGTGAAGGTCCGACGGCCGGCACATACTAATCAGCGCCTGCTCGCCTTCCACGCGATGCTGGGACGTCTTCAGATACGTGAAATATCGTGGATCGCGTGACGTGACGATAAATGACATGTGATAGTATAGTGTCTAGTGTGAGTTTCATCAAACATTCGATCACGTTAACGAAAACGAAAATTAGTATGGCATTCGGCAGCACCTCCTGACGATATATAAGAGTTAAAATATTGCCATTCATCGTTTCCGTTAACGTAATCGAATGAATACGGATAGCAAACTCAGACTAGGCACTCAGTAACTAAGGTGTTCAGAAAATTTTGTTTTTTCAAATATTTAACATAACGCTGGCTTAGTTCTCAAATGTGCTAACAATGAAATTGCATTTCTTTATAGGAGAGTTATTTAACCTTTTCACCGCCCAACTATCCTGCACGCGATGTCCCGCTGTACGGCAACGTATAAATGTATTTTAATAAAGTAGAACTTCTATAGAAGTGCTGGCGTGGACGGCACGAAAATCTCGAACTTCTATAGAAGTTGTTGGCGGTAAAAAGGTTAAAGGCTGTTTTGTTTTAATTCATTAGAAGAAAATTACAGCTTTATGAGGAGCTCGATGGCGCAGTGGTTAACGCGCCCAGTCTGTGAGTGCTGAGGCAACTTTCGCAAAGGCCGGTCATCGGATGGGTGACCAAAAAATGTATCATCGCCATGCTTCGGAAGGCACGTAAAGCCGTTGGTCCCGGCTGCATGAGCAGTCGTTAACAACCACCAAACCGCACTGGGCCCGCGTGGTAGTTTATGGCCCGTTCTCCCTATCCATCCATAGGGAAGGCTCGTGCCCCAGCGGTGGGGACATGAAATGAGCTGTTGATGATGACAGCTTTATGGTATGGAAGAACGTTTCTCTTCCAAACACCAAATAATGATAGAGAATAAAATTTAGTACATTGACAGATGTTAAAATTAAATTACATTTAATTTCACAATGTCAGCACCTGCTTTTTGATAAAGTCAATATATAGGTAAAATACGTCATATTATTTTGTATATTCAAATTTATCTGGGAGAAATCACTTATTCAATCAACGCAATTAACTACACTTAATCATATACATTTATTTATTTTGTTTGTACGGAAATCTTAAGTACCAAATCTGTTATTTCACAGCTTCCTCTCGAAAGAAAACCCATTATCACAATATAATGCGTGTGCGCGGCCGAACATCCGCCGCGTGTTAAATTGCACGTGCCTTGTCCTCGATTACACTGTCAGCTTTGTCTTTTGTGCCTGTCCGTCTGTCTGTTATACATAAAAATTAAAAGTGACACTGTTTTAAAATTATTAGCATTTCAATAAAAACTTAATAGATACTTTTTTTAACTCGACTGTACAAGACGAAGAATTAACGTGAGTTTCAAATGTGCATAACCTTTTTTAAATGTAGGAAAGGTTTTATTTCAGATATAGTATATTTGTTTGCCAGGGCAGCATTTTCAGCCGGACTTTTTTATTGGCGGCCAGTAACTTAAAGGGTTCCTCAAGCCGTGTGAAACGAAACACCGTCTTAGCTTTGCTAGAGATAGAGAGAAAGTGTGTCCTCATTCCCTACTAGATTCTCCCAAGAGTTCGGATCGGATCAGAGATCTAGTCTATCGTGGAAAGATGGAAATTTAGATTGTATGTATGATAGAAGCAGAGAGGAGGGTGGTGAATGTTTAATGAAATTTCGTTCTGGTGGTCTTGCCTTCGTTTATCGACTACTCCTGTGAGTAGTATAACACACTTAAATTAACACTAAATCCACCAGTACGGCGGGCCATCCAACCTAGAAAATAGTCGAAAGAAGTTACATTTCGCGTCGCGGTAACAACCTGGTCCTACCCCCAGCGCATCTTACGCTATATAAAAATGGATCATAACATATAGCTTTAATTAAAATATACAACCATTTGCCAAACTGCATCAAAGACCTCCAGGGTAGTAATTTTGAAAGGGAGCTCAAAAATATTCTTATGTGTCATTCTTTTTACAACATGAAAGAATATTTTAAAAATAAATTCTAAGTTAGTTTAAATTTTAATTATGTAGTTAGTTTAATATTTGACAGTGCCTTGGAAAGGTAAATTTGTAACAAACATAAATCATATACCCACTTTTATTGTACTTATTGTTATAAATGTAATATGGTGAATAAATGAATATGAATACTTGATTTCACTTGAACTTGAACCGATTTTACCCGACACTCAAAGTGCATTCACCTTGCACATCCGTTTCGGGATGTTTGTACTTTTCCCTAACAATTCGTACAACAGTAATTTTTTTTTTTTAACAGCACATCCTTTCCTGTGAAGCCAGACAAATATTATATTTTGCAGTTCAGTGAATAATGTTAACAATACAAGCGCAGTCAATAAAGCACTGTCCACACATTTCCGAGTTCCCGTCCCTGACGGAATACCGCAGGGACGAAGAAATAATCGGTTACATACTATTTGTGCGAACTTGTTCACACATATCCGTATCAGAAAGATTCGGATCGTCAATGTGAGCCGGAGCACGCTCGGACGCACGGATGCTCTGACAGTGCTATCCGATTTTTATCTACGTGGACTGAACGACAATTTGTGCAAGTGCAACATGAACACAGAAAGGTTGATAGAACTATTGCAATTATGACCAATTCTTCTGTGTTAAACAAGGACATAGGGTTGTGTGCATCAGCCAACGCAACAGACTACACTGATACCGATTTCCCTGATATGTGTAAACACGGGTGACGGATGGCACCCCTCTGACGGGAACACTGAAACGGAACTCGGATATCCCTGACCCGGAAATGTGTGGATATCGCTTCAGAGTGCGATCATTTCTGCGTAAAAATAAATATTACTAATTGCGCTCGAGTTGACATGCGCCGTTTAATTACCATAGGTAGTCGCACTGTCGCGACGGGGCATACATTTACAACCATTATAGTCAGGAACTAGTGATGCGTTGAAAAATGTAGAAAATTTGCGTTTTTGTACGCGTTCTTATGCGTGACAGATGCCTCTGTGATCTTATGGTTGGAGCACCGATCTCAGACTTGTCTCAGACTTATTGGTCCCGGGTTTGGTTCACATATTAAAGTGCGATCTGTACTCGATTTTGTAAGTGGTAGTCGGGAGTTTTTAAAGTCCGACTGGCTAGTTAGCTAGCCAGTCGGTGACATATTAAGATGTGATGTGACATGTTATGGTGACATATTAAGATAAGATGTAGTTAGCTCCATCTTATTTTATATGTCACCATAACATTAATGTAAGAAGCATTGTTGTGTTCCAATAATTAGAGATAAGTTTGTCAATTCCACAGAAGTTGAATTTCATAGTGCCGTGTGCTTCTTTCTACCTTTAAATAAAATAAATAAATAAATAAACTTTCCTACACTCACACCAATTATCTAGCCCAAGAGAAGCTTCGTTATGAAACTCGTTAAATGATTACTAGACAACGGATAAACATACTTAAAATACTTAAATACATACTTATTATACATAGAAAACACTCAGACCCGAGGCAATTTAGAAAAACAATAATTTCTAAATTGACCCGACCGGGCATCGAACCCGGGACCTCAGAGATGGCGACATCATGAAAACCGGTGTACATACCACTCGACCCAGGAAATCGTCAAACCTTTGGCCTTATCATCTCTCAAATCAGGTGACAGAAGCCAAAAAGCTTACACACAGCCATCATGCTGATCCTGCTGCCACGTATAGGATAGAGTAGAAAAAGATATGACTCTGTCTTAAGTACCAATGTAGGTTAAAGTTATTAAAGGTACTCTCCAAATAACTTTATTATTAACTTTGTAGTTGTTGTAACTGGCTAAAGTGTTAAAGGTTAAAGTTGTAATCATGATGTCTATATACATGAATGGAAATGTTAATTTCGTCATAATTTGCGATATCCATATCAAGCACAAATGCATGTCATAATTAAACAATTTAAATGTCCTCACCTATACAGCCACAAGCCACATCGGAAGCCTTATTGAAGTCTTTGTCAGGCCAATGATGATTAAACCATTGAATAATGCATTTTTCCAAGTCGAATAATTATTGTTAATTACAATACATACTTCCACGTGTAAGGAGATATGTTGTTATTATTGTACTGATTTTTTGTTATCTACGGACCTGATACTAATAAATTAGTTTTCTTAGTATGACTACAACTGATTATAGATACAGTGTCACAAAAGACAACAGATAAAAGTTGCTAATGGCTTAGTGACTTGCCTGATAGCCCTTAATCCAGCAGTGGCCCAAAGGCCGAATTATTGTATAAAGTTATTGCTACTATTAATGAACAATTATGGGTTGGTGATAAAAAAAATCGGGCTATATAGGTATGCATCGAAAAGCCTGAAACACATTTTACCCGATATAGACATTGTCCCCTAACCGATTTTTGACCCGGCGACTAATTCTCACGCCATGATATCAATTACGAATGCTGTTTTTCCTCTTACTCAAAGTCACTGGTAACTTATTTGTGACACCGAAAATTCTCGAACAGTATGTCTTTTAATAATCAAGTTGTATACCTACATATAATGTAAAAAATATTATAATTCAATTTGTATTTCATGTCACTTTTAATTTCGAGATCACCCGGTAGGATTTAAAAATCCCTGCGAACATTGAAAGCAATCAAGCAGCAATCTTCATTTAATCGAGCACCGTAAAAACCCAAATAAGTGTGTCATTGAGCCCCAAATTCAGATAACTCAGTATTCTCGTGGTGCCCCCATAAACCGGGCATCACATAAAGTGAGCAAATTTCGCGATCTTCTGCTTTCGCAAGTGTTTTCCGCGCGTCGGCCTCTCGGGGACCTCGCGAGGTGCGTGTTTAGTCACACATCCTTCGTTGAATCGTAATTAAGTTGTTTATTAAAACCTTGGGAGTAAACATTGAGACTATAAAAATACTGCATAGTGACTTCTGCTATAAGTCCTTATGGGATGTGTGTATGATTTCGTTTTTCTATAACTGCTATTTATCTAATTGAGCATTAGTGTCTTTCATCCTATGTACGTATTTTAATAAACTAATGTGTTTTTATTTTTTCTAAACAATTATTAATATGTGTGTGTATAATGGAATTTTTAGTTCGATTTAGTTAGTGCCTACAAGAGGTACACTTTAATTCTACTTTTTCTTGCAAAGATTCCTTTAGAGAAATATTTACCAGCATGCCCCTGCTGGAAAATATTTCTGACTGTAATAAGCAGCTTTCTTATAGGAATAAGAATAGAGAAACATCTATTGATAATCACGCAAATATTAAAAATATATATATTATATACTAGCTGTGCTCGCGACTTCGTCCGCGTGGAATAGTGACTTTCGGCAGCATTTTTAATTTTTTAGGCTCTTTTCCCGTTTTTGCAACATTTTTCACTGATGCTTCGCTCCTATTGGTCGCAGCGTGATGTTATATAGCCTAAAGCCTTCCTCGATAAATGGACTATCCAACACAAAAAGAATTATTCAATTCGAACCAGTAGTTCCTGAGATTAGCGCGTTCAAACAAACAAACAAACAAACAAACAAACTCTTCAGCTTTATATATTAGTATAGATAATACCTATGTTAATAAATAAACATGATAGCTAAACAACAAAAAAGTAAAACGAATAGTGTGCGTGTATGCTAATTAGGATCCTGGATCAGCTGCACTATAATTATTTAATTTTCATGTGTATGCATGAACTTGTAATAAATAAGTACCTATTAATAATAAAGAAATAAAATAATATTACTCAAAGAACCGAATCTTTAAAAATGAACGAACTCAGCAATTAAGTTATATGCAGTTTCTAAGAAACCGCATATAAAAGACTTCAACGAGCTACTTACGAACGAAGGTATATGACATCTTTGTTAAACTTAAACTGTAGCAAAAAAAAACATAATCCACCATAATGACACATGTAAGTGTTATCAGAATTAAAAAGTCATTATATTGAGTTCTTAGAAAAGTCACTACGCCACCGGAATGTGAGTCTATGGCGAGACGTCTACTGAAAAGAACCGGCAAGAATTTTTACTTTTACTTGTCACTTTGTTTTGCAGCAACCGATTATTAAAAATGGCCTGCCTATCTGTAGAAGGTTATTTCCCATCACAAACGCACAATGACATTGTACTCGTGTTTTTAAGCAACATCACGTACTCAAATTTAGACAATGTCATACATACAGTAATGGTCTGTGGTGATCACTGGATGGGTTATTAAAATTAATTATATCGATTTCTCCTGTGCTACAGAGGGCATCCTAAGCCGTTGGCACATACGATGATAGTGGGTATCCAGGTAGACTTAAAACAAGCCCTACTAGTGTGCAAGAAACTCGAGTCTTGGAGTCTTATTTAATAAGACTTGAGCTATTTTTGAAGACTCGAGTCTTATAAATAATACTTAGAGCTCAAGTCCTTCAGAATTTGAAGTCTTTTTTAAAAGGACTTGAGTCCTGCCAAAAAGAACTCACAGACTTAGTCGTTTTAAAAGAATTCATGACTGAGTCCTCTAAATCCATAGCTGTAGTTTGAAGTAAATAAAATAGCAATTAACAAATTATTGATTTATTAGGTTATTGTTAGGTATTATTATTATTTTAGTATATTGCGCCAGGAAGACAGGCACATTGAAGCCCTTATAGTTTTATTACCCAATCGGTTTCGTCGTTTGGTTCTTAAATTTCCTGATTTAGAAAAGGCTGGGAGAAGATGGTCTTACTTTATCCTCTTGGCTAAACATGTTGATTATTTAATATTATTCTAATACGGGAAACAAGCTACTAATAGATAATTTTAAAGTGACAACATACGTTCGTTTGTGTAACAAAAATATATTTGCCTACCCTCTTTCCGTCAATATTATTAATTTCCTTTTTTTTTATTATTATTCATGACCATGGACTAGTATCCTTCAGTCGAAAACTTAATTTATACATTTCTCAAAATTGATGATGAATGATGATAGAAATGATATACTCCCCAACCCCTCGAGTATCTCAGTATAGATATGGGTGCCTACCACCAACCAAATTGAACCAATTCACTTGTACTTCCCTCTAGGAATCACAACGGGGCATCTGAGTTTGAGACTGGTGGACGTCTTAAGACCACTAGACCTCAGAGGCGGTTAATATATTCATACTTCCTTACTTACTTTCTTACTTACTGACCCAGCTGGCACATCGGGCCACTGTCGCTGCGCTCTGTTCAAGCAGAAATCGGCGCAGACTCTTTCAAATTGATGGGTCCTCGCAGCTCGATCAGGTCCTTAACAACTACGTCCTTCCACCAGTACTTAGGACACCCGACCGGCCGTCACCCCCAGGGTGTTCTAAAGTACGCGCGTTTTATCGCCCAGGCCTCCTCCGCGTGACATACATATATACATTTAAAAAACTTTTTTTCTAGTTTGTGGTGGCAGCGCTGTGCGTGGTGGTGGGTGCCGCCCCCCCATCCCCCCAGTTGTACCGCCAACACGCGCTGCGGCAGCTGCAGCAGATACAACCGTAAGCATAACTTTGATGAACAGTGGTATGGAAGAGAAACCATTTAGCTATTTATTATTTTTCCTTCAAACGTAACTTAATAGGGCACCTTGTGGCAGGGTTAGGTTACCCTGATGCTGCGAGGTTTTCACGGTGCACCAGCAATCTTCGCGTCTGGATTGGAGTCATTTGCCGAACAATCCATAAAAATACATAAATAAGAATCCCTATTCAACCCAAACGACTATTTAGTTTATTATTTTGTGTTTGAATAATGTTGTATTTTATTTCAGATACGATTACTATTTAGAAAATCAAGAGATCCCAAACTACTACAGCCAATCTCAACAGAAACAGGGTAAGTTGTTATAAATTTAAATTATATTTTTCAAAAAACTTTTACTCAAACTCAATTTTAATTAGTAAACATTTGGAAATATAATTATTTGTAATTACACCCCTACAAACCATTAATTAACTAAGAATGCGTCGGTGACCGCTTAACCTATTTTATTATTTTTTGTTACGATTTTGCTGTTGGTTTCCGTCATCAGAAAAGTTTTTGCGTCAATGGTTAAAATAATATGTTTTCATACAACTAAGCTAGATATTAAGAAGCTCGATGGGGCAGTGTTAACGCGGCTGGTCATTGGATGGGTGACCATCATACACTAAAAATGTCATCTCGAACTCTCTCGTCGCGCGGTAGGTATATGGCCCTCCATTATTCTCCCTCTACATCCTTAGGTAAAGCTCGTGTCCCAGCAGTGGGGGCATAAGAATGAGCTGGTGATGATGAAGCTAGATATTTACCAACCTAAGAATTTATACTCATTACAAAAAACATTCTTTAAAGCAAACTGAATTTGTTTCACTCTGAACTTAGTTAGTTGGATTCTGGTTGCATAGTAATACATGTCGTGGCAGCTTCTAAATAACACAACACCATAGCTTGTAATTTTGAAGTGTATCAATACATTGTTTTGGTGCATGCTCTTGCTAGCTGTCGTTAAATAAAAAAAATAAACTTTTGAAAAGAACTTCTTTCAATGTTTCATTATTATTGCAGCTGCGACTAACAACCCTAGTGCAGCTCCATCCCGGCTGGAGAGCTTGGAGCCAGACAGCGAAGTGGAGCTGATACCGGGCGCACAGCAGCCGCAGCAGCCTCCGCAGCAGGTAATTAGCCTTTCAACTTACAGAGTAGGGTAACAGCATCAGTGTTCGACACTTTTGACCCAAAGTTCGACACAGTTTTCGTCGCCAAAAAATAACATTAATTTCATTGAAATTTATTTATTTATTTATTTCAATAGGTTTACCAACAGTTGTTTACATCAATACTATTAAAGACTCTTACAAGTTACCTAAGCTAAATGAAACAACTAATTACAGGTAAAAACAGCATGCTTAAAAATAAAGACAATTAAACACTAAATACTAACTAGACTATTTTAGACCATATAAACAAACATACAAATAATTTCATACATTAATTGAGGAAAAAGAAAACTCAGAAATCAGTTATTAAAAGAGATATCAGGGCCAGAAAGTTGCATCCAAATCGATTTGCGGTATGCATTTAAGGAGTCATTGTGTAAATCAATCATATGACTGACGCTATTAAGCAGTTTACAAATACTGGGTACAGGACTTCCACCCAGCTACCACCCAGTACAGTCGCCAAAAAATAACATTGATTTCCATTGAAATGTATAAAGGAAAGATTATGAAGCTGGTGGTATGTATTCAATTGTTACTAAATACTAAAGTCAGTTGCTGACTGTGGGGGGATCAAAATAAGGATTTTTAATGATTAAAGGAAAACGTTGTCGATCATTGGTTGGTGGTTCCTATCGACACTGGTGCCGCTTAAGTTGGTGGTTAACGACGCGCGACAACTGCTGATTTGCTGCCAGCAAGAGTCAGGCAAAGCGTAAGCTGAGCCGCAGGTGACGCAGCACAGCACAGTGCAGAATTTGCGGGGCACGGCAATTGGGGCAGACATAGGCCGCGAACGCATGCTGCGACGCAGGTAGGTGACACAGCACGGACACATGAGTTGTCAATGACAACGTCAGAGTCTGATAATGTTTGAGTTATTGCTACTTTACAGTTTTCCAAGCATAGAAAAACTAAAGTTGTGCGGGGTAGCGCCGGGTGATAGTTAAATGATACGATTGAGTCCCTTGATAAATAATTGTATTCCCAGAAAGTACAAGTTTGATTAACACTAATAAAATTAATATAAAAATAAATGATATGCGCGTCGCGTATGATATATGATACCGGACTGCGGCATTCACGCCGTTTAGGGCAAAAGTGCTTATTCCGGTGTCCGAGTGCATTGCACCGAACATGCTCCCGACTCAGAAAGATAACAAGCAAAGAGATGAGATGATATGATTAACAAAGAATGCAAACTATAGCCTATTGCATAAAAAGTAAAAAATAAGTAGTACAAAAATATAAAAAAATCCAACAATATGGCAACAAACATACTATGCTTCAAACTTAATGTTCTTAATAAATATTATGGTTTAAAATTAAAAGATTAAAAAAACTTAATAAATGTATAGATGTAAAAATAACAAAATAGGATAAATTAAAAAGATAACTAATTATAAATGAGATTCATCAGTGTCAATGTACACGCGTTTAGTAACGATTGGTGAAGTCGCGATATCCACCACTGACTGATGCCGCTCGCTCAGCGCACTAACACTAGGCTGTCGGTCAGCCGTGCTCTGCTTTCGCGCACTCATTGCACTCACAAGCTCACTATCACTGACACTAAGCTGCAGCCGCTGCTGCGCGGCCTGCGCGGGGCCCGCGCGGCCTCCGCGCCACCGCCACCAACAAATGAGAACAGCCAAGGCGACTGCTCCTGCCACACCCGCGTATGATATTATGTACTGGTGGATGTCATGACCAGATTTTAGAAAAGTCAAATTTAAAAGATTGTTTATTGGAGCTATTTCGAATTTGTATATGATATCTGAAGTGATATGCATGGTATTGCTTTGTTGTTGAGTAGCATAAAAAGTAAAATCGTTTCCTTTAGCTATGCATTTATTGTCGAGACGAATGAGGCCAGCTTCTACAAGGTCTACAGTTTGTATCTCGTTCTCGCACATAAACCTCATCGCATATAAGCTGCAATGAAAGTATAAATATGTTGAAGGGCTTGTTAACTCGAACCAATCATCTTTGCATGCGCTAATTCGTGCCTCACATAAACCAACATCATTTAACTGACAAAATCTTTCATCTGTCCCTAAATGTTTAATAGGGCTAAATAATTTGCATAAATAAATTGTGTCATGGTGTAGACAATTTTGGAGTTCATACCTCTCAGTTTCTATAAATGAATCTTTCTGCAAATTAATGGCTACGTAGCTTGCTCTTGGAACGATTGTTATTATTCTGTTGTTAATCTTATGCGGAATAGGCACTAACTTGTACAGTTGATAATAGTCTCTACTTATAAGTGGAAATTTAATTTCAAAGATGAAGTATTCATCTGTCATCCTTGATTTAACGCTTATGAGTTTATACATCTCTTGATAATTAGAAGCAATATTTTCTAGTGGTAGAGTCAGGTCTTTTGAAAGTTGACTAGAAATAATTTGTAACTCCTTTCTGAATTGTTCTGGGCTCAATAAGTGAATATTAAATCTACCATGATAAGTATCCATCAAAGCAGTCAATAGATTATCTTGGGTTCTTCTCAGATTGATGAGTATGTTACCAGTTGTCATAGATGTTAAAGTAAACTCTTCGATCGCTGAACATTTATTAACTTGCTTAGTGATGTTGTCTATTGCAGAATCGATCTTGTTCAGTCGCTGGTTGATATTTTTGTATTGCGTTGTTATCATTTCTTCAGTTCTTTTCAACAGATTATACTGAGCTTCTATCACAGATGTTTGATTTTTGTATAGAGCATGAATATGTTTGTCGTTCTCTTTCAAGAGTCTTATATCGTGTTTATACTTTTCTACGAATCGCTCGTCAAGTATCCCGAACAAACTGTTTGAAATATAACCCACTGCATTGATAAGGCCGCGACGCTGTCTGGAGTGTAAATTATTACGTGAGTCAAACGCCTGATTCAGCAAAAGCTCATTGTAGTAGCGCAGCTCCATATGATCGTGTTGTAATTGAGTAAGGATCGTATTGCAGCGAGATTGATCGGGTATTATATAGCATATTTTTTGTAAATAATCTAAACATTTTTCTACGGTCTCTAATCCTTCCCAGTAAGGAGACATATTGTAATACGTCACCATAGTCCACTCATCTCGTATCAGTTGCATATCTACGATAGAGTCGAAATAAATTGATTGGTTGTTATTAGTAAACTTTGATAAAGAATATGCTGCATTTGATGTTGTTAAAATAGACATAAAGAATAAATATGATATCGCCATTGTAATAAAACTGTTCTTTTGCTTGTTTCTTTTAAAATGTTTGTATTTGTTTTCTAATATTTTTTCTTCGCTCTTTTTGTCTTTTGTTGAACTGCTGTCCTTATTTATATTTTCCGACGCATTTGATAAAGGTAATAAAGATATTTTTGTCAAAGGTCTCTTTATATGACCGTTTTTTGTTTTAAGGCTCACTACTCGGACTAATCCGTCACTGCCGGGGTGGAGTTCGACCACTCTTCCCATTGCCCATTTCCCAGTTGGGATGTTATCTTCGTGTATTAATACAATGTCTCCTATCATGATATTATCTTGAATTTTAAGCCACTTACTTCTTGCTGATAGTTGTGTAAGATATTCTGATTTCCACTGTTTCCAAAGGTCATTAAATATTTTTGTAACTAAATGCCACCGTGTTCTCGCGTCTGTCGCTGTTTCAATGATTGTGACTCCGGCTCGCCCCGTAAGAAAATGCGCTGGCGTTAAACACTCGAGATCCTCAATATTGTCTGTTAAGGCACACAACGGTCTCGTGTTAAGGCATGCTTCCACTTGCGTTAGGAGGGTGCTGTACTCTTCAAATGTTAATTTTTGGAGTCCAATGACTCGTTTTAAGTGGTGTTTCATGCTACGCACGGCTCTTTCCCACAAACCTCCTGCGGTGGGTCAGGCTGGGGCATTAAAATGCCATTCAATAGACATATCGGTGATTTCCTTAAAAAATGAGTTGTTAAATATTTGTTCTAATTGATAATGATCTTCCTGTAAAACTCGATTAGCCTTAATAAAATTCGTTGCATTATCGCTGTATATATGTCTGGGTGCTCCTCTTCTTGCTGCCATGCGGCGAAGCGCTGCTAAGAATGCTTCACTGCTTAAATCGGACACCAGTTCGAGGTGCACGGCTTTTGTTACCATGCAGATGAACACAGCGATATAACCCTTCGTGGTCTTTGCTCCTCTTCCGCGGTTATATTTGATGTCCACAAATCCAGTGTAGTCCACCCCCGTATGATAAAATGGAGGCGCTGGATTGCATCGAAATTGCGGCAGATCTCCCATCAATTGAGCTTTCAACTCAGGCTTGTTTTTACGGCAGGTAACACAATTTCTTAGCTGCTTCTTCGTTGCATTGGTACCACTGATAATCCAAAATTTCCTTCTTAAAGTTGAAAGTGTCATTTTTACTCCTCCATGATACGCTAACAGATGCGCTCGTTCAATTAATAAGTATGTCAATCGATGATTATGAGAGATGATTATCGGATGTTTTGTTTCAAATGGTAGATTAGTATTTCTTAACCGTCCACCAACACGTAAAATACCTTCTGGGTCTAAAAACGGTTGCAAATTTAATATTTTACTGGTTGACTTTACGCAATTATTACGTAAGTCTTCTATGTCACTTAAAAACTCAGTCAATTGTACATGTCGTATGATTCGTAATTTCGCAACATTAAATTCTTGTAACGTGATATATGCAGGTCGTTGCACGCGACTCGGTGTCAATGCTCGAATAATCCAAGCTAAAATTAAAATTATTTTGTTAATTGAATTATAGTTTTGCAATAACTGATTTATTACATTGTTATCTTCGCCTTTGATTATAACATGAGATGATACTTTAACTTCCTGATTTGTAGTATAATTGAGACTCTGTTGTTTAATCTCGCCTTGCTCTGATAAAGATAACGGGCCACTCCACCATAAGGAGTGATCTTTCAATTGAGAAAATGTTAAGCCGCGACTCGCAGCATCCGCTGGGTTTTCTTTGGTTTTTATATAATTCCAGTGATCTGTGGGTATGATCTCTTTTATTTGTTTAACACGATTGGCAACAAAAGTCTTCCAACGGTTTTCATTCCCTTGTAACCACCCTAAGACCACCATCGAATCGCACCACCCGTATAACTTTATTTGATAGTTATTGTAACAATTAACTGTCTTTTTAATTAATTGTGAAAGTAAATGAGCGCCACATAATTCCAGCCTTGGCAATGTTACTGTTTTGTTCAGTGGTACCAGCTTTGTTTTTGCCGCGATTAGTATTACTGAATACTTTGACCCATTTTTAACCCTTGCGTATACAACAGCCGCATAGGCTTTTATTGATGCGTCACAGTATCCATGAAGTTCAATTACAGTTTCTTCTGTACTTCCAATCCACCGTGGCATTTCAATGTGCTTAATATTTATGATGTCATCTCTTAACTTAATCCATTCCGACTGCGTTTTTTCAGATAATACGTCTTCCCATTGTAGTTTTTCTTTCCAGACAGATTGAAATAATAGTTTTAATTTTGTCATCACAGGGGCGATCCATCCCAAGGGATCAAATACTTTTGATATATCGGCTAATAGAATTCTTTTTGTAATCTTGTGCTTAGTAGTGGACTGAAACTTGATATTATAATCGAATAAAAATTTATCTTGAGTCGAATTCCATCGCAGGCCAAGAGTTTTTGATGTGTTATCTAATTTGAAAGTGAATATGTCGCTATCCGCGTTTATCTTTGAAATGTTTTGTAGTAGCTTCGTGTCATTCGGTAAATCAGGTTTGTCGCAGAAGGAGGCGAGGAAAGAGGCAGAGATGAGAGTTGAGGAGGCAGCGGAATCTAGCTACAAAGGATCTACAAGTAAGTTAGATGAAATGTTACATAAGCAAGCAGTTAACTTTAAAGCATTTATGAGAACGGTAAACAGAATCGATGTAAGTACAACTGCGGAAAAGTGGAAATTTGAAGACGCCTTAAAACAGGTGCAGTTGCGTTGGTCTGTTATTGATTCCCTTCACTGGGAGATCGACGGCATTTTAGACGGAGAAAATGAAGAGTATGAGAGCGCTTTTACACATCATGAAGCAATGTTTAATAATCTTAAGGAAGCCATCAACACGAAGCTGTGGTCCGTGTCCCACAGAGAACATATCACGCCACAGGTATACCTATTTTTACAGGCAATTATCATCAGTGGGTCTCTTTTAAGAATCTTTTCACGGAAGCTTTGCATCAAAATCTATCATTGTCGCAAGCTCAGAAGATGCAGTATTTAAAAGGTAAAATCAGAGGGGATGCTGAGCGGTTAATCCAACACTTACAGATAAGTTCGGAAAACTATACTACTTGTTAGGATATTTTAAACCATCGTTACGAGAACAAAAAATTAATATTTTCATCGCATCTTAACATTATTTAAAGCCTACCAAATATGCAACATCTGTCGTTAATATTAATAAAGAAAATGCATGATTCCACGAAAGAAAGTTTAAACGCTATAAAGAACCTTGGACTTGACATTAGTTCCTGGGATCCAATCATTGTTCACATACTTACACAGAAATTAGATCATGAAACTCATTCAGATTACGTGGAGTCTTTAAAGCAGCCGCGAGAGTTACCGATATTACAAGAACTTTTGGATTATCTTGAAAGTAAATTCACTATGCTCGAGCAATCAAAAAGGAAACAAGAAACTATTATCCAAAAGCCTGCTTATCAAAACGCAAACAATTATGGGTCTGTTCCTAGAAAACCTCAATATACTAATTATAATAACAGGAATACCTACGCAAACAACAACTCAAGTAATCAATACCCGAATAGACACTCTCCTAGACCATTTAACAAATCTTATCATGCATCATCTTCGAACATAAAATGTCCGCTATGTAGTTTAGATCATGGGTTATTTAATTGTTCAAACTTTCTAGAACAATCAAATGAAATAAAATTAAAAA
The DNA here is from genome assembly GCA_947562085.1 of Eudonia lacustrata. NCBI lineage: Eukaryota > Metazoa > Arthropoda > Insecta > Lepidoptera > Crambidae > Eudonia > Eudonia lacustrata. The sequence goes on along the minus strand of OX387313.1, from coordinate 1,926,171 downwards.
CTTTGAAACGATTAGACATTTGTAAGAATTGTTTATATTCACACTACGGAAAGCCTTGTTTTTCAATTAGCCGCTGTCGCATTTGTTCAGGGTGTCACAATACACTGATACATGACGCCATTACTCAAAGACCGTTGACCTCAGGTCAGCCGCTACCGAAGCCAAGACCGTTTTATAGAAATCAGCAAAATACAAACGGAGGCAACGCGTCACATGTGTCTCAAAATAAAACATCCGAAATTTTGTTATCAACTGCGATGATTAAAGTTAAGGCATTAGACGGGTCTTAAAAGGTCATGCGGGCTCTTATCGACCAAGGGTCGCAAATATCACTTATAACGGAACACGGTGCGCAACAGTTAGGATTAAAAAGAGAGCACTGCAGAGGAGTCATCTTTGGTGTGGGACAAAACGTAAGTAATTGTAAAGGAAAGATTAATATATCAATCTCTTCACTTTATAATGATTTTACACTTTGTGTGGAAGTAATTATCATGAATAAATTAATTAAGAACCTGCCAAATACATCATTTACAAAACCAAGATGGGATTATATCAATAATATCAACCTAGCAGATCCAGAATATTATATAAGTCGGCCAGTGGATCTACTACTCGGAGCCGATGTTTATTCAGTTATTATGTTAGAGGGTTTTATCAGAGGGAAAAATCATTACCAGCCTCTAGCACAACAGACACAGTTAGGGTGGGTGCTATGCGGGGGTGTACAAGCGCTTCACTGTAATGTTGTACTGACACAACTAGATGAGATACATAAATTCTGGGAGATAGAAGAGATAAGCGAATCATCAGAAATATCAATCGAAAATCAGAAATGCATAGACTATTATAATAAAACTACAAAACGCCGTTCAGATGGAAGGTATGAGATCAGAATACCAATGAAAGAAAATTTTGGGAAGGAGTTAAGATCATCAAAAGAGTTAGCAATTGCGCAATTTAAAAATTTGGAGAGAAAGTTTGCTAAGCAACCAGACTTAGGAAAACAATACCGTGAATTTATAAATGAATATATCAGTTTACAACATATGAAAGAGTCAATTAGCAACCCTGGTATTCAATGCTTTTTACCTCATCATGCTGTATTACGCGAAGACTCCAGCACCACCAAACTTCGCGTAGTATTTAACGCGTCAGCTAGAACGAGTTCAGGCAACAGTCTGAATGATTTAATGTGTAAGGGCCCTAATCTTCAGCAAGACCTACAGGCATTAATACTGAAGTGGCGTCAGTACCGTTATGCCTATACAGCCGATATCAAAATGATGTACAGACAGATTTTAGTTAGTGAGGTAGACCAACAGCTCCAGAAAATTATCTGGAGAGAATCAGTAAACCAGCCCCTCAAAGAATATAAATTAATGACTGTAATATATGGTACCAAATCCGCACCCTTTCTTGCTATGATGACTTTAAAACGTCTAGCCTCAGATGAGAAGGAAAACTTTGACGCAGCTTCGAAAATAGCAGAATCAGCGTTTTTTATGGATGACCTAATTCATGGGTGCCATAAGGTAAAAGTGGGCCAGCAAGAAATACTACAGTTAAATCAACTTTTAGAGTCAGGAGGATTTTATTTACGCAAATGGGCATCATGTTCGGTGCAATGCACTCGAACACCTGAATAAGCACTTTTGCTCTAAACGGCGTGAATGCCGCAGTCCGGTATCATATATCATACGCGACGCGCATATCATTTATTTTTGTATTAATTTTATTAGTGTTAATCAAACTTGTACTTTCTGGGAATACAATTATTTATCAAGGGACTCAATCGTATCATTTAACTATCATCCGGCTCGAAGGACCAAAAATGTGCGGGGTAGCGCATATGTGTGTGGGTATGTAATGAGTGCAATGCACCGAACAAAAGTTATTATCTGGAAAAACGTTCTACTAATGGATAATTTGTACTATCGAGAGAGTTCTGTGAATTGTTCTGTCATTACTACAAAATTATAAAATGGTAAAAAAACACGCGTCGCGCAGAAGTCTGTGCCGACGACCGACGGTACAACGAGGCGCAGGGCAGGGCGGACACCATGTCTGCGTCGCAAGTGCCTGCGCCGCGGCGTAAGGAGCTTTCGGCCCCGATCCGATCTGAACCCTTCGGAGAATCTAGTTGGGCACGGGGACACGCACTTTCAAGTGTGTGATGCCGTCTCCTCTAGAAAACCTCCGAAGGTGATTCGTTTCACACGGCTTAAGGTACCCTTTACGTACCTCGCCGCCCCCAAAAAAGCCCGGTGACGCTGAAAATGCCGTTTGAGGAAATCAGCAATCTCTCTCAAAAAAAAAAGCTCTCGGCACGACCATGCATTCCAAAATCTGCTCTGCTCTGCGCTGCGCGGAGCTGCGTCGCCTGCGTCTCAGCATACGCTTAGCCTCATTGCTGTTGCAAATGTCTAGGCGCAATTCGAGTTTATTACGCCTGCGTTCACGAGTAGATTGTGACACTCAAGTGAGTTTCACTGTTGTACATTTGCTAGGTTGCATGAAACCTACGCATAAGTATTTTAATACCTTACAATGTATTAATCCTTTATTGTACATAGAAAATACACTTTGAATCACGCATTATAAAAGACACTACACGGGTGAGCTTAACTTAAAAGAGATCTCTTCCAGACAACCCTAGCTGTGGTGTGGAAAGAAAGTCTGTGGTATGTACTGTGAATAACCCTTAGATATTTATTTTTACGTATTTTAATATTTAATTCTGAGGCGACAAATACTGCAGTCTCTCAGCGGCCACAGACTCCGTAAAGGGTTTGAGGTGGTTTGAGACGTAGTTTTTGTAAAACAAACGAAAATAAATCTGTGTAATCCGATCTCAAAGTAGTGTTTTATGTTAAGGGTATTTAAACTTATCGTCATTGTTATAAAATTATAAAAAGCGATATTTTTTATGTAGGTAGGTAGATAGGTAGTAGGTATGTATGTTGGTAGGTAGGTGGGTGTTATTCTTGAAACATTTAATTATTGAATTATACCTAGTTAAGAACTTACAGTTTGGAAAACGTTATGTTACCACAAACCGTAATATGTTACGGCGCAATGAAAAAATAAGTAAAATACACTTCTTGTTAAACAGAATCCTGTTTCTCCAAATCTGCCTGGCCTAGTGCCTGGACAGCGAGTCTTCATCGTGCACATGCCCGTCCCAGGATACAGGTACCACTTTTAACCTTCATCATTATACTATACCGTGACCCATCCGTGGTGGTGGGAATACAATTATTTATTTACTTATTCATGCTTATATGATCGCAACCCAAACTGCTGCGCATCCGAAGTCACACAGTTATACCAAATGTAGGGTCTAAAATATGCTTATTAAAAAAAACACAAATCTTGAAAAAAAACCACGAGCAGGATTTGAGCCTGCACCCTTCTGACATACCGGGTCAGGTGCTCTCCCAATCGAGCTATCGTGGCTCTAACCAGCCCGCCGAAATTATTCAACACTATTTACTTTTTACTTTGAACGCCAAAGGCGCCCATTCAATGTCAAAAACTACCATACCGTCATTAACATCCGATCATAATATGTATTTTTACAAATACTAAAGATCAGTTAAGAAGTAGGCAAGCTATTTAAAAAATGTTTTTTGTTTTGTTTATATTATTTGTTCGCAACAAAATTTGCGTTAAAAATTATATAAACAAAACAAGAACATTTTATTGAGGTTAATTTTGGTAAAAATCCACGCTAAGCTCCATGTCAAAGAACTTTGCTATGGAGCTAAAAATATATATATATTTCATCCAAATGTTTTTGTTCAGGCCAGGCTCCATTGGAGGTTACCAGCCGGTGTACATAGTCGCAGCAGCCCCTCAAGGCAATGCCGGATACCAACCTAACGTGCCCAACGTCATCAATGGTAAATAAGATAATTGGTACAGGTTACTATGTAAAACGGGTTGTTGTTAAGTGCTTCCATTGTATAGTTTGACACACATATCAGTGGCATTTGTTTTATTTTCTATATTGTACACCATACGTAACGGTTTTTTTAAAACTGTAAAATGAAATCCGAAATAACAACTTTTGTATATATTTTTTATTCTCTTGAACATCAATTTAACCGCCCTAATATAAATTACATTTTAATTAAAAATATTTAACAGTAAAAAATGTAATACTATCAATTGTAGCGATAACTTGATTTCAATCATACAAGTTTTTGTCCAGCAGTGCAGCAGCGGCTATTACTTTGTCAAAATCATCATCATCATCATCATCAGCCTATACTAGTCCACTGCTGGACATAGGCCTCTCCAAGTGCACGTCACTGAGCACGATCCGCGGCTACTCTCATCCAGCTCTTGCCAACCACCTTGCGAAGATCGTCGCTCCACCTAGTCTGAAGGCGTCCTACACTACGTTTGCCGATACGCGGTCTCCACTCAAGAACTCGTTAACCCCAACGGTTGTCGGTTCTGCAGCTAATATGACCGGCCCACTGCCACTTTAGCTTGCTGATCCGATGGGCTATGTCGATTACTTTCGTTCTCTATCGGATCACCTCGTTCCTAAGTCGATCTTTCAGAGAAACTCCGAGCATAGCCCTTTCCATAGCTCGCTGAGCGACTTTAAATTTGTGAACCAGCCCAGCCGTAAGTGTCCACGTTTCGGCTCCGTATGTCATGACCGGTAGGACGCAATGATTTAAGATTTTCGTCTTTCCTTCTTAATTACTTTGTACTTCTTATTAAATACGATATTTTGGAAAGCATACTTCTGTGTTCCAGGCTACCAGAACGCCGTCCTCCTCGACCCGTCAGGCCAGTCCGTGTACTCCCCACTGCTGGGCTTCCCGCAGAGGGGCGTGCAGCAGCCACTCAACCCCGGGTACCTGCTGGCTCCTCAGCTGCAGAACGTGAGGGGGCCGTATGAGCTGGCGTACCAGGAACCGGTTTATCAGTGAGTTTATTACCCTGACGTTTGCTGTGAATCCAGAAAATATAGAATTTTAATTGTTTAGAGCATTGATCAGTGCTCGCCGCAGATGAGAGGTGAATAGAATATAATATATTTATAATAGATTTATTTATTTCAGCTAACAAAACAGTGTATAAGATGGTAAAATACAAAGATATATAGAATAGATACCTTACAGACTAACAAGGTTAAGACGTGCACCTTCAGATGGGAATACAGCGGTTTTTTAAACATTTTCTTTTAATTTTTCTTTTTTTTAACTTCTTTCTTTTATATTTTTTTTTTTAACTTCTTTCTTTTATATTTTTTTTTTTTTAACTTTTTTCTTTTATTTTTTTTTTTTTTTAACTTCTTTCTTTTATATTTTATTTGTACCCTCAGAAACTTTGTTTTTGACCGTTACAAAGTGTATTCCATACAAATCAAGTATAATGTAGCTTACTATTAGTAAAAAAAATTTACAGAGCATTACAAATTTTTAAAGAAGCTTTTCGATTTGAAAGCTTAATAGTTTATTTTTATAGTACCAAATGTTGAAGTCTTATTATCTGATTGTAGTTATTTGCATGACTATTTTATTGATATGTTATTATAGGTATACTAGCGGCCCGTCCCGGCTTCGCACGGGTGGACATTTCTTTTCTAATATAGTCTATGTTAAAAAGGAAACTAATATAAACTAAAACTATTACTCAGCGCTAATGTAACAATCTATAGGTGAAATAATTTTTTAAATCGGTCCAGTAGTTTTTGAGTTTGTTCGTTGCAAACATACAAAAATACAAATTCTTCTTTATAATATTAGTATGATATGACTATACAGGGTGTCCCATTGAAATGGGTCAATATGAGAAAGTCTGAAACTATAAGACATACGAAGATCTGTTCTTAGGAACCATGACATCGATTTTAATAAGAAGAAAAACTGCATTCATGCATTTTAAAAAAACCTGTACTCAGCTCGGGAATCGAACCCGGTTGTTTTGAACACCTACTCAAATAAATTAAAGTATGTGAAAACAATGCATTTTATTAATTTTAGACATCATGTTTCATAGAGCCATTTACTGCTTAAAACCTACACAATCGATATCTAAATAGAAATAGTGTTAGTTTATTTTTTTCAAAACAACCGGGTTTGATTCCCGAGCTGAGTACAGGTTTTTTTTTAAAAGTATGAATGCAGTTTTTCTTCTTATTAAAATTGATGACATGGTCTCTAAGAACGGATCTTCGTATGTCTTATAGTTTCAGACTTTCCCATACTGACCCATTACAATGAGACACCCTGCATACCTAAATAAAAATAGAACGTGATTTGACATCTTCGTATTTTTATAAATATACATAAACAAAACTTGTTTATTTAAATTTTTACAACACCTACTTGTTCCGCAGAGCACAGCAAGCGCAGGCACAGGGTCCTCAGCAAGGAGGTCCAGGAGGGCCGGGCGGACCGGGAATTTTAGGAGGGCCAGGGGCACCAGGAGGGTTGCATCCCGTCCAGCTGTCACAGCTGATCGCTCTGCAAACCCATGCCAACGTGGCGAACAGCCCACGATCTTCCGCTAATGGTAATTCACCATCAGCTAATTTTTATGTCCCCACTACAAGAGCATGAGCCTTCCCTATGGATTGATAGGGAGAATTTTAAGGGAGAGCTTTACGTGCGGTCAAAGCACGGAGGAACTCGAGCTGAAAAATTTTTGGTCACCCATCCGATAACCGGCTTTTGAGAAACTAAGCCTTTCGTAATGCTAACATAATAAATAATTGAAATCATAGATGATTCAAACATATTATTATATTCGGTACAGAACCAGGAAACACAGAATGCAAATATCAATCCAGAGAAAGCAATGGTGTCGTTTATTATTTGAATTTAATTGCTGCATTGGAAGACTAATTTAATTCTAACATTATAAATCCTTTAAGTATCGCGTTTAATTTTGACATTTGGTTTTATCCTGACGTTTTAATCTCTTTACAAGGTTTAACCCTTTAACAGTCAGTGGGATGTATATTCCCACCACATTTTAAACTTTAGGTAATTGAGATAAGATTGAAAACCAATGAAATATTCAAACATGTTCTGTCTATTAAAGGGTTAAAGGTTTCTATAGAGCCGAATGGAGGCGTATTGCGAGAGCCGTCATTCACCAGGACCCACTCATAACCACGACCAGTCTACCAAGAGTGCCCAACTAAGAAGAAGCCAAGGTTAAAAACCAAAACAATATAATACAAGATTTGTAATTGTTACAGAATCAACGAACGCAGAATCAAAACGTCTCGCCCAATCCAGAGAGAGCAATGAGACAAAAGAGGCCGAGGAACCGAGACGAAGTGCCAGGCCCCCCTCGGCGCATGTGCAGAGCTTAAAAGCTTAAACCTCTTTACTATTAAAAGTGGCCAGTATAAAATATTTTACACGCATAAAAGAGGTTTCAATTCTCATTAATCCATACAAGGGTTATTTCCAATAGTTTAAAAAAGAAGTACTAATGACTAATTAGGAAATCACACAATAGTGATGAACAAACAACGGATCTGTTAACTATTGCCTAGTAGACAAGTTGCGTGTTATTATTTCAAATCGAATTTAATAGTTTTGTTATTGTAAAAAAATATACTGAGTTACCTATTTGTTATTTGAGAGATTAAATTCTATTAATTGTTAAATTAATATGAATTCATATGCGTTATAGTAAGAAAAATCATGCAACGTGTGTGTACCTGATTGATAAAATGTATTTTAATAACATTAAATAATTTATGAAAGCTAATTTCCTTTTTAATTCCGATAATATCAAAAGCTACATTTTTGTCAAGGCATTTTAACAGCTATCGACAACATACCAGAGACAAAATCTTCAAATGCCTTCCCGCAACAAGCGCAAAAACGAGCAGATCGCGCGGCCCTACTGGGCGCTGATATGGAGCGATAGTGCACCGCGGACCGGCCCGCCAGGTCTACTTTCTACACACGAAGATGATATAGACTGGTTGCTACACATGCGCGATCAGCTACGTGCTATAAAATACGCTAAAAATAAATAAAATTTAATTTCAAATCGCAGAGTGTGAAGTAGCCGCAGATCGTGCTCAGTATCGTGCACTTGGATAGGCTATGTCCAGCAGTGGACTAGTATAGGCTGAATATGATGATGATGATGAATTTCAAATTGTGGTAATGACTTGATTTCATTGATGGAGAACTTTGACTAGCAGTGGGATAGTATATGAGTAGGATAGGCTATTCGTTTTTTTTATTTAACTTGGAGACACGTTAATCCATTGATCCCGATTGATGACGTAAAATAGCAGACGTTAAAAACAAACAACTCGCATTGGGTCAGCGTAGTGGGTTACCTGGTCTCTCCATTCATGTGGACTAAATACGAACTGAGTCGACCTACAGTGAAAACACCCACAAAAAAAACCGAATAACTGTTTCTTGTGTTACAATGGCATGAAGCGTGCCAGTATCAGTCATTGACGTAACATTGAGCATGCTTCCTTGCATAAAGTGCGTAAAATAAAAAACACGGAATGTTATACTATATATAACATTATCCTCCGTACAAAAAAATGTAATTTAAATAGCGAAAATGCACACCAACACCGATACCCGACACGGGTTTCGCCCCCCCACGGGGCAAAACATTTCTTGCATTTTCGCTTGCACGCATTGTTTCTCCTGCATGTGCATACTTTTTGCGGGCGGGAGGGCGGTGCATGCGTACTGCATCCAAGCTGTATAAACGAGTGAGTTAGCGGAATTAACACAACATATTATTTAAATTAAATTTTTTTGTACTATGGATTTCCGCAAAATAACGCCTGATTCCATTAATCCTCCGTCTTAACAAGGTCATCAGCCCATCTAGCCACTCACCGGGTCTTTGCCTCCAGGAGAGAAGGCGCTACATCCGGGAGGTATGGCCACGTATGGCGCCTTCAGTGGCTGATTGGCCAAATTGGTGGGCCCTAGGAGGCAACTGCGCGGACCGCGAAAGACTCCACAGAGTGCTCGGGGTTCTGCAAAGCCGGGTAGACAGATTTTTTTTTGATAAGTAAAACGGCACAGCAAATTACTCTATTTCACCTGGATGTTAACTGAAAATGGAGTCCAGATGCGAAGACAACTGGTGCAGCGTGAAAACAATGCAGCATCGGTTACCCTCATTCTGCCGACCCACAAGGTGCCTCTTCACGCCTCGTTTGAAGGATCCCATATCACAGGAAGGAGGGAAAATGTGTGCTGGTAGGCTATTCCATCTTTTGGAGGTGCGACAAAGAAACACGTCACCAAATTTTTTTTTGCGCGATGGAATATTTGAAACAGTGAAGCGGTGACTCCGGAGAGCAGCACGTGTACTTCTATAGAGGAAGGGAGAAGGTGAGATGAGGTCAAAGAGTTCTTCAGAGCACTCGCCATATTTAAGCAGTAAGACACGCTGAGCGACGCAATATCTCTACCGCTATGTCGGGCGGTTTAGTTGGTCGGTCACAGTCCATCAGGCGACCAACCCCACACACCTCCCGAGCCTGCAACAGCCCGGTGAGACGGTCTGCTCATAAAAATGGCATATTATACGGTGTTTATTAATAAGTTCCCTATAGTATAGCGTAGCTTTGCCACCGTGGAGAGTGCCTTCACCCAGCAGCAGTCGCTCATTAGCGGCTGCCACGCCACCTAGCGGATTTTCAGATTAACGTGATACGTGTGATTTAGAATTAGGTCTGAGGCAGACGAACGATTTCTGCAATGAAAGTATCAAATTATTATTTTTTGCAAACAGCAAGTAACTTCTAAGATATAAAATGAAATACTTTTTTACTATTATTGATAATTTAGTTTTACTTTTTTTTTTAAAGCGTTGTGATTACTGTAAAATAGCAACAACGTGAAATCCATGTTATATATGGCTCTTATAAAAACAGCCATGACGCGTTGTGGCAAACACAGAACTACTATGACACGTTCTGACAAAAAGGTTTCTGTTGTTTGTCATTAAAAAATAGCTTTAAGACATTATGAAATTTATTGCATACGATATAATGTTCTCCGGTTCGCTTCGCGAATTTCTAACCTATCAATTGACCTGAAGAATGATTCGATATTTTTATTTCAGGATTCTCGAGGTATTCACAACTTTATTTGATTTTCATAATTTTTATTAGCAGCATTTTGTTCTGTCACCCTCAGAAATAGACAAAAAATAATAAATAACTCTATCAAAGTGTTGTTAATGGAATTGTACCCTAGCCGAAAAATGTAGGGTACTTCATCGATTCTCACCAAACCCTTCCGTCGTGATGTTGTTGCATCAACTAGATCTCAAAACACGTTATAGTCAATCAGTGTTTGCCACAACGCGTCATGGCTGTTTTAATAAGAGCCATAACACGGATTTCACAACCCAAAAGTGTATGCTGTTTGTCTGTCTAAGTGCGTTTGTGCGACTCGATCGGTCGTGTGCATCGCCGTTTATGCCGAAGGGAGGCTGGAGCGGACTAACGGCTCACATCATTGGCAAATTGTGCTTTCACAGCTAGATTTATTAACCGACTTCTTGTAATTTTATTACATCAATTTAGACTTTCACAGTGTACTACATTTCATGATAAGATACGACAGCCGCTTTCTGCAGAAATAAAATCAAGTAGAACTAAAAAAACGGCGCTTTAAATTATATTGATTGGCAAAACTTATGTTATTAAATTAAATTGCCTCTCAATTAATATGAAAGTGGATGAATTCTAAATATGATATTTACTTTAAAAATGAAACTGTAAAGGGCCCGTACCCTAAAAATCGATAAAAGTGATCCATTTCATCACTCCTAGCTGATTAGCCTGAATGTGATGTGGATGAATGGAGGGAGGTCTTAAATAGGTGTATATTGTTTTGCGAGAAAGATGAGTGAGATGACAGTACAAAGGATAATTTATTTTATTATTCTTTGTACTATTAACCGATGTAATAAGTAATAAATAAATAAATAAAATATGACCATTTTTTTTTTTTTTTGGAGAGAGACTGCTGGTTGCCGAGGGGCATTTCCAGCTTCACCGGGCTTGTTTTAGGGGCGGCGAGGTACGTAAAGGGTACCTCAAGCCGTGTTGAAACGAAACACCTTCAGAGGATTTCTAGAGGGGTACGGCATCGCACACTTAAAAGTGCGCGTCCCCGTGCCCTTCCAGAGTCTCCGAAGGGTTCGGATCGGATCGGGAAATATGACCAAGACACACCAGAGACTACCACCACCTCCAGACCACACGGCCAACTGTTGCCAAAGTCGTAGCCCTTAAGGGTGCCCTCACAATTAAGTTGTAATTTTGCTAACCTCTTTTTTTGACGCAAATAAAAGAGTCTATTAAATAAACAAATCGGTTTCATCATCATCATCATCTCAGCCAAAAGACGTCCACTGCTGGATAAAGGCCTCCCCCAAGGATCTCCACAACGACCGGTTTTGTGCTGCTCGCATCCAGCGGCTTCCTGCGACCTTCACCAGATCGTCGAATCGGTTTAATTTATATTTATTATTTTTGCCTAAATATTATTTGAAAACATGCAATGGAGCCATTTCTTATTTCTAAGATTTTGCAGAATGTGTGGTTTTGTTTTAAGTTTCATTTGAATATCGAACAACTAAGTCAGAAAACAAAAGAAAAAAGACAATACAATGAAACCTTGGCAGAATCATCTCAATAACGACCGATTTTAAATTATTTATAAATTATGTATTTATGTAGGTATATTTATATATATATGTATATTTTTTTTTATTTTAGTATTTTATGTAATTGAAATTTATAGAATATTTATTTATGTACACTGGCCTGCAAAATTAAGTATCACACTTTTAAAATTGCAATAACTTTTTAAGTACACAAGATATACTTTCGAAACAAAAAGGAAAATGTTACTAATATATAATTTACTTTAGTTTTAAAGAAAGCTGATAAAAATTGCTGAAAAACGTTTTTTATTTAAAAATCTCTAACTTCTATAGTTTAGAAAATAAATAAATATTAAAAGTGTAGTACTTATTTTTGCAGGCCAGTATAGTTTGAATCTTTTGTTACACTGTTTTCTACTTTTGTTGTCTCTCACAATTTGCACCTCCCATGTCATTTCTGCACCACCCTATGGTTGACTGGTAGAGAATGCCTTAGGCATTAAGTCCGCCATGTAATGTTTTGTTGCAAAAGTTTAAAATAAATAAATAAATAAATAAATACATTCAGCCAGCATCGTTTTTAAAAATAATTTACTTTGAATGCGTAAGGAGTTCCTCTCACAGGCTAACTAATAAAAACTATATCCCAGAAAAGCTTTACCATTAGAATTCAAGTATGAGTTTACAAGAGCCCTAAAAACTATACTTTATCGCGAATGAACCACTAACGGCCCGTTCTGTGGGTTGGTACCTTCATAAATACTATGACAATCTTACTTTGCTGCTAACTGACAATTCGAACAGCCCTAACACCTTAAATTAAAGTTGAGTTTCGGTTAAACTTACATAAACAAGCGATTAACAAATCAGCTGACATAAGTTAGTATTCGCGCAACGGTGGCAAAGCTTTTTATTACCTTCCAAAGCGTTTAATTTTAATAAGTTTAACATTTTAGTCTTTAGTTTTAAAATTATTATGTCAATAGAAAGTTTGATTTAAGTAATATGTAACAAATCTTGCAGTTTTGTCTTTAACGAATAAACCCTACATGTCTCTAAGTTACGCTAGTATAGTAAAAGTTAGCCAAAAGCTATTTTAAAATCCGTCACTTAATTGTATAAACATGATTAAAAACATTATTCAAGTGTTTAAATATCAAAATTAATAAATAATATAAAAATGCCAATCAAATATTTTTTGGTTCAGGATTTTCTTTCAATAACCTTTATCGCCCTGCAGGTTCACATGTGAACCTGGTAACTGCAGACGAAATTTTGTGTTATTGTGAAGAAGTTAAGCACTAGATTTGTATGAACTAACCTAGACTTCACATTATGCTTAACTTAAAAGATGTCCTTATTATTGACAAATGAAAATCTAACGCAGTATCCCGATTTTCTGAAAAATATCCGCATGTTCTTTCAAACTCAAATAAAGTGCGCAGACGCATGGCCCAATGGTGTCGTTTGCAACTTATTAGTACTCAATTGGTAATCACAGTAATCAAGCGACGTGAGATAGGATTGGATATTGAAAAGCAATTTCAGCTGTCGCGTTAAGCTTTTATCGATTGCGGTAATGTATTAAAATTCATGATCGTTATCGGTGTGCTTTCGCTGCTTTTATTACCTACACTGAAGGAATGGTATTTAGAAAAGGTATATTTAAATTATGTATTTGTAGATTATTCTATATCACTCACTCTTTAGAAAAATCTGTCTATCTAATCTAACACCTTTATACAAGCAATTCTTGGATATATGTATATATGGGTTTTGGGGGCGATAAATCGATCTAGCTAGGTTTCATTTTTAGAAAACGTCGTTTTATCCGTGTTTTTAGGCAATGAAAAACTGCTACAATATAATTAGAATAAGAAGGTAACCACCATTTACAAGGTTGTAAATAGCTCAGGTCGGAAATCGGGCGGTCCCGAAACTGGAAGACTCCGGTTTGAGTCCAAATGATTATTCTATTATTATGTATTGTTTTATTTTTTCGTCGGTAAGATCGAAAAGTATTATTCATATATCATCAGTATGTAATTCGTATCTAAATATAATTTCCAAAAAACACGATTTACCAAAAAAAATACCGAGCAAAGCTCGGTCATCCAGGTACTTACTACAATTAAAATATGTAGTAAAAATGAGCATCAGCACATCATCATCATCTCTTCATCAGGTGATGCTGCAGGTAGCATAATACAAGCACCATCTTGGAGAAGCAGAGAAGAGGAGGAGAAGTGTAAAATCTGATTAAGAAAATCTGACGGTGATACCACGTCTAGATCCAGCAAAATACATGTTGTAATTAGCTTTGTTGGTGATCAGACTTGTAGTGCATTCACTAGCTGTTATCATATTATTTAAGTCCCGATTGCAACAATGTTATGAGGTCAAGGTTCAATTAAAAACATTGTGGTGTTCCGAGATCAGTTCCTCAGTGGTTGAGGACAATCAGGGTGAAGGGCGCTTCCACTTTCGATCAGTGGTATCCATACTTTTTATTAAGAGTTATTCAAATGACCCTACCACGGGTGGGATGAATTTAGAATCACTTGAGATGTGTTTAAAGTTTAAAAAACTTATTAAACTATTACCAATTATTAATATCTAGTTTTTCATGTCTGTGCGAAAGCTGCATCTCGTTACGCTTTTTTTCAAACGCAAATGTTTGCATGCATATAGCAACAATTGGCGTACAATAAGCTATAAAAAATCACAAAGCTATTTTGATCAATTACCGACTTTCATTTGACGGACAATCGTCCAATTTCACGAGCCGATTCGCAATCTGTTCCCGCAAATTGGTCATAAAATCTCTACAATTTCAATGGCACATTCTAAACGGAAAGTTGTAAGAACAATAGGATGCCTACAAACCGCATTTCACTTATTTTTACTGACCTGCATTATGTGGCCTTGATACTGCATCATTATTTTAACATCCATCACCTGCTGCGGATACCCGCTGTGATTGATGTCTGCAAATATGATTAATACGTGCAGTTGCTAGACGCCACTTCGAGACGGTTATCGCAAAATTGATCTCTATCTCAATGATTGAGAAGCGAAATGCGTAAACTGCACTGTATTTACTAGATCGCATTTACGATATGCCGTGCCTTTGTATTGGCGTTACAATAACATCGCTATGACGCTCGATCGATCTCAACTTGTCAATTTTTCTCCATTAAGTTCCTGTGATGTAGTGATTGACAGCAGTGCGAAAACTCAATCGGGGCTCTCCTCAGATTGGGCGTTCGATAATTACGTGATGACTCACTCAAATTAAGCATTGCTTTCCAAACGAAAGGTGCCGAGAGTCGAGACGTCGCAATTATACGGCGGCCGGCCGTCGCACCAAGAGGCAATTACGATCTTTTTGCTGGAGCACCGTTATGTTAGCTTAGGTGCGGGACAGAGCCGCAGCAGCCGCAGTGTTGAGGCTGACGCCGCGGCGTGTGCACGCGCCCCTGACAGCAGCATGTCCCCGCGAACCGTCCTCGTGCTGGTCGCTATAGCCTGCGTGGGGCAGGTGGCGGCGCGCCCCGTGCGCAGGACCCTCAACTTCAACATGTTCGTGCTGAGGCCGAAGCAGGACGCGCTCGACCGCGTCATCCTCACAACCGACGGGGTGTCGAGGTTCGGGCCCATCCTGGAGTACCTGGTGCAGCGCGTTCAGGGGATGATGTCTGTGAAGAGGCCGCTTGAACAGAGCATTCACGCCGACGTGCCGGCTGTGCCTATCGCTGATGCGTCGGAGAATGAAATCGATGGATCCCAAAAGCCGAAGTCTCCCGGTGTGGTCTTGAGGCCATCGAGAACCAAACCTGGTACATTCGAAGTGGAAATTGACGTGGTGGTAGACGATGGACAACCTGATGACAAACATCCTAAAAAGAACTGAATGATTATTTGGATATTGCAACTGATTGGACTCTTCCCGTGATATTGTTAAATTTGCATTTACTATTTATTTAATGTTAGTGGTAGCTTAAATGAGACTTTTATTAATCCCTATTTATTCTTGCCATATTTTTAGTGAAATAAATATAGTTTGTTGTTTTTCTATTTATTTATTTATTTTATTTTAGAATATTTGAAACTAGACTATACACAATTTACAATAGCAAATTGTATACCATTAACTTACACACAAAACCAAAAAAAGTTACGAATAAAGTCTATTTCATCTTGCGGATTGCACCAACATTATATGGTTCATTTTATATAGAAACTCCATGCGTTTAATCAAACGTGTTTACGTATCAAACTTTTCATTTACATAAATTTTAATTTAATTTAATTTAATTTAATCACATCAACAACTTAACAGTTGCTCTATTTTCTTTATTTAACATTATTCCTTTGTTTTTACAACTTTGTGTTTACTTTTTTCTTTGCTGAATCTGTTTAGTGCTTTTATCTTTTTACGAGTATAACGAAGTTATGATTACCGCGATAATTGGCGGCACTTATAACGAGCAATTATCGAGATCCGTTGTCGAACGGTGCAACCAGGCCAAACTTACATAAACTAACATTTCATGGGACATGATTCTAGGAGTGATTTTTTAATCTCACCGGTGATCTTGAATTAAAAGTAAGTAACATGATCTACAATATTAGACAATTATTTATTTATTTAAGGACAACCAACATAACAAACGCTTATTGTTTTCTAAAGTTTACGCGAACACTACACATTGAAATGAAACAACTTTTACGGATCTACTCGCGTTTATTTTACACATTATCAAAACTATGGTTTTGATACGAACCAACATTGATTTAGACTTGTGTGGTGAATATAACATGTCAATGTTAACTGAAACTCTTACAGACGAACGTGACGAACGACTATATTGTGATTGCATTCTGTTGATAGCGGAGAAATGTCCAAGATTGGTCTTTGAAAGTTTTAACATTAAGGGTCTTACAAATAAACAAAGAATAAGGTCCGAATAGTTATTCCGTGTTTTTACTCTCTTTCTCTCTCTCTTTTTCGCGTCTTTTACTCTAATTTGAAATGACGTTTACATGACAGGAACAAAACACTGAAGAACTATTCGGACCTTATTCTTTGTTTATTTGTAAGGCACTTAGAGAATTGTTGCTCTAATTACCCCTCTCTTATTCCCCAGACTCAGTAGTGAAGTCTGGATATACATTTATGAGATATTGTCATAGGCAGCTAACCGTCTGTCCTAAGCCTCTATGGTGTAGTGGTTAAACTGCCGGTCTCAGACTCAGAGGTTCTACCAAGTTTGATTCCTAGCGAAGGATTCATTGTACTCGATTTGGTAAATGGTAGAGCTTGTTTTGAGTCCGCCGGCACATACCACCTCCTTTACCTTCTGATGCCGGATTCCTATATTCTATGTCTGTTGTTTTGCTTACTGGAGTTAAAAATTTGACATAATTTGTATGGAGCTTATGTCAAATTTTTATCTATAGTAGGCAAAACAACAGATAGATTTCTATTTGTAATAATGCCAACAACGTTAGTTGGCATTGTTACAAATAGAAATAAGATAACCAGTTCCTCTTTAATTTTGTATCTGGGTGAAGTGATTTTCCACATTCGTTTTGGTAAAAAACGAATGTGGAAAATCACATCTATCTGACGCGATGAAAGCTAAACTTTTCCTCGATTAATAATTAAAATATAAAAAATATAAACATTACCTTTGTTTAATATTAACCACGATCAATGTCTGGTTAACATTTTAGTTTAAATTTAGATATGTTACACAATAAATACTATAAGATGTCTGTTTATAACAGTTTGCATAATAAAAACAAGTTTTTTTTTAGTTTATTTATTAGGCACGCTTTCTAACCGTTTTATCTATTGTATAACAGTGTAATAAAATCACCTAACGAAAGTGGCTATTTTTATTGGCCTAAAATATGAAAGTCTAAATCAACAAAAGTCAAACAAAATCTTACATCGTTTATATTATTTTGATTTATTATTATATATTAATTAAATTACAGTCAAAAAATTAAATGCCTACCGGTCGGTCGGGTCGGGTAGGCAGTTAATTTTTTCATTGTATTTTATAAATTTAATTTAGATTCAGTGCAGCAATTAGCACTTAAAATTAAAAATAAAATTTATTACTACATTATAGTAAAAGATACTAATTACAATCAGCAATTTAAATTGGGATCATTTTCTGCTTACACTAAAAGAAAATATTTTCAATTATTCTAATCTAATGAGAAAGTTGCGTTCCAGTAAAAAAAGAATCATCAAAATCGGTTCATAAACGACGAAGTTATCCGCGAACAACAAATAATATACGGAATTTTAATTTGTTTTAGAAGAACGACATGGACGCTGTGGCGTGAAGCTCAAGCAGACATTGATTTTTTAATCTTACTCATCATCATCTCAGCCAAAAGACGTCCACTGCTGGACAAAGGCCTCTCCCAAGGATCTCGACAACGACCGGTTTTGTGCTGCTCGCATCCAGCGGCTTAATTTTAGCTTTAATCTTACTAAGCTGTTAAAAATGAAAACTCCCGAGCTGATGGAAAGCGGCCACCGCATCACATGGCCACTTGCAAACACCAAGGGAATCACGGCCCCTGAGTCCCTGTGCGAGTTTCACTATTCGATCATGTAAACTAAAACGAGAATGTATGGCAAAATATTAACTTTTCTCGTGTGCCGCCAGGAGGCGTTGCTTCAATGTCATACTAATTTTCGTTTTCGTAAATGTAATCGAATGAATACGGAGAGTAAACAAAACTCACACTAGGCATCCTGAAGTTTAAGTTAACACTTCTAAAGATTAAAGAGTACTAGAGTCAGCGCAATAGTAGGACTATTGCACTGACTCTAGTATTCTTTAGTCCGAAACACAGCAATGTGTGGCGGTTGATATAGATAACAGGATTCAAACGGATTTACCCTACAACCAGATAAATTTAGAAATTAAGTTTAAAAATTTCGACATTTCCCTACTAACTTTAAAGTTGAATATTTTTCATGAAATTATTATTGTGATTTTTTTAATACCAATCAAACGTTTTAGTCTGAAGGATTCCAAAAAATAGTCATCAATAAAAAAGGTTTATTCAGTTGAATATTCAAAACATGCAAATATTAGTGATCTTTTCATCGCATAAATTCGCTTAGCGTTCGCATTTGCATCATCAGCTTATTTTATATCCCCACTGCTGGGGCATGAGCCTTCCCTATGATAAGAAGAACAGGCCATAAACAACCACGCAGGCCCAGTTCAGATTGGTGGTTGTTAATGACTGCTAATGCAGCCGAGACCAGCGGCTTTACGTGCCATCTGAAGCACGGAGGAGCTCGAGATGATAAATTTTGGTCACCCATCCGATTACCGGCCTTTGCGGAAGTGCTTAACCTTATCACTCGCAGACCGGGCGCGTTAACCACTGCGTCATCGAGCTCCAAACCATACCATATTAAGGTTTAAAGAAATAAAAAGGTTCTTTAGGGTCTACATATATACATGGGCTGCTCAAGAAGTTAGCCAGTGATCAAAATACACGGACCGCTTGAGCAGTGGTAGTGAAGCTGCCATTACGCTGAGCTGCTGACCGCCCGGATCAGAGCAACTGCTTGAGCGATTCCATATATGTTTGTCTGTAGAATACTGTAGTTCACTATGCAATCGCATCGCAGCTTGAAGCAGTAAATCCTGACTGCTTAAAGCTGGCCGTGTATGGGCGCCCTTGAGCTACTTAATTACAACAAATTGTACCTAGTTGTCAAATTTATGTCAACGCAAACTTCATTAGCTCTTTCATTATCAGCAATTTGTTTGTAGGCTACCGTATTAAACTACATAATTATGTTGTTAGTTTTTTAACGATATCTCTGATTTGAAAGTATTATCGTAGTAGGTGATAAAAGGCATTTCGCATTTTCTGTAATTTTAACCTCATCATTGCTTGCGTAAAATTCGGCAAAGTTCTAAAGGGTGCGCCGTCCATAAGTGACAAGTGTCATATGTTTTATTTGAAATGTCGTCGTCCATATTTATTTGATGCCGCGCGGCCATACTAATTTTGTATGGGGAATTTAAGGTGCTTAATAAAAAATAATTATTTAAATAACCACTTGATAAATCGAAAATGTAGTCTAGCAATTTGTAGTTTATCCATTGATGATTGTTTAGACAAAATGAGAGGTGCAATAATTTAGATAAACTATAAGAAATCTTCCCCGTGTGGTGCCGGGGATACAGAATTGCACCACCCCATCTCAACCCGTGGGTGTCGTAAAAGGCGACTAAGGGACCATTCCAGAGGATGGGCAGCAGCATCTCTCTGAGGTTACCTTCAACCAACTGCGATCGCCAACCCGCCTGCCAAGCGTGGCGATTATGGCAAATACCCCCCCATGACATACACACCAGCAAAAACCGACCCCTAGTCCCCGGCGGCCCCGCTCGCCCTAGCTACGGTAGCGGCCAAGACAGCGACGGGGCAGGGGGTGCTAAGAATCTCCGGCAGAGACCTGGCTACCGTCAACAACGAACTCTGGCCCTGGCAACATTTAACACGCGCACATTACGGACTGACGAGAAGATTCACGAACTGGAGGAAGAATTGAGCAAGATACAGTGGGACATAGTTGGATTATCTGAAGTCCGAAGAGAGGGGGAGGACTCGATAATCCTCAAGTCCGGTAACTTGCTCTATTTCCGGGAGGGCGAACAACTGTCCCAAGGTGGTGTCGGGTTCATCGTCCACAAGTCCCTCGTGAACAACGTTGTCGAGACCGGGAGTGTGTCGCCTAGGGTAGCGTACCTTATACTCAGAATAACCAAACGGTATTCGTTGAAGGTCATACAGGTTTATGCTCCTACTGCGACACACCCTGACGATGAGGTGGAAGCTACGTATGAGGACTTCTCTAGAGCCATACAAGCCTCCAAAACTCATTACACCGTTGTCATGGGAGACTTTAACGCAAAACTGGGCAAACGAAGCGGCGATGAGATGAGAGTGGGACGATTTGGGGTTGGTAATCGGAACTCCCGGGGCCAACTGCTGGCGGACTTTCTTGAGAGGGAGGGCCTCTTTATGATGAACTCCTTTTTCAGGAAAGCTGAACACCGCCAGTGGACCTGGATGAGTCCCGATGGTGCAACCAAAAACGAGATTGACTTTATCATGTCGACGAGGAAGCAAATATTCAATTATGTCACTGTGATCAATGCGTTTAAAACTGGCAGCGATCACCGGTTGGTAAGAGGCACATTGAATATCAACGTTAAGCTGGAAAGACGTCAATTGGTAAGGTCTACGCTCCGTCCTGCACCCATCCAAATCCAAAACCCCGAAAGCTTTCAGTTCGAATTGCAGAATCGCTTCGAGCGCCTAAATGATTGCGAAAATGTGGACGAATACAGCAACAGGTTTGTGGAAACTGTCCAAACGGTTGGGTCCAAGTTCTTTAAAACCCACCGTGCAAAAGGAACCAAAAAGTTCTCAGACCATACTCTCAAACTAATGGAAGAGCGGCGCGCAATGGTTCTGCTTTCCTCAGGTGATGCGTCTCAGTTTCGGCGGCTAAATAGGCAGATCTCGAAGTCTATGACTCGCGACACGCGCCAATTTAATACTAACCGTATTAAAGAGGCCATTGAGCGGAACAAAGGCTCAAAAGTGTTCGCAAGAGATCTGGGTATTGGGCAGTGCCAACTGACGACGCTGAAAACCGATGACGGCAGAACTGTCACGACCAGGTCCGATGTTATGGGAGAGGTCGAGAAGTTCTATGGACAGCTTTACACATCCACACGGCCATCTGTACAAAGCTTAGCTAAAGACCCTAGAGCTAAGTTAACCCGGCACTATACCGAAGACATCCCGGACATCAGCCTATACGAGATTAGTATGGCTCTCAAACAGCTCAAAAACGGCAGGGCACCAGGTGCTGACGGAATTACGGCCGAGCTTCTGAAAGCAGGTGGAAGACCGGTACTCGTAGCTCTTCAGAAGCTATTTAATTCCGTCGTACTAGGGGGCAGAACGCCAGAGACGTGGCACGAAGGTATGGTGGTACTGTTTTTCAAAAAGGGCGATAAAACCCTGCTGAAGAACTACAGGCCCATCTCACTTCTAAGCCACGTCTACAAGCTGTTTTCGAGAGTCATAACGAATCGTCTCGCACGCAGGTTTGATGACTTCCAGCCTATCGAACAAGCCGGTTTCCGAAAAGGCTTCAGCACCATAGACAACATACATACGCTGCGGCAGGTTATACAGAAGACCGAAGAGTATAACCAGCCTCTTTGCTTAGCGTTTGTGGACTATGAAAAAGCCTTCGATTCGATTGAGACATGGGCCGTGCTACAGTCTCTCCAGCGGTGCCAAATTGACTATCGGTACATCAAAGTGTTGAAGTGTTTGTATGAAAGCGCCACTATGTCAGTCCGTCTTCAGGACCAGAGCTCGAAACCTATACAGTTGCAGCGAGGAGTGAGACAGGGAGATGTGATTTCTCCGAAACTGTTCACTGCTGCACTGGAAGATGTTTTCAAGCTTCTGGACTGGAAAGGACTCGGCATCAACGTCAACGGCGTATACATCACTCACCTTCGGTTTGCTGACGATATAGTGGTCATGGCTGAGACCCTGGAAGACCTCGGCGCAATGCTCGGTGACCTCAACAGAGTCTCTCAACAAGTGGGTCTTAAAATAAACATGGAGAAGACGAAAGTTATGTCGAACTCACGTGTCGTACCCACTCCTCTGAAGGTTGGGGACTCTGCCCTTGAAGTTGTGGACAATTATGTTTACCTGGGACAAACGGTCCAGCTAGGTAGGTCCAACTTCAGCAAAGAGGTCAATCGTCGAATCCAATTAGGCTGGGCAGCGTTCGGTAAGCTACGAAATATCTTCTCGTCCGATATACCGCAGTGTCTCAAGACGAAAGTCTTTGACCAGTGTGTGTTGGCAGTGATGACATACGGGACTGAGACGTGGTCGCTCACTATGGGCCTCATAAAAAGGCTCAAGGTCACTCAAAGAGCAATGGAGAGGGCTATGCTCGGGGTTTCTCTGCATGATCGAATCAGAAATGAGGAGATCCGCAGAAGAACAAAGGTAACCGACATCGCCCGAAGAGTTGCTAAGCTCAAGTGGCAGTGGGCAGGTCACATTGCTCGCAGGACTGATGGCCGCTGGGGCGGGATAGTCCTGGAGTGGCGACCGCGTACCGGAAAGCGCAGTGTGGGCAGGCCTCCAACAAGGTGGACCGACGATCTGGTGAAGGTCGCGGGAAGCCGTTGGATGCGAGCAGCACAAAACCGGTCGTTGTGGAGATCCTTGGGGGAGGCCTTTGTCCGGCAGTGGACGTCTTTTGGCTGAGATGATGATGATGATAAGAAATCTACTAAACGCCGCCACTCGTTTTTATGATTTTTGCCCAACTTTAAATGATATTGTAGAAAAAACTATAGCGTGTTATGAATTTATGGTTCTGACAAATTGTAAACACGTTCCCTATGATACTAAATATATATTTTGTTCATTTAATACGATAGTATTTTCAATTATATCTACTTAACCGTAACTGCATTTTTGGCATTTTTTTGTCGGCGCACCCTTAAACAGGTAAGCTCGGATTGCAATTGCATTGGAATAAACTGATAGTAGTCTAGCTTTTCGGGTCCTCCTTCTCACCTCTGAGCAAAAAAGTGTTACCTTGTGTGAAGCCTTCGCCCATCTTTTGTTTCATACTTTAAAGTTATATAGACAATCAATACCAACGTGATACCAACTATATTCAAGTTTAAGTCAATTCAAGTGAAGTGCCTCAGAATGTGATAGATGTGATGTCCTTTAAATAAAACTTTTGTTCCCAGTTAAATAATAAAGTTTTATTTTTAATTACATAACGGGTTAGCTTTTGGTCTTTATTCTGTCTGATGGTAAGTGAAAGATAGGCCGAAGTGGTAGGTAGCGCACTTCACCCGAAATTCACTACTATGGTTATCTAATCTAAAACTGCAACATTGAACCAATCAAATTCATTCTTAAAAGTGAAAACAAAATGCAACCTGCTGTTTAGTGAAAACAAGTTCAAAACGATAACGCACCAAGTACCTATAGCCTTGGAGACACAACGGATCAAGGTCAAGAGTCCCGTCAGTGGGTCAGCGTAACACCGTCCATGAATACCAACAAGGTGCGTGAATGCCCCCATATCCTGGCCAGAGTTGAACTCACCGTCGAACTTGACGCACCCAGCGAAGTGCCCGGAATAACTACGAATAATTTGACCACTAGTAATGCTGACAACTTTACTAATAACAATAAAAAGTGCTGTGTTTATAAAAAAAACAAGTCATTAAAAATTAAAAGTGACAAATTAGATAATGAAGTACTTTACTTTGATAGTGTTGTGTTTGAAAGTGGTGTCGATATGCCCGGCCCCAATGCAGCTGCAGTGGCAAAGTCAAATGTCGGTGCAGCCAACGCAGGAGGAGGTGTTGCAACAACAACTATTGGTCTTGCAGCAACTGCAGTTAATGAACGAGTTGAATAGTAACCCCTATCCACAAACATTCCAGTGAGTAATAAAAATTTCATTGTTTTCTACAGTTTGCCCGAATAAAATAGATGACGGCAGTAAGTAAACAATTGATAATTAGATGACCAACACCTCAGTCTTCCCGAAACTTGCAAAGAGCTCAAACTGTGAAGATAAAATAATATGCAATTATTTTAGAAATTATTTTCATGTGTTTAAGGTTAATGGGCTTTATTTTTGTGTTTTAAAATTGGTCATAGTACACTTATTAATGAAGACTCGTTAAGAAAACGCTCAATTATCTATTGTTATTATATTTTTTCAGAAAATCCTATCCACCGATTATGGTTTTCATGCCTGACGCGCAATTAAAACCTTGGGCGGATTTAAACAATGAAAATTTCAACAATGCAGGTGAAAACAAACTGAAAAACCACGACAGCAAAGATCGAATTTCTGAAAGCGACCGTTTGGATTCAGTAACTATTGAAACAATCGAACCGAAACCAGAGATTGAACCAAAGAAAGTAATACTACTTATTCCAAACAGGGGAAGGTTTTCTATAGGCGGAATAATATCGGCGATTCCATTTTTGCCGATAGAAATCAACGTTCCTGATGCAATTTCGTGGATATACAATGGTATCGCCAGTATCATATCTGGTATTGGACAGAATTTACCATTTGTAAGACCGTCACAAACGCAAATGCCTCCAGAAAACTTAAGGATCCTTCTGCAGAGGTTGCAGACGAGAAATCAGAATAATCCAACACCCATCTTGATGTTGCCAGATGTCCCTCAAATGTACCCGATGCAGATTTAATATATACAAGAAAATTTTATACGTATGGCATATATCATATACATATATGTGATATCAAACGTACACCAAAAACTTTTTAAAATATAGTTAACACTAGTTTTTTTTTATTTGTTGAAAATGGCAAATAAATATTTTAAAGACAACAATATTTTAGGCATAAATCTTTATTGTACACATTAAAATAGATAAATTCTAACTTCAGTATACAACATTGCTTTTATACTTATTACTGAATTGTGAAATAAACCTAAATATGATTATGGTAACCATATTGTAGACCAGGCTCAAGAGTTTAACCTGAAACTGACTAAAATCAAGTCATAAGTTACACTTTCAAACACCGATCGTTATTGCTTTAATGCCAGAACATTATTCTTAATGAAATCTTAAAAGGCGGTTTAGTTACAACAACTTTCATACATTTTACTAAACAACATTAGGTGAAGTTCCTCCAATAACATCAAAGAGCACAATGTCATCCATCAGACGCATTGGCTAATTCTACATAATAATATGGCAACAAAACGATTACTGCAACGATTAATACAAATTAGAAACTAATTTGTTGAGTTTAATGATCCATTATAACAAAAGAGTCTACATACCAACGAGCTTACTTAGATTACAGTATCGACTAGCCATGGGCAATCACGTACAACTAACTTTCATTACAATATACGATTTCTATTGGCTGTTTAGTAGTTAGTGGATGTAGGAGAAATCAAATATATAAGTACAGAACTTAGACCTAATATGAGAAGTAAACCATTCGAATATGAACAAACAAACAGAAACCAAAGATCACAGTAACAGAACTACAGAAAAACTTTTATTTATTTTTACTTATATTACTAAGAGCGGAATTTAAAACGAAAATATATTTCTTTTAATGGCACAATTGAATCATGTCAGGCCTAAGTTCTTTAATCCTAAGATTGTCATGTTGGTTTTAGGCGTGTGCGTTGACGGAGACCGTGTCGCCATCGACTGGGTATCCAGGGTTGATGGCTCCACCCTGCTGCGCGTTCTTGGGCACGATGATGGAGACAGGGTAGTTGAAGCTGTAGAAGAAACCACGTGGTGGACCCTGGAAACAGATTGAATAAGCATCAGGCTATTTCTTAGGTTTAAGAGTTATTACACCAACGGAAGACGTAGTATTGTAAACGATAAAATAATATTTCAAGCAAAGCAAAGCATACGTAGAATATTGATCGACGGTTCAGCCTATGTAATTTTACTGAGTTGCATAATATCGCAATATCGAAGAGTTTTAAAAAAACTATTGTTTAGGCAAAATTTAAATTAGGGCCACGGTTTACATACTAGGCTAAGCGACATTTTAATTTAAATAGTTTAATGTAAAGAAAGTAGTAAAGCATTTTGTTTATGCTAAGAACTACAAGTGCTTGTGCTTTAGGTAGGTACCTACCAAAGCTACAAGTTTGAGCTTTAAATATCATGGTTTACTTCAGGACGATATTTATAATAAACTAACAGTGGGTTCGGGCTCTTCAGTAGTGCCCTGATATTTCTGCTGCTGGTACTGCTGCTGGGGCTGTTGCTGGTACTGCTGCTGCGGCTGTTGCTGGTACTGCTGATTGGGCTGTTGCTGGTACTGCTGCTGGGATTGCTGTTGGTACTGCTGTCCCTGGTAGCTTTGACCGGACCCGGCGTAGGCTTTGCCTTCACGGTAGGGCGATACGGCTGCGACGGACTGCACTTCGGAAGCTTGTGGCTCTCTTTCTTGGTAGTTGGCTGAGTAGTCTTGCCTAAACATAAATAATTTGGTTAAATGTTGAAATGTATTCAAAATAATTCCTTTTTAGTTATCAAATAAAATAGACTGAAAGAAATGATGATAAACTGTCAAAATAAGTGTTAAAATTTTCAGCGATACATTCTCAGCGAGATGATGATGATTCTCAGCGAGGTTAATGCGTTCGGTTTAGTTGGTGGTAGCTAGTTCCATAGCTACTCGTACATCATCATCATAGATATGGTTGTCGCCATAACAACAATGTTAATTGTATTTCTGTTCGGAATTTTGAAGATAAGATATGTCACTAGTTGAATACTCCGGGTAAAATGCGATTCTACCTTCGGCTTTCATGTTCAGCTCATTTTATGTCCCCACTGCTGGAGCACGAGCTTTCCCTATGGATGGATAGCCTTCTGCTTTATACTAATAAAAGCCAAGTGTTTCACCTTCTGTTCTAGAACAATACTTTCACAAAATACTTTATTTTATTTCTTTACTTTATTTCAATACTTCACCTAAGATGTTGTAGCACATCAGAACATGTTATTAAGTGGTTAAATTGTTGTAGGTACTAGACTAGGTTTGTTAATGTTCTCATTTAATAGTGGTTTCTATTTTTTTTGTAAAAGCGGAGACCTTTTATTGGCTATCAGTGTTTTAAATGTTAATGTATACAAATTTCATGCAGTTGTTGGTTTTGTAAATAAAATAAAAAAACATATATAATAATATATATATTTTAAATTGGAAATAATGAGGAGCTCGGGGGCGCAGTGGTTAACGCGCCCGGTGTGCGAGTGCTGGAGTGAGTCAACGGTCGGTTGACCCACAATTTATCATCTCAAGCTTCTCCGTGCTTCGGAAGGCACGTAAAGCTGTTGGTCCCGGCTGTATTAGCAGTCGTTAACAACCACCAATCCGCACAGGGCCCGCGTGGTGGTTTATGGCCCGTTCTCCCTATCCATCCATACGGAAGGCGCGTGCCCCAGCAGTAGGGCATAAAATGAGCTGATGATGATGATGATGATGCTGAAATTGGAAATAAACTTACTGCGCATTAGGATGGAGGCTGGCGTCCGCGGCCTCCTTCCACGCCTTCTCGTGCGCCAGACGCGCCTGCCTCACCTCCTCCGTCTCTTGGATCGGCTGCAGCTGCACTTTGGGCAGGTTGTCCTCCTGGTGGAAGCCTTCGCTGTCGGCCCAGTAGCGAACCTGTCATCGAAACCGTTTCAGTACTGTGTTACGATGCCTTTAAAGTATCAGTGCATAAGAAAGACCAAATATAGGCAATATTTTTGTCGTTGTCGAGAGCGTGAAGCTACGCCGCTTTAGAAATAAAAAATAAAAAAATATCTATGTTTACACATCACGTACCAATTCCGCTCACTGAGGTTAAACGACTTTCACAAAAGCCGATCATCGGATAGGTGACCAAAAACTTATCACCTCGAGCTCCTCTGTGCGTGGGAGACCTTCAAGATTATTTTTCAATCCTTTTCAAAACGCTGCTGGCACTATTAATGTTAGCTTCCATTTTTATTTAAAAAGTTGTGCTAACTGCTATGCGTGCTTCTGCTTAGTTTCAACTTGATAGATGATCGATCAAGATGAATGAGTGTTTCTTAAAGAGACATAGAACCTAAGCCTTTCAAAACGCTATAACCTCAATTTTAATTCATTTCCATATAGCATTCGAGGCGATATTCATAGTTTTACCCCTATATGGTATTAGTTCAAAGCTTGCATTAACTCCTGACAATAAAAAATAGCAAACCTTAATGAGGTCGTTGTTGCCGGATTTGTAGGTGTAGGAGCCGGTGACGTCACCAGAGCGCGCGCGGTTCTCCACCTTTGCGGACTCGGGAGCTTGGTAGCCGTACGCGTAACCACCTAGACCGTCTTGGCCGTGGAATTGAGACGCATCGTACACCTAAAAGATAATAGAGAGGGACGTAATACATTTTCTAATAGGTACTCAATGCTTAATATACATCCATAATGTACACAACCATAATGAATAACCATAATGAATAACCATAATTACAAAACCATAATGTACACGGTAACGAAAATATAAGACTAAATTACCCCCCATGCACGGATTATGTAAATAAATATTTGTATCTATATACCCAATTAAATATATACAATGAATCCACCAGTCTAAATAAGATATTGTGAGTAGGATAATTATAAAAGTAAAGATCAGAATGTCACGTTATGCGACATTATGTATATAAGGCTCTCAATCACTTTACATTTTCTGTGTTTCTTTATAATATATCTACGCTTCCCCCTGATATAATATATAAAATGCAAACACGTAAAAGATTGAGATGTTAGATGTTACTAGCATGAGCTAAATGAGCTAAACTCATACTACCTACATCTCTTCATTTGCATACAAAACTATAGAGCATACTCACTTCTTCAATATAATCGCCAGTGTTTTCGATTTCATGACCATTCTTCCAGTAATGGCCCAGTGTGGGGCCGGCTTCGGCCGTCCGGAAGCTGGGGTCGTTCCATCTTACCTGAAATTTAAATATTTTACAATTCACTTAAATTTCATATTAAAACTTCTACAAAAACTTCACATAGCTAGGTGTTTCTCGAAGTAGCATTTTTTTGAGATATTTTGCTGATTGTCCCAGGTGGCACTTTCAGCGCCACCGGACTTTTTTGGGGGCGGCGAGAAACTTAAAGGGTTCCTCAGGCTGTGACACGAAGCACCGTCTAGTTTCCTAGAGAGAACGGCATCATGCACTAGATCGTTTCCCCGTTCCCTACTAGAACAGTGGTACATTGCGAGTTGTGCTCTTAGTGCAACGAGAAGTGAGCGAGCTTACAGCTCCGGTAACCTATCTGGATATTAGGTAGTGGACTATACGTGTCCACGGGGCAACTGGCTCGAGATACTAGTCTTAAAAGTACCGGATGAAGGATGCGTAACCGGCGTCTTCTGATCTGGCGTTATGACCTGACGTAGATGGTCCCTTGTGCTTGCGTAAGGATGTCTGACACCTAACTTTATAACCGTTAGGTTGGTGGGGGGTGTCAGTATAAACTTTAAAGTAGTGTGTAGCAGGGTGTTTCCGTTCCCTACTAGATTCTCCGAGGGGTTCGAGTCGGATCGGGAGCGGAACAACCCGAGGGCGGTTCTCTAAAGGCTCGACTCGGGTTGATCAAAGTAACGTTCGTTAAAACTAACAGCAGAAATAGGATACAATTAATTAAGCATATCACTGAGACACAGATGGCTACATAGGGGAAAGGAGAGCATACCCGCTTGTACTTCTCTATGTATCAGCATAAGCCATAACCTATAACTCCTGGAAAACCTGGAAAAATGGAAATTAAGTATAATTACCAGGGGTAGGACTCCAGTGCGGCCTGACAGCTGGGGTTCCGTGAAGGGCGGGCTGTTCAGGTACTTCTGTGCCTCCTCGGGGCTGATGTCGATCTCGAAGATGTTGGCAGGCTGGGGCGCGGCCGCTGCCAATGCCACCTGGTTCGAAATAAATGTAGGTTGTAAAAAGCTATCTACCACATATTTATTCGGTATGTGCTATTGATAAAACGTAGGGACGTTCTTCTTCTTCACCTTTTATTTATGGCATGTTTTGTGTCTACAGCCGAACACAATTCCGCCAATATCACGTAGTTAGCCTATACACGGAAGGATTCGTATGGAATAAATTATAATGCAATTCAGTTATTTTAGAGCGCTTTCAAATTAGGCGTTGTGTGTCTTTAATTTGTCATGCAAATGTAAATTAAATATTTATCTAATGAAGTCATGCGCGTCTAGCGGCTGTCATGGTTACCCTAAGATTACAACTTATAGCACAAACGCGAAGCCTCTGACACGACCTGCGCTTGAGTCATCGACTCATCTCCGCAACTCAGAGGCCATGCACAAACTCGATCTATCCGTTGAACCGGAACTTAATGATTGACATAAATCAAGAGCCTTGCCTGGCGTTAGTTAACATACTACTACGTATTATGTGGTCATCCGTACAGTCAATATCGGAAGTAAGTAAACGTATGAGAACGCTTTTCTAGTGCAAATAACGACCCTGCCTACTATCTTAATGTTCTTTGAATGTGATAAACAATACCTACGTATTTATTATTATCAGGCATACTGCTACCTACAGCACTGGGTTTTTTTTAAACATATAATCGGACCACCAGCATGGGATCCCATCATACAAAATATTAAATCCCAGCCCCGACACCATACTGCCAGACCAAAAGATACTGTAAGCTCTTTCTGCGTAAAACGGAACGCACCTGATTAAATTTAAATGAGGGTATACAAGCTACCAACTAATTATGAGATGACCAACACCTCAGTCTCCCTGTGACCACGGACCCTGCAAAGGGTTCGAAACGTCAGGATAAACATTAAATAAGTAATGTGTAAAATAAACGCGAGTAGATCCGTAAAAGTTGTTTCATTTCAATATATAATCGGACACTGAACACGTTAACTTTTCAATGCTATATCAACTTAAGTCCAAAACAATATTAATAGGTTAACTTATCACAAAGGTCTAACAGTGATAACGCCTTACATTCAATACCTTTCATATGAATTAACTAATTTAAATGGCATTTTTTTATTGTTAAGGTACGAGTAATACCGATAGGATATAGAGCAATAAAAAAAATTACAAAATTTTGGAAAGAACGTTTATTTATAATTAGGCAAATTTTATTTAAAGTATTTTTCCATTTAGGTACGCAATTTTTTTAATCTTCGACTTTGCCCAATGAATCATAACATCTTCACAAAATAGAAAAGAATATAAAAAGCCGGTTCCATTACAATTTTACACATAAATATGATATCCCCCACTTTTTGCTTCCATCATAATAACCATGAACAAAAAGTATCGACGTCTTTCAAGTTATAGCATAGCATCCTTAAATTACACTAGAAAAACATTCATTAGGTTCTCATAGAGCTCTAATGCATTTTTTCTAGATTAATTTATTTAATAAAAAGCACTTTAATTAACTATAAAAAGCTCTGATCAATTACAACGAGCATAAAAAGATTTTTCATGATTCAAAAAAAGGTTTGTACATAAGTTTTCAATGTGTTTGCATTATGTACCTACTCACATACAGTAACACAGGTAGGTACTACTCGTATATTTTAGTGTGTTTTGCGTGCGAATGACACCTGCAGTTGGACAAGGCCATGTAGTATTACTTAAACATACAACCACATAAGTTATGTGATAATTTATTTGATCATACATCTCTGCGTCAAAATCTAACAATAGATTATGATCTTTTTAGGTCACTAGAGTTAAGGTACGGCAAAATTGAATAGGTGATATATCAAGCCGGCGATCAAAATACTATATATATCTTTTTTATGGTTGCGATCTTACATGATGTGATGTGACTATCAATGTTGGTAACACCGATTCACTGGATGGGGTGGTATAGGAAGAAATGTATTGGTGCTCCACTTCTTCGAAGTTATCCAGTTGTCCCGGTTGCTTAAAGCCTATATCTGTGTATGAAGCAACGGTCTAGGAATCACTAATAAGAATATAACGTGTTTTTGAAACGACAAAAATCTGTCTTAAGTTAGTCAACATTGATAAGGTCTAAGTTGCAACATTATGCGTTTCAGTCGTTAATTAAAACACCCATTAATTGGGCAAGCGTGGGAGGTTATGGCAACTATTATCTGTTCTGTAATTATGGTCTGTCCACCATATGTGTTATTGTTATATAAGCTAGCTGCTGAACCCAGCTGTGGGACGTTTATATTTATGCTGTTAAAGATGGTATATCTTTTATGAAGAACTCTCCTATATGTCAAATAGATATTTATTACAAGTATCCTTTGAAGAAAGTGCTAATAACTTGAGTGATATATAAAAGGTGACAGCATCGTCATAATAACTCACTCAATAGAACAAGCGTTATATAAATTTAAAATATCATTAAGTCTCTATAAAACTTCAAAGTGAAATTAAAAAATTTAAATGACATAATAAATTTAGCGCTCATATGCTCATCAATCAGCATTTTTTATTTATTTCCTTACACCTAATATGTTAGTCTGTAAGGTATTTCTCTATGGACCTGCGTTGATAATTAGTATAGGTAGAGCAATGACCAGTGAAGAGACTTCTGATCAGTGCCTTTAACAATTGAAATTATATTTTGTCTCTATTCACAGCAGACGACAGCAGGTTAAGCCACAGCTCACATGTTGAGATATTAGTATCTCTATGATACTGTTATCAAACGTGACGAGCTGCCTGATGGGAAATGGTCATCGCCACACATGGGCACATACGGGGAGCTGCATGCTTTTTGAAAAACCTCATTTTATAGAGCATGGAAATCTACTCCAAGATTCATGTGGGGCGGAACTTTAGGCCGATAACGATAATAAAAATGATAAATAACTCTTTGCTTTAAACCTCCGGTAAGCTTATTACCGAAAAAGCAACCAGTTGGTAGTTATAGTATACATTATGGTATTTGACTACAATGACAATATTGATCAAACTGTTGTTAACTTAATAGTAAACATGTTTTTAAACTAATTTAGCCAGCACATAATTTTAAAATAAGTATGATTTTTATAAAAAACCATAATAACATGATAAAATTTTTATGATTGACCACGTGATCAAAAACGCACGGGATGACGCTGAATCTGGAGTGTAGTCACCAGCTGTTTACAGTAAATGTCAATAAAAGTTTTGTACGTTTGATTTGACAGCTAAAAGTTTGCTTACAAGCAGGTGACGTCACGACATCACGTGACCTGCATGCATGGCGTCTTCAGCGTTTTGGCAGCGTTTTTTTTTTTATTTTATTAATTTGAATTTTAATGGCGATTTTCATAAAAAAATACAGAAATTCATAACGTAATAATATATCATATCATAATTAATCAAATTGCAAACATATTATGCTATAATGAACCATTAGACATATTTTTCTGAAACCTGTCAAATACCCTATTGCAACGCGACTACTCTAGTTTAGGGCTGCCATAAATGCTGAAATGCCTTAGTGCTTTCTACCGCCTTTACCACGGTGAATGCTCTGAGGAGCTCTTTAACCTCATTCCTCCCTCTCCATTCCTTTCCAGATCGACGCGGGCAGGTCTGAGAAGCCACCCTCATACCGTGCTGACCATCAAGACACGTACCAAAAAGTTTGGACAATCGTTCCTTTGCCGAACTGCCCGTATGTGGAATGCGCTTCCCGCACACGTGTTTCCCTCCTCTTTCTCTCCCGGGTTATTTAAGCGGGGCGTGAAAAAGCATTTATGCAGGCCGCCATAGTGTGAGCGTTCGGCATAGCGTGGTAGCGCTGTGATGAACGCTTTCACTTCTTGGGCTTCACTGGCTGCTTTTCATCAGGCAGGGTGAAGCCATTATGGCGTGACATAATAAAAAAAAATAAAAAAAAATGCCGACAGGGACATTTGGAATAGGAATAGGGTTAACCATAGAAATAGGGATAATTGTTGAAAGTACAACACAAACATTTCTCATCTTGTCATCGTTGGCAACACTAAGATGCGTAGTAGTTTGTTTTTTTGCTCTATGGTAGGCGCTCTCTATATCCTCTTCCTTGGAAAAAGGTAATTGTAATGGGTGTTTTGTGCCATGTAGCTAATAAAATAAAACAAGTTTATATGAAAAGACTGTTGTTATTATTGAATAAAGAAGATACGGCCAGTGAGTAAATATATAAAAATCAATAATAATTTTTTAAAAACAATTAATAATAAGAACATTAAAATCGTTTTTTTTTTAATCAGGCTTTTTATAAGCTTAGGAACGTTTACGTTTCCTTTTTGGTAGATATTTATTAAATAAAATTAAAACTAAATAAAATGTGAAAAATTAACAATAAATATCTATAGAAAAAAGGATAACTTGATTTTCTTAGGCCAAACCGGGACCACTGACTTACTGGCCGGGACACAACGCTTCAAAAACCGGGACATGTCCCGGTGTACCGGGACGTATGGCAGCCCTACTCTAGTTGCGCTTGATAAATTGGTATACGGACACAAATCACAAAAATATCGCTCAATTAGTGCATTTGCGATTATGATGCGACATGTTTACATACATGTCCGTAATACTAATTTATCAACCGCAACTAGACCAGTCGCGTTGCAGTTGTACAATTAACAACTGGCTGTTTTTTCGGTCATAAGCCTGCCGGGCGTGACTCAAATTCTATGACACTTCATTAAATTAGTGCCACGAAGCCAGTTCAACCATACAGGCCATTACATGCAAATAAAACTTCGACATACATTTCAACGACCGATTCGTAACGGCTCAGTTTGTTGTGCCTAACATTTACATGATAGAAGTGTAGGGAATAAAGTGTACTAAGCCGGCTTTTGTGTAGTCGCAGATTGTTGTCAAACGGTGCTCTGTCGCTAAGTGAGGATATGAACCCTCCGCCCGATCCTCTAGGCATTTTCAGCTTCACCGAGCGTTAAAGTTAAAGGGTTCCTTCCTCAAGCCGTGTGAAACGAATCACCTTCAGAGGTTTTCTAGAGGGAACGGCATCACGCACTAGTGCGTGTCCCCGTGCCCTACTAGATTCTCCGAGGGGTTCGGATCGGATCGTGGAGCGGAACAACCCGAGAGCGCCTCTAAAGGCTCCTCTCTCCCGGACCTCGGCTCGGGTTGACCGGACCGTGGAGGTGGAGAGAAGCGCCCAGGTACATGTCTGTACCTAGTATAGAGCGCGTGTGAATCGGTCCTTCGTACCCTTGTTCTACGAGTACGGTGTCTTGGGCCTAAACTGGTGTGCATGTTTAGTGTATTCTGTAAATGTGTAGTGGTTTGAGGCAATCAGCAAGCTCTCTCAAAAAAAAAAGAGGATGAAACATATTTGCAAACAGTTATCATCATTATCATCAGCTCTTTTTATGCTGGGGCACGAGGCTTCCTTTTGGATGGATAGGCAGAACGGGCCATATCCCACCACGCGGGCCCAGTGCGGATTGGTGGTTGTTAACGACTGCTAATGCAGCCGGGACCAACGGCTTTACGTGACTTCCGAAGCACGGAGGAGCTCGAGATGATAAATTTTTGGTCACCCATCCGATGACCGGCTTTTGCGAAAGTTGCTTAACCTCAGCACTCGCAGACCGGGCCTCTTAACCACTGCGCCATCGAGCTTCTCAAACAGTGTACAGTGCTAATTTTATTCGCCATTCGTTGACGTTAACTTACATAGCACTTAGACCTATCTTGTCGTTTTTCAGTAAAATCTGATACGCGATTTCTTAAAGCTAGGACCGTTTGCTTTATTCGTTATAGAAATCAACATCAATATTGGTACTGCGAGATGAGTAATTGTAAAATTACTTTGAAATTGATTTGTATGGTTCATGGACATGTTTTTAGCACAGAGCAAAGAAATTGTAAGGGTAGGGGGTTTAAAGTGACATTTATTGCTTTACATTTTATAGTCTCAATTAATTAATTTATTATTAATAAGAATTTTTCCTATAAATAATTATTATTCGAATTTTAATGACATCTGCACTTTCTTAATTTATTTATTTATCAATAGGTTATTATGTCTGAGCAGTAAGTGACATAATATTGTATTAATTTTATATTATGAATTGTTAATGTATTATTATTATTAATTTTTTTGTAATTTTTTTTATCTCAGATTTGCCATTTTGTTTAATCTTTTATTTGTTTATCTAAGGTGGAAATGTAATGAAACTAACGTACATCCTACATCTTACAAATAAATAATTCTGATTCTGATTCTAATTATTAGGTCTCCCGCCGCCGTAGACTTACTAACCGGTGGCGTAGTATTTTTAAAAGCAAGTTGTAAAATGAAAATGCATAAAAAGAAAAAAGTTTCTTTCTTTTTGCAAATATATGTATGTATGTATGTATGTATGTGTGCATATGTAGTGAATAAATAAATGTCTATGTCTGTCTACGAGGATTGGACCGAGATTTCTTATATTTAATCCGAGCATCTAATAAAAGCATTGTGTAGATGACAACATAAACATTAAAAAAATAAGAATTACTCAATCTTAATGACATTCTAATAAGGATCATTTCGAAGAGGCTTCTTAAAATATCGTTGACCGCACAATAACACTTCGTGACTACACGATATGTCTCGCTGATTGAAGACGATACGTGAAGTCGAGACCTTGCCTACATAATCCACATTACTATTCAATACCTTTTGATACCTACTTATGCGGTCACAAAAAGTTAAGCCAATAAGATAAGCCGTTTATAATTCCACCGTGAAATTGTATATAAATTAAGTATGAAGCTTAGTTTTTATACCAAAAAGAATTTATATTTTTTAATAATAACTCACTGTTATACAAATTGTTCTTATATTTATATTTAGAAACCAACTTATTAATGTTCACAAGTCACTAAATGTAATTTATAAATGGTATATATTTTAAAACAAGATATAGTGTACACAAGTCACAAAACAATATTTCTTCACCGAGTATCAGTTCAGTTTCTTGGGCGCGATATTCTTGCGCCCAAGCTAAAAAAACAAAGTGATACCATTTCATAGAACTGTCCCAAGTACACGACACAGAGAGCTTTTATCATCCTCGAGCCTAATGTTGTTAATATAAACAAAGTCCAGGAATGTACGACACTTCTGCACACCGTTCGCGTCGACGACGCCACGCTGTTTTAGTTAGGCTAGGTTAGGTTACAGTTGCCAACATTAGAGGTACCTATTATTATGTTAATAAGTAATCATGTGTGGGTCCGTATTGTAATAACAACACATTCAGATTTAGATAATAATTATATTCTAACCGCCTTACAAATAAACAAAGAATAAGGTCCGAATAGTTATTCGTGTTTTGTTCCTGTCATGTAAACATCATTTCAAATTAGAGTAAAAGAGACAAAACACGGAATAACTATTCGGACCTTATTCTTTGTTTAATTGTGAGGGGGTAAATGTACAACACCGAGTTTTTATGGGGGTAAGCAATTTTTGTTACTAACTCAATATAAAAGTAGACTACGGTCTGAAATAAATTATTTGAATTGAAATAATACAAATTGTTGATCGCGATCGTGTTGTGAACACGTGAAACATGAAAAAAATTGGCACGAGATCCAAACCGGCCACACCAAACTATTATGTTCCTAGTTTTTTCTATATAATTAACAGAATGACATTTTTTGAAAATGTTCATGCTAATTTTAATAATACTAATGATCATAATAGGTTTCCTCACAATCTCTTTTTATTACCAGTTGACATTTCTGTCTACCAATTATGCAAATGTGTTTTATATTCCATTGTTATTCAACGGTATGTTTAAAAAAATTGTGCATGAAGTAACACCTCCGTTTGCGTTAATTACTTCCCTACTAAGCATTGTGTGAGGATAATACATAGAGTAAGAAAATAAAACAGACATGCAAGCATGGCTTATTGGAATTTAAACTTCCGGTCAGTAACAGAGGTGCGAGGAATTTTGGAGTTTTTATTCGGAACCTAAAATACAAAACAAGTAAGTTATTAAATAAGTTTGAAAATTTTCTTAGGATTTTTTCTTTAGCAATATTTAATTACATATCTATGTTTATACTAATATAATGAATATGAAGAGTTTGTTTTTTTTGTATGAACGCGCTAATCTCTAGAGTTTTAGAGATTAGCACGTTCAAACAGAATTTTTCAAATCCGACGACTGGTGGTTACCAGTCGGATTTGAAGAATTCTCTTTGCACATGATAGCCCAATTTTTGTATAAAGCTATGTACTATTTAGCTATTTTACATCACAAAGAGCCGAGCAAAAAAAGTCAGAAAAAACGCTAAGCGAATACGAAGTACCTAGCGCATTATTTGGCGACGCGATGCGATGCAGTGGGTCGGGGAACAGCTAGTTTATTTATACACCGTCACTTTTTGAACGTTTTAATCCTGCAGGTGGGTTGATCAGACCATGAAACTTTCTCAAACAAACCATGCTCGATCAATAGAGGATTTATATGGGAAAGTAAAAAAAATCTCGTTTTTTGACTTATGTTTCTTGGGAAAAGTGGTTCAGTTTCATGGTCTGATCAACCCACCTGCACGATTAAAACGCTCAAAGCACTAAACATTGTGCATGCAATGATGGAAAATACAGTTAGTAAATGTCACATTAAATCTGTACAGACATGCAAAATAACTACTTTGTCTAAGGTGTTTTTTTATACATTTAAAGGTGAAGGCTGAAGAAATGTGATTATCGTCATCATCATAATCAGCCCACATCAGTCCACTGCTGGACATAGGCCTCTCTCAAAGCATGCCACTGAGCCCGATGACATCTCGAAGAAATGTGATATTTGACTTCATTATATTTTGGCTGGTAGCTATGTACTACATACTAGATTATATACAATGTACAATGTATCTCCTCATGAACTATAAAGTTGTGCTATAAATATATATTTTGTAAACAATATTGTTCAACGAAAAAGGTGTGTGTATCAAAGTTTTTTTTTTTGCGTAATAAAGATCTGACATCCTCAATATAATGATGACTTATAATTTATAATAGCCGTGAGACAAACTCAAATAACCGTTGGGACAACATGAGCTTTATTAATCTGAGACCGGTTTAGGTAAATTCCCAAAAACATTCAAGGACGTAGGTAGTTAAGACTTGTGTGTACGCGTGTCCGATATTAAAGATTAGTCACAATTCTATTAATTGGCGCACCTACCTACCTAATTTTTAAACATCATAAGCCGACGTGATGTTTTCAATAAAACGACGACATGTAAGGGATATATTAGTATTTCGTCCACTATGCATAGGTACTCGTTTTACTACGACTTTGGAAAAGTTCTCAACGTTCAAACATACATATAGAATACATAGTCTCACGTCCTTCACGTAGACAGACCATCGAAATCACGGAATAGATAAATAAATAAATAAACTTTCCTACACTCGCACCAATTATCTAGCCCAAGTGAAGCTTCATTATGAAACTCGTTAAATGGTTACTAGACAACGGATAAACATACTTAAAATACATACTTATTATACATAGAAAATACCCAGACCCGAGACAATTTAGACAAGCAATAATTTCTAAATTGACCCGACCGGGGATTGAACCCGGGACCTCAGAGATGGCGCGTCATGATAACCGGTGTGCAAGCCACTCGACCAAGGAGGTCGTCAAAAATCTCAAAAAATCGATAAAACTGTTCTGTGATCGAATTCACCGATTTTGAGTATAGGTACTCGCCATTACTACTGTGGCCTTACGCCACATTTAGCATACACGAAGTAGGGTTCCGAAAGTGGAATAAATAACATCAGTGATGGGTTGCTAGTAGGGTTGCCAACCATACTTTATTCTTTTTAATAAAAATAAAGTATGAAAAATACTTTATTTCCGACTAATGCGTGCGTTTGAACGGAATGCTCCTGTTGACTTCATACGCAACGCTTAAATAAATAAATTTGGAAAATACTTTATTTTTTCTTCAAATCCTTTTTTTTATACTAGTTAGTGATAGATTTACTTTAATTTCCTGAAAAATATTTGGCAACCCTAGTTGCTAGCCGATCTCGTGATGTGCGAGTTTTTTGGAGTCCTTGTCCCTTAGTCGGCTCCTACGACATGCACGGGAAGTTAATCAGCTGATACACGCTTTCACGTCCCACAACAGTATGGGATCAAGTTCATACATTGTTCATACAGCTCGTATCAGTCCATTGCTGGACTCCCTCATATTGCCATTTGCCACTAAACACAATCTTCGGCTCTTCTTTTACTAACAGCTTCCTTACACTTCTCACTTTTAACCTTACTATTTGGCGTTATCAATAAAATTTCGCTTCACCATTTACCCATTTAAGTCTATACAAATAAATTGACTTCTCTGAATATTTCGCGTTTTTTTATAGAAACGATTTCCGAGACGGATCACCCTGAACTTGAACTTGCAACTGACGAATTGTGGCCATTGAACAAGCTGTTAACTTGTAGGTACTAACGAATTGTGTCTTCCGATTCAGTGCATCTTTAAAAAATCAATATAATAAAAAATACAGGTTTGGCAAAAGTAGAACTCGAACCAACAATTAAAAGTTATTAGTGCGCCTGACCGCCGTATTTCAGAAAGTGTGTGGGCATAGAGAAAACGGTGTGGGCTTAAGTCCTCTTCGAGGAAATTTTCTTTTTGCACCTTTTCTTTGTTTTCAACAATGTGTACGTTTTTTTATTAACTATGTACAGAACAGAAATAATTTTATGTCCCGTTAATAATTTGGAACTTTTGTGTTAACCTTATTTTCTCCTATTATTCTATATTCGTATATGGAATCCCTATTCAATTTTAACTGACTTTAAAAAAAGGTTCTCCTTTATAGATGAATTGAGAGCCCCCTGGATCTCATTAATCATAAACTACCTAACTAAACTTATAAACATCACAATGCGCCCTTTTCTACTCTCCTTTAAAGCTGTGTTGTGCTCTTCAGGGTGAACATATCGTTAATGCTATTGTCTTAAGTAAGTAATCTTTATCCA
Organism: Eudonia lacustrata; assembly: GCA_947562085.1. Classification (NCBI taxonomy): domain Eukaryota; kingdom Metazoa; phylum Arthropoda; class Insecta; order Lepidoptera; family Crambidae; genus Eudonia; species Eudonia lacustrata. The sequence goes on along the minus strand of OX387313.1, from coordinate 1,884,790 downwards.
TTGCATAAGCATCATAGAATGCAATAAAGTTTGAGTATTTGTGTATTTTTAAATCTAATTTTATGGCCCGACAGCTATTCCTATTCTAGAAGCGTCTCGTGCTGCTGATTTAGAACTGTTTGTGAAACCCACTAGTGGATAGAACCCAAATATGATAATTAGAATTCAACACGGAACCTTGGCACTGAGCCGGTGACCGACAAAATAATTTACTTACCTGTTTTCGTAGACTTACAGTTTAAACGCACGCTATCTTTCTGGCCACAGATGAATAAGAATAAAGCCGTCTATCTAAATACTTATGTATACATTTAAATGTTTAAAAAACAACTGTTTTGACCAGCAACGCACCTCCCTTTTAGCCATTTAAAACTTTTTGCATTACTCGCATATGGACACAGATGAATTATGGACGATTTGAAAAATAAAGAAAACAAAATATGAGTGTGCACAACGAACCAAGCCGATTTCTAAGATTTTGTTAACCTCTACATCGACTTTTATTGTAAACAAGATTTATTTACAAGCTTATTGAAATAAAATATTATTTTTTTAAAAGTCACTTTCATTTGTCCTTTAGTTCTTAGATTAAGTAAATTATTTTTGAATTCAAACACTTTTGATATTTTAATATCTTTTTCATGCCTATTAAAATACTTTATTAAAATACTTCGTTTGTAAGTAGTAAGTATTTTCTTATTTGCGCGTGGTGGTTGCGGTCGTGAAAGTTATGGAAGTTATGCATTTTCAGAGGGGTGACTATATTCATTTACATAGCCTTCTACTCGCTTGCTGTTCATCTTGTTAATTATTATTATTATTTAAGCCATAGCTGCCCCAATCTTGGGCAAGGGCTCCCCACACTATTTCTCTTATCTTGGTTGGTTGGTTGACAGCGAACACTCTACAAGGATTGTATCCGGCCAACAATACATACCTACTCTGTTTTTAGCCACATAGCGCCTTCCGAGCTTCATCATCATCATCATCCTATATTAGTCCACTGCTGGACATAGGCCTCCCCTAATGAGAGCCATAGCGCCCTGTCCTCGGCTTGACGCATCCAGCATCTGCCTGCAGTCTTTCGCAGGTCATCATCCCACCTGGCCGTAGGGCGTCCTACACTACGTTTACCGAGTCGTGGTCTCCACTCCAGAACACGTTTACCCCAGCGGTTGTCGGGGTAAACGTTGTCTTGTTGTCTTCCGCGCTTAAAAAATTACAAATACCTAATTCAATATAAATTCACTCGTAGGGCCACTGGTGCCCCTTGGTACGTACGGAATGCTGATCTGCATCGTGATTTGGAGCTTCCCACCGTGGAACAGCACCTCCGTACGGTCGCGGAGCGATTTTTCGAAGCCTCGGAAAATCACTCAAACCCGTTAATTAAAAAGGCAGCGGACTATAGTCCCGATCCTCCTAGAATCTATCATTTCCGTAGGCCGAAACATGCCTTATCGGACCCGCTTAACCAGTTGTCACGTGACCTGGATCGCCTAACCGCGGCACGGAACGCGGCGTCACATAGTTAAGTCAATAGACATATAGGCAGCTTCACTGCAGTATAAGCGCGCCCCACCAGTGGGCGCGCCGTATCGTATCCTTGTTAACACGGCGACTCCATCTGAGTAACGCCAACCGCGCCTTCGAGAGGCGCGCGTTCCGGTAGCCTTCGCAGCCCTTTTATAGGCTAAAGGCGAACCCCAGGGGTTTTTTACCGGGTCGGTCTTAATCCTTCTTAGAGAAGGACAAGGCCAGCCCCGGATCCCTTGGAATCTGCTTGCAGATTTTTCCCCTGGGCCAAAAAAAAAGACTTTTATCTTTGTTATTGTATTTTTTTAAGAGACTGCTGATTGCCTCTCTCTGGCGGCATTGTCAACGTCACCGGACTTTTTTGCGGGCGACGAGAAACATAAACTGTTCCTCAAGTGGTGTAAAACGAAATACCGTCAGAGGTTTTATAAAGGGCATGACATCACGCATTTGTCCCCGTGCTCGTCTAGATTTTTCGAAGGGTTCGGATTAGATCGGGTGGTTCCGGGAGTGGAACAACCCGAGGGTGCCTCTAAAGGTTAGGACCTCGGCTCGGGATGATAGTTATTAGTTTTATCAAATCATGTGCTGTTTTATACGAGTAGTCCATGTAGAAAAAAGCCCAGTTAGTTCGACGTATATAAGCCGACTAGCTGTGCCCCGCGGTTTCACCCGCGTTTTATTAGTCATAGCGTGATGTAATATAGACTACTTATAGCCTTCCTCAATAAATGGACTATTCAACACAAAAATATTCTTTCAATTCGAACCTGTAAGTAGTTCACGAGATTAGCGCGTTCAACCAAACAAACAAAACAAATAAACAAACAAACAAAGTCTTCAGCTGTATAATATTAGTATAGATGACGATGCGTAATGGTTAGGTATGTACCTTTAACACATTTGGTCTGTGTTCCTAAACGTACGATTAAAGTTTTTTAACAAATGTCAATTAGGTAGTTTTAATGATTTATTATTAGCTATGATAGATGATTGACTGTGTGATTATTGTTTTGCGAACATCCTGTTCGATCATCTTTGTATAGAAATCCACGATTAACCAAGAAAAAAAATTAATAAAAATAAATTGTAAAAACTAACGCGTTGAAACTTGAAGCGCAAAAACGAGTTCTTATAAGCGAATTTCGTAAGGAACCTATAATATTTATTTATGTTTATTACATAAAATGTACAAGAATAAAAACTACCCCAAATGATAAGAAATAGAAATATATAATTTACAATGAACTAACGAAAATCCTGCTTAAATATAATGATTATGATTTTTTTGTCTATTTATAACTACACAATCCATACTTCATCATCATCATCATCCATACTTGCTGTGACCTTACTAGGTTAACGTTGACACTTTAAATTTTAAGACCAGTTTTTGTTTAAAATAAATGCAAGTCAATAATTGATTCTGAAACTTATCTCCGACAAACGTTTCTCTGCCGAATGTATTGAAACATATATACAAGTACATATATGTATATGTATTGAATCTATTGAAACATAATATATCTGTTTTCTGATAATTGTGTAAGCAATAAAGTGTTTATCTATCTTTCTACTGGTACTTGCTAGAAAATGTAGATTTTAGCTCTTCTCTTTTAACCTCTATTTATAATTTTAATTAATGTAGGTTACCTGTAGACTATAAAGCTTCACCCAATTCTCAATAGTTTAATTTACAACGCATATTACCTATCTACTAATAAATTATTACGGATTCCACTTTCTACATTTTCTTTAAAATATTATAGTCTATGGAAATCATTATTTTTAATTCCAATAAAAATAAAAGCTCATGCGTATTTTGTCTACATTTATCCTTCCCGTCTGAATTACAATTAAGCTTATTTACGACAGTATCGACTATACCTTAAAAGGGAAACCATTATCAACCCATTCGTGTTATAAATGATTCAGCGCCTACAAAAAAAACAACAAGAACGAGTCAATCTTGCGCAGAAAGGGTTCCGTAGCCTAAAACAAAATCCAATTACAATTTATTGCCTCAGGTCAAAACGCCAAATTGTGGCAGCCTACAGAGTCAAAAATTCAATCCAAAATTCAAAATTATTTATTCAGTGAGTTAGTGTTGAATAATTTTGGCTATTGGTTGGCTTGGTTAGAACCACGATAGCTCAATTGGGAGAGCACCTGACCCGGTATGTCAGAAGGGTGCAGGTTCAAATCCTGCTCGTGGAAATTTTTTCAACATTTGTGTTTTTGTTATTTATTCAGTTTAAGCTACAAATAGCTCTTAAGAACGTCATTATGTCATATCGGTTCGTAAGTCTACTCTGGTCTAGACCTTGTACTGAGAAGAACCGGCAACAAACTCAGCGAGTGATCCTACGTTTTTAACGAGAAATTTACATAATACAGAAAAAGACAAGTTAAAACAAAAGAATTCCTAAGGTGGCACCATTTTGGGACGACATGAACAAGTGATCGACATTTTTCCCTTTAGGAGGAAAGAAAAGTAGACAAATTAATCGTTTCGTAGTTCCCTGATTCCTCCTCAAAAACTGGACCGATTTAATTACTTTTTTCATAAAAAAATATGTTTTCCTTTTTTTCATAAATTAATTATTAAAAAAGATAATTATGAACCCTTAAAAACCTTAAAAATTGGAAAGATTTTTCGCTGTTTTTTCGAAATTTGACGAGATTATATGATAAAAAGTAAAACATAGGGACACAGCCAAACCCTTTCTTTTTCTTTAATTTTTAATGTCAAAAATTAATTAAATCGGTCCAGTTTTGGAAGAGGGATCAGGGGACTACGAAAAGTTGATTTTGTCTACTTTTCATACATATTCAGTCGACCTTTGTGTTTCCTCATAAGCAATAATTGAATACTCGTACAGACCACTTGCTTCCTAGCTGTCAAAGTTTTAATAAAATTCTATATTATAATGCTGTAGAACTAGAACTTAAGTATTCTATACACTGCGCATAAAGTGTCGAACAGTCAGTGCCTAGTTGAGTTTTGTCAACTATCCGTATTCGATTACTTTTACGAAAACGAAAATTTGTATGGGATTGCAGCAGCGCCTCCTGGCGACATTAAAGACTTAAAGGGTTCCTCAAGCCGTGTGAAACGAATCACCTTCGGAGGTTTTCTAGAGGGAACGACCTCCTTGGTCGAGTGGTTTGTACACCGGTTTTCATGGTGTCGCCATCTCTGAGGTCCCGGGTTCGATACCCGGTCGGGTCAATTTAAAAATTATTGTTTTTCTAAATTGTCTCGTGTCTGGGTGTTTTCTATGTATAATAAGTATGTATTTAAGTATTAAGTGTGTTTATCCGTTGTCTAGTAACCATTTAACGAGTTTCATAACGAAGCTTCTCTTGGGCTAAATAATTGGTGTGAGTGGAAAGTTTATTTTATTTTATTTTATCACGCACTAGTGCGTGTCCCCGTGCCCTAGTAGGTTTTCCGAAGGGTTCGGATCGGATCGGTCACCCTGCTGCTGCTACGATATGGTACGACACTACTGGATCCACATAATATCAGCGCCTAGGCACTCCAATGTCATGGCATAAGCTGAGTGGTGACCATTTCGGTTGCATTATATAAATTTAAAATTTCCATTACGTTAAGTTGTCATAGATGCTCCGAATAAAATATTTTTTTTATTTCATAGGCGCTAATGTATTCTAATGGTGAAAGATTTTTTTTAATCGGTCCAGTAGTTTTTGAGTTTATTAGTTACAAACAAAAATACTAGATAAAATAAATAGAAATACGATTTGTTGCTTTGTTATCATAGAAACTGTCAAAGAGCGGTACGAAGTCCGCCGGGTCAGCTAGTAATAAATAAAATCTTTTTCAGTTTCAGGTTTAATTCGAAAAGTAAGGAGTCTAAAAGTAAACCAAAAATATTGCGTTAATCATTAAAGCAAGCCTAAAATGATTTATTTGACTTTAGAGAATACTAATGCTTTTAGTAATAGGTACCTACCCAACATGTTATTTTTGGGTTCCCTACATGAAATCGAAAGTTGCGACATCATTAGATGACATTAGTCACGACAGCGAAAACTGTGCGTCGAACGGTCATCAAACCGATGGTATGCCACATCGAATGTCGCGACATTGAATGATCATCACAGTATCGACAGGTTAAACCATCGAAGGGTCATCAAATCGACTGTATGTATACCACATCGAATGTTGCGACATCGATTGACACGATATCGAATGGTCAGTTAAACGGTAATAAATTCCTTTATCGCTGATTTTGACCCATCTATTACTAAACAATCCTTGTCTTTATCAGTTTTAAATAATTTAATTTCACATATCTTAGTTTCGTATCACACAATTACGAGCTCAGAATAAAAAATGTATAAAAAATACTTCTTTGAGGGTAGTTAGTGGTCTAACACGTAGGCGTAGAATAGAAATCATGCAGTTGCTATTATCTACTACTAAAGGAAAAAATAACAATACATTTGCTTTATTTATTTAATTGCGTTTATTTAACAATATTTTGACGTACTTTTTCTGACTTTCAAATCCATATTTTTATTTCATTTTAGAGTTAATTTTGTCTTTTCAAACCTACTTATTTTTATTTTTTTCGAAATCATGATTAATCGATACCACAACCTTTGGACGTCAAGACATTCGCTGTAACCATTCGATGCAGTAATGGTTCGACATTGAGACATTGGTTGTCGCGACATTCGATGTGGCGTACCATCGGCGATGCACGTCTTATTTAACTAAACCATAACATGTGAGGTGTTCATTAGGTGCTGTAAAAATGCTAAATTACTTCATTCAGATAGTTTGTTGAGCATAATTTGATTTTCTATCTCTAATTACTAGATATGTTTTTTTTTTCATTGGCGGCGCTAGTGTGCGGCGTAAACGCTCTTAATCTCAAGTTACAAAAACGATTTCAAGTTTCAATTATCTATACACCCAATAGTAATCAATTAAAAAACCGCCTATATGAGCCTTAAAATAAACCAAGCCAATTAATTGTCGCTATTGTTTTTCCCCTTACTCCATTACCATCTCACCACGGTCAGAGCTAAGTAGTGTTAGTTAGCGAGACCTTCTCAATGCCTGTTCGCTTTGTGTATCGCGTTTCAGCGAGACGGGGGACATAAAACAAGTATACAATAAAGTGGAACCAGTAAATAAACTCGGAGGCGCAAACAAACTCGTTAAAGTGGACAACATTTATTTTTTAACATAAAGACCCCTTTATGAGAGGCAAAGACAAAGGGAATATGTTTTAAGGGCTTGTTCCTTGTAAGGTGAATTGTTTCTTTTAATATTGTTTTCTAAAGTTTACGCGAACACTACACATAGAAATGGAACAACATTTACGTGACCACGGACCCTGCAAAGGGTTCGAAACGTCAGGATAAACATTACTTATTTAATGTGTAAAATAAACGCGAGTAGATCCGTAAAAGTTGTTTCTTTTAAGTTCAAGGTTAAGGTCAGGAGTCCTTTACAAAGTTGACTGAGCAGTGTCCGAGTAATGTGGATGTCACGAGCTAACTTAACTAATTCAAAGCAAATCCACAAGTATGGACTGAAATCCTTTTTAATTTTTTTACCATAAGTTCTAAGTAACGATTCGAAGTTTATACGAGTAATAAACATTTTTTATTTCTTAAGGTTAATATTAAAGCTAATGCCCTATTTCTAAAGTTTAATCGTGGTTTTTAGGACCAAAACAGCAGTTCAAGTATCATTATCAAATTATATATGTATTGAGACAATATTACCACAACCTAAACCATCGCTAAACCTTCAATTCAATAAAGTGGCCCATATCTCAAAACAGCCCTTATCTCAAAAAAGCCTTTATTAAACCATAAGTTCGTAGAGTACCTACTTAATTACTTTAATGAGGTTACGTACCTAAGTAAGTAAAAAAATTAAACTGTCATTGTGTTGTAGTGTCAACATGTCAAACAAGTAATCAGGAATGCCCCTTGTACAAATTTACAGTGAACTTTACAATTATACTATTATTTATTAGTTTATAACACAGGTGAGAATGCTTTTTATAAAATAACAATTATTCATAATTATAGTAGAATAATTGGCATTAATTTCAATGACAAAGTAGATAATGAAACACGTTATTAAGTTACATATTTAAAATGAAAATAATATGCAAAATAATCGCGATTAAATTCGTGCAAGCTGTTTGATTTTAATGCGTAGTGTTTAAGCAAAATTTTAGCAAACATCTTAAGTTTTCAATGATAAAAATAACATGTAAAGTAGGTATTAAAATACTAAAGCTGTATTGTATTATTTAAAAGTATTCTAAACGTTTTGCGGTATCACTTAGGAGAGCGTACTCTAAGGATTAAGACAATATTTATTAAAATGTTTATATAATTTTTAACGCAAATTTTGTTGCGAACAAATTACAAAAACACAAATGTTGAAAAAATTTCCACGAGCAGGATTTGAACCCGCACCCTTCTGACATACCGGGTCAGGTGCTCTCCCAATTGAGCTATCGTGGTTCTAACCAGCCCGCCGAAATTATTCAACACCATTTACTTTTTACTTTAAAAGCCAAAGGCACCCATTCAATGTCAACAACTACCGTCATTAACATCTGGTGTTTTTTTTTTTTTTTACAATAATTATTGTATATTTTAGGCTACTTACTTTCAACTTTTACCATAAACTGAAAGACATCTAATTTTGAAGTTTGCGAGGCGAAAAATGACTTTTTAAACCAAATTTGAGTAATAATGAAAATGTGAAAAGTTTTGTTGAATCTTTCACTATAAATAAGGCTTATATATCTACGTAGGTATAGCGTGTGTTATCTATAGGTATGATTTAAGTTAAAGTCTAGCTTTAGACCTTTGGAATAAGTATAATCAAGTATGTAAATAACTACTTTGTAATTTATTAACACGTTTTCTCACGTGTGTGTTTTAATTGTATTTTATGAGCAAATACCAACGTGATCACAGCTTCTGTTCATTCTTACGTTACGACCTTCAGTTAATGCTCTAAATGCAAGAAAAACTCGGAAAATATTTTGATAACTAAAATTGCAATGCAAAGATACATCATATCATTTTTGGTCTATAAATAAACAACACATTTTAATTGAGTATCATCGTTTAGATTATAATTAAAACAATGCGTATTTAAAATAAGAAAGAAAATTTTAAACGTGAACTTCCAAATTTATTATATCTTGCAAGATATTTGATCTTAATAAGTAATAATTTCAATTAATAAATAATAATAAATTAATTAAAAATTAATGATTCCGCAGTTTATCGCAATCTTAGTATAATATAAAATTGTTTACTATTTTAACTCACTTCCCTCCAACAGTTATGTTTGAGAGAGGTCTGTGCAAAAAATAGTTAAGACATGATAATCTTCCGTTAATCATAAAGCCCGTTTCCTGTTTACAAACAAATAAGTAATTTGGAAAATTGTTAACGTAAACAGTAGGTACGTACACTGTATTCTTATGTAACAATGAAATTACCCAAATACCTACACGCCAAAGAAATTATTGTATTGTTGAAACTTTTAAGGTCACACTTCGCACGCAGTCGTAAAATTCGCGCACATCACTGAAACGTGATGAGTGTTTTAATGGAACTGCTTTTTTGTCATTTCAGTAAAAAAAAATATGATGGTAGGTAATAAAATAATTTATAAAAATTAAACACTTCTAAAGCCTTCCTAATAAACAGGGTAATCTAGGCTTGGTAAGTTTATTTCGTAAGTAATTTGTTCCTATGTAAACTTTATTTCAAATTTGAGTAAAATAAACTCTGTATTACTATATTAGTAAATATTTTTAAAACAGTAGGTAGATATCAAAATTCTAGTCTAGACTTACCGTAGCGGCGAAAAACACGAAACGATGCATATCAAACAGATTTATCACAGGAATGCTCTCACGAAACTTTAGAACAAACGACGACAGCGTCTGCGCATCTCTTAAATACGAGCGCAGCCTCCGATGACGTCACGCCCCGCACCCCGCGATCGCCAAACCCGTTTGTGCCATCTTCACAATTTCAAACACATTCCGCATACATTGCTCATTTTGTGCAACATTTGACCATGTGACAGTCAAGAACTACGCAGTGTGCAACTAATTTTAGATTTTATTTGCCTAACTCAATGTCATAGTACGGTATACGTCATTGTCGATTTGTCTAGGCTACGTCTGCTGTGCCTGTTATAGAGTTTTGTATGGGACTATTAAGCGATATTTCACGGTATATAACTTTGGTACGAAAATATTAAGGAATCTAATGGGACATCGGCCATATCGTCATTAATCAGACGTTATTCTTCTATATTTTATTTTTTTCTGCGTCGCAACGATCGTGATGTCTGTAATGTTTGATGTTATTGTCTTAATTTAAATTCGTACGTACCACAAATATTGGGTTCCGAAACCGGAAACGGCGGTATTTATTCGTGGTTTACGTCGAAATAACAAACGGACTGATAGATTGATGAGTTTTTTATAAAAACAGGTGTAGTTTATTGGTTAGTGTACTGGTTTTAGACCCAGAGGTTCAGTGCATGATTCCTAGCGGTGGTGATATTTTGTGCTCAGTTTGGTTGGCTTGTTATAAGTATTCATATATTCTTTTTTGAAGGTGGTTTCAACACATCTGCCTATATATCTACTTGGACCTGAATGCATCTACAAAATATCGAGCAAGTAACACAACAATTTATAAATTTTTAAGCGAACGCCTGCGAATTATTCCAACTTATTACGTAATCTTACGTATTCCGCGTGATTCCAAACTGAAAACTTATTTTTATCAAAACAACATATTAACTATATTACTGAGGAATAATGTAGTTTTCGATAACTGAAACAATTATTGAAATCGGTTCGGTGGTTCCAGATGTTACCCTATTTCTCGACAAAAGTCAAAATAAACAACGTATTTGTTCAATTAATCTCACGCTCTCAGAAGTATCTTAAGTATAAATAGTCGTGATTCAGTTCAACTATTAAAACAAATACTATGTCTTACAGGGCTTTAACGATGTTTTTATTGCTTTGAGTGTGTAAACATGCAGGCGGTCACCCGGCTGGTAAGCGGTCACACACAACCCGTGGACGACAGCAACATAATGTGTTGCTTTTGCTGAGCCGACCTGGGAAAACCTTTTAAGGCAACGCACCGCTAAACAATTAATCTAATACAAAGCGTTTGCGCCCCGTACCATAAGAAAAACTGGTTTTTTTTTCCTTCAAATTAAAACTACAAATTATTTTTAAAAAATGAATTACAATATTGAAGTGTGTGTTAAGACAAATATACTAAAAAAGTTTAGATGCTTTAATCCTCAGAATAATAACTAAAGCTATAGAAACCGGACTAAAATAACAACACAAATTCATCAGTTCGCACTATTTTAACTAATGAACCTAGGTGATGTATTGGAAAGAGATCGATTGTCACTTTTCTTTCGTTATTTCGAAGGTGTCACCAGATTTGTGAAACGAACTGTCAGCTTTTAAATCAATGTACTTCTGATTTTGGCCGGGCAAAAGGACTCGAGATTTTATTTTTCTGATGACCGAATGACATAACAATACAAAAAATAAAGTGTCAACCATTTGTCGCACTCCAATCTCCTTTTCTAACCATAACATAGAACGGAACTAAACATAGTCGCACGTTTTTTATTTTAACCTTCCTTCTATAGCTTTAGTTATTGTTCTGAGCTTTAATCGGTCTGGTTTGCCTATAAAATGCAAATCTATGTTTTAAAAGAGGTTACTTTGATATTTTTTTCTCTGTTATAGAAGTTGACAAATCGTGTTTCTGCAACAAGCAAAATGAAGTCAATGAAATGAAAAATCATGTCATCAAATATCACTTTCATATGTTTTGTAATTGTTGGGAAAAATCAAGATCCCCGCCACGTAAATTTCCAATGCGTCGCCTTAACCACCCCTCTTAAAAAACCACGTCGAAGCACAATGAAAACATCGACTCTTGTACTATAAAGCAGTGTTTAAAGTTAAGCAATGACTAAATATATATCTCTGTCTAAAAATATTAGCTAAAAAGGGACAGCATGTCAGCTACAGCATCTCTGTAGCGATCGTTTTGTAGTAAAGCAGCGAATGTCGACAATCGTCGTGAGGTAGGATTGCCAGTATTCGTTTAACCCTTCGACAACGTACCTACTTCCTAATGTCAAATTCGTCTATGACATCATAATTGCGTAGGTATAATCATATCGCTTGACCGGTTAATCACTGTGACTCATCATTTTGAGGATGATACACAAATAATAACACACGAGAAAATAATAACATAGCAAATGTGTATGTTAATATACAATAAAACGCAAAACTTAAAAAGTCTTCCGCCTTGCATAGAATATATTTTTTGTTGTATTAAAAACACCTATGTTTGGTCAAAGTTCTAATTGGGGTCTTTTCCATGTAAAAAATATTCAGATTTAGAGGAAATTATAGCTGTCAAATTAGCCTATTAAATAGAAGTTATGTTAAATCTATTACCTATATTTGCAATCAAAATGTTTAATTGCCTCTTGGAGATTCTTATAAAGATTTTTTCTACTCTAATATCTATAATTTCGGTGTCAGTTTCTGTAATTATCTTTTGTCAATCATAATTTGAACGATTTTCTTTTAGCGCTACATTCGTATAAAAATTATTATTGTTATAATCTACGAAATATATTATTGTACATTTATTTTAGGTTTCCTTAGCTTATATTTAAGTTATATATTTTATTTCAATTTAGATACCTGATAGTCATCAAGCTGCTCCTAGGAAAAAAGTTTGAACATTAACACCCGTTTGCACTAAACTTATGAAAACGTCGAAAACGTCGCTTACACTCCTTGGCCGCGTAGTAGTAAGGCAAAGACTTAGGCGATTCATAAGTTTAGTGCAAACGGGTGTAAGTCCGCCAGTTTCGGTGTTTTATGCATTATTTTCATCTATATACTATATCTCAATATCTCTGGAACTACAAGTCCAATTCCAAAAAATCTTTCACTGATAGAATGCTATATACCTTGGGGGTAACACAGGTTGTTTATTTTTGATAAAAAAAAAATCTTTTTAAAATCTAAAATCTACGCGGACGCAGTCGCATGTAAAGTGCTAGTATAAAAATATGGCCACCATTACAAGATACAATTTTACTAGAAAAAATCAACCAGCCTCAGGAAGCTCGAGTGAGAATCGAACCCAAGACCTTTAGGTAACCGGTCTAATGCTCTGACCGCTGAGCTACCGAGGCCCCCAGAAGACTAATTATAATATAGCATTGTGAATGCAAAAATCAAAAATAATAAAAATGGTCACCATTATTTCAATATCACTGAGACACTATTACGTACCGGAATGACACCACATCCGGCTTCACAAAATCCGTCGGAGTGGATGCAAATTTTATGCCATGACTCGCGGCTTGATAAATCCTGCGGCCACGCCGATCCGATCGTATCGTCCGCGTCGCATCACGAAAGGCCAAGGTTGGGATCAATAAGTTCGGGTCAGCGGCACCTGCCTGACGGGCTAGAGCGGGGGGCTAATACGGAGATCGGAGTGTCGACTGTCGACGTACAGACTGACAGACGGACAGCCTGCACATCAACATCAACAGTCCATTAAAAAAAGTTGACAGTTTGTGGCAGTCGGATATGCAGGCGTGTGTACCATCTCAGTCGTAGACAGGCTCTGGGTGCCAAGTGCGAGTTTCATTCGCTATTCGATCACGTTAACGAAAACGTCAATTTGTATGGCAAAATGTTAACTACTCTCGTGTGCCGCCAGGAGGCGCTGCTTCAATGCCATACTAATTTTCGTTTTCGTAAACGTAATCGAATGAATACGGAGAGTAAACAAAACTCACACTAGGCATCCTGAATGCCGCCGCAGCTGCGCCTCCTGGCGACATACGAGAAGAGTTAACATTTTGCCATACAAATTTTCCTTTTTTTGTTGAAGTGATCGATTGGCGAATGAAACTCGCAAATTCGTCGTTGGCAGGCTCTGGTAGGCCTAGCACGAACAAATTATCGAATTCGTGTCATAGAACTCGTTACCGTAAAAAAATGAGTACTTATTGTATGGAAATCGATACAGCGCCAAAACGTCCATAAATAGAACTAGCAATTAACAAAAGTCATATCATTGAATATTAGATATTAACTATGCCATGACACTACTTTTACGATACGAACATTTTTCTTCTTGTTCTCCGACATAGCATAGAAAGTTTCATTAAAATCGGCTTATTGTTTAGAAAGAATTACAGCTTTCATGTTTGTATGGGACACTAAAATGTAAAATGGCTCTTAGTGATTTTATTAATAAGCCCCCTGGCATGTACCTACTTATGAGGAAGCTCATTCAAGTACCTAAATATTAATACTGTGACCTAACGGATGATTCTGTATCTTCGTGAGATACAAAATATTTATAGCTCACTTAGGCACAGTACCTAATGGCTAGTTCCCGGAGTAAGCGGCGCAAGCGTCGATTATTCCAATAATCAGATATCGATTATTTAAATATTTTGTTTACTTTACTTTTTTAATATTATGCTGTTAATAAAAAAATGCCTATATGCCCGTCTTTGCCGTGCTCTAAATGATTAGTGTTTTCTCTCTCAACAAGTTTTTAAATAAAACTTATGCTTTTTATAAACATGACATGGTTGAACCTGTTTGCAACATGTGTTCTCAGATTTCTCACAGTGACACATATATTTTTTAAATCAACACGTACATGTGTTCCAGGAAAGTAATAAAACCACCTTAAACCTAAGCTTTTTTTTACCGTCTCTAACTCACCCATACCTACGTATTTTTTTAATTATGTTGAACTGTTGCGGAAACCCACAACACACACTATGCTATTGCTTAGAAATACACCTTAAAAATAGAAAAATTTCCACTTACAGTTTCATGCCGCTCCCGCCGTCCTGAACGGGATCCATATGATCCGATGGGGCCCGAATCCGGCTCCGGGTCTTCTAGGGTTCCCTAAACACACCCAAACTACCCCGAAGTGCACTTTCCCCCGAGGAATACCTGTTACTTCAACAGCGGTGTGGCCGACATCCCGGCTAATTGTTTTCCCGAAACAATTCGCTTACGACGCACACTCACAAACACAGTTTGCACAATCCACTTAATTAGACTAATACGGCTCCAAATGCCCTTATTACTACATAAAATCTATTTAATTATCAACACACGATAACTATCAACCAGCCATATTTGCTTTCCAGAGACAAGAGTATAAAAAAAGAACAACTAGTGATGGGGCCATTATGCCACCAAACAAAATTGAATCTCGATAATCGATTCGTCCATAATACAAATCAAAGTTTTATTTCTAACAAAAATAAATGCCTGTTTATTTGCAACATCCCGCCACCCAAAGCGGACGTACCGCTTTCTAGCCTGAAATCTTAAACTAGTCAACCGGTAATCGAGCTAAGGTCGCGACTGCGCGACCCAGCACCGATCCACCAACCAACACCTGCGCCACACGCGGAGTCCCGTCCGCGCCCCAGATTAACTTTAAAATGCGACCTCGTCTCCAAAATAACGATGGCAAATTAGCCTCTTTTAATAAAACCAGATCCCCCTCCGAAGGGGGCGACGTCCGGTCTGTCCACTTTACACGCTGCTGCAATAAATGCAGATACTCCAGTGACCAACGACGCCACAAGTCCTGACTCATTTGTTGTATCATTTGAAAACGAGACATCCGGTGTCTGCGTTCATCCTTCCAGGGATACTCAGGCAGGGCAGTGAGTGGCTGACCGACCAAAAAATGACCAGGGGTCAGGACTTCCATGTCATTTGCGTCAGAGGAGAGTGGACAAAGCGGACGCGAGTTGAGAACCGCCTCAACCTTACAAACACAGTTGTAAGTTCCTCATACGTGAGGGTAGTTTCCCCGACTACCCGGCGCAAGTGGGTTTTTGCCGATTTTACCGCGGCTTCAAATATCCCGCCCCAGTGGGGACAGGTTGGCACACTAAATCGCCATGTGATTCCCCGCTGTGCGAGAGCTTGACTTATGCTATTACAATTTTTATCCAGAAAATCGTTCACATCTTTTAAGTAGTTGGCAGTGCCTCTGTAGTTGGTACCGTTGTCGGACCGAATGAGAGAAGGTAAACCCCGTCGCGAAACAAAACGATCCAGCGTGGCGACAAAGGCTTCCGTAGACAGAGCCGAAACCACTTCCAGGTGGACGGCCTTAGTGGCCAGGCAGACAAAAACGCACAGGTATGCTTTCGTGACCCTAGTGTTACGATAGGCTGTGGTTTTCACCAGAAACGGTCCAGCAAAATCCGTACCGACCCCGTCGAACGGCCTAGTAGTCTGACAAACCCGGTCAGAAGGGAGATCCCCCATCTGTGGCTGCATAGTGGAGGCCTTCACCCGATAACAAGCCACACACTTAAATAACACGCTGCGAACCACTCTCCGAGAGGACAAAATCCAGAACTCCCTCTGTAATATCGCCAGTAACGCATTACACCCCGCGTGAGCGTTTTTCAGGTGTCTATCCGAGACCACCAGTTCTACCAAAGGTCCTCCTTTGGGGAGTAGCAGAGGATGACGGCTACCGAAGGGCAGGTCGGCATTTTTGAGGCGACCTCCAACGCGTAACAGTCCATCCGCATCCAGAAATGGGTTGAGCCGAGAGATCGCTCCCTTGAGCTTTGCGCGACCGACGCGCAAAATCTTCAGTTCGTCCTCGAACCGGTCAGCTTGAACCAGCCGTATCAGGGCCAACAGTGAACTCCTGCGTTCCTCAGCACCCGCCACGGGTGATAACTGCCTCTTGTCTGGATGGCGGCAGTTATGTAGAAATCTCCGGATCCAGCAAGTTACTCCTAGCAATTTGTCCAGTTTGCTGTATCGAGCCGTCAACCAATTCGGATCTGGCCTTGACTCGTTTGTTGTCACCAAAACTTTTACTCCAGGGAGCATCCCTAGAGAGCCATCGATCATGGTGACCGGCCATGATGACTCACCCTCCTTTAACCACTCTGGACCCCACCAGAGGGCATGCTGCACCAATTCCGGCGCGGTGCAGCCCCGAGAGGCACAATCGGCAGGATTCCAGGGGCCGGGAACGTGCCTCCAGCAAATTTCGATGCCCGAGTTCTGTACCTGAGATACCCGATTGGCCACAAACGTTTCCAATACGTGGGGTGCCCCGCGTAGCCATGCCAGAGCTACCTGACTGTCAGACCAGGCGTAGACATTCCGGATGTCCACCGTAGACGTCAGTTCCTTGTGCACGTGGCACAACAGTTTGGCCAATAGATGCGCCCCGCAAAGCTCCAGCTTCGGGATTGTCAGCCTAGTTTTGAGGGGAGCCACCTTGCTTTTAGCCAGAAGCAAGGAGACGGCGACTCGACCCTTCGAGTCCACCGTTCGCAGATACACCACTGCGGCATACCCTCGTTCTGACGCATCGCAGAAGCCATGTAGGCTTGCCCTGTATTTGCCCCGCGGCAAGATCCGCCGCGGCAACGCCACCTGATTGATCGCCTCGATCGTAGAGATCAGAGCGAGCCAAGTGTCGAGTGAGAGCCCTACCAGTGGCTCATCCCACGAGACTCCGAGTGTCCACAGTGTTTGCAATAAACACTTCGCCATAAAAATGCACGGGCTGATCCATCCATTTGGATCAAACATCCGAGCGATGGTGGAAAGGACCGTCCTTTTCGACCAAACTCTTGTAGTTTCCAGTTCTACCCGGAATGTGAAAATATCGTGAACCGGCTGATATTTAATTCCCAAAACGGCGATAGAGTTCGGGTCCCCTGCGTCCTCGAATAGCTGAGGATTCTGTTGGTGATCTTCCGGAATCCCAACCAGAAGCTGTGGCTCGTTGGATAACCATTTTCTCAACTCATAACCACCAGCCGCGAGGAGTCCGATAAGTTCATTCCTGATGATGAGCGCCTCCTCCAGAGAGGCTGCCCCTGTGCAGATATCATCTACGAACACGTCACGTGTCAGTACAGCGGCTGCCCGGGGAAAGCGAGCCCGTTCCTGCTCCGCCAGTTCCAGCAGTGACCGGATGGCAATGAAGGGACTCGACTTCAGGCCGTACGTGTTGGTGTTGAGCTCGTAGACGGTGATGGGATCCTCCGAACGTTCCCTCCAGAGTATTAACTGAAACCTCCTGTCCGCAGGATGTATTACTGTTTGGCGGAACATCATCCGGATGTCCGCACCGATCACCACCTGGTGTCTTCGGAAATTTAAAATGATGTCGACAATGTCCCGATGTAACTTCGGACCAGAATGGAGACATTGGTTCAATGAAACTCCAGTCGACGACGGTGCCGATCCGTCAAAAACAGTCCGTAGTTTTCCAGATGAGGCCTTCAACACCGCGTGGTGAGGCAAGAAAAAATGATCTGTCGTTGTCCAGTCGACAGTCGCCCGCGACATATGCCCCAAGGCCTCGTATTCTCGCATGAACTCGATATACTTTTCCCGAAGTACCGGATCGCGAGACATACGACGCTCCATGGACAAGAGTCGTTTCTCTGCCAACGCCCTCGATTTTCCCAAGAGAGGGGGACAGTCGATAAAGGGCAGTCGAGTTTCGATCCTACCCGACGCCATCCGGCGTGTGTGATCCTTATAAAAGGTTTCGCACTCCACATGCTCCGGATCCAGACGGGAGACCATGGGAGGCTCTTCCATTTCCCAGAATTTTTGCATCGTCCTAGCGATGGAGGTAGTAGCGACGACAGGTGAGACATCCCGCGTCTCCTGGTCGAAAACCGGTCCCATTAAAACGTGTCCAAAGATGGTAGGTATAGCTACCAACGAAGAGCGGCCCAGACTCCGCTGAGGCCCTAAAAGGATCCAGCCCAGTACATCCGCTCCCAATATGAGGTCCACCGGAGCCGGCTCCTCGAAATGAGGGTCTGCCAGCATGAGACCTGATGTGTCAGGCATTGCGTCCCGCGGAATGTCTGTCGGTGGATGCCAACCCAGCAGATTGTCGAGTACGATCGCGGCCGCCGCAATCCGTATCGAAGCGGAATGCACAGGAGAGAAGGAAATGTGGGTCTGACCGGACAGACCCCCCACTTCTGTATCTCCGACTCCCCGAATCGGAACTGAGGGAGGCGCGCACTCCAGACGTAGGCGCCTCGCTACCCTCGTAGTAATTAAGCAGCCCTGTGCCCCAGTGTCTAGGAGGGCTCGTATCCGGACGAAGTCCCCCCTAGGTCCCCAAACGCGTACCTGCGCGATGGGCAAAAGAACCGTCCTCGGTTCCGACGTAGCCCGACCACAGGCTAGTCACGCGTCAGAGCCAGCAGCCGACCCTGTCGAACCGTGATGACTCGGCCAGTAAGTCGGACGCGTGCAGGCCACCATCCGGGGTGGTGCGTATCCAGCTGCCCTACCACACCGGTGATAGGGTGGGTGGTATTCCAACCTCGGGTACTCGTGCAGTACCGGTGAGAACTGTTGACGGTTCTCATGTCGCTGTTGTTCCGGTAACGGCGGCGGAGGATACGCGTACGAGTATCCGGGTGTTGGGTCCGGAGGTGGGGCTCCCTGTACCCAGTGGCCCTTAGAGGCACCAACTCCTGGTGTTGGTCGCGCCGGGTGCCGGGTTGTAGCCAGAACCTGGCTCCGTTCCGGCGGTCCCCAACTCACCTGAGCCGGGGTGTACGAGGGGTTGTAGTGTGGCGGCCGTGGCGGACTCCGTCTTTCCGGAGGCGGAGTTGACCCCGGCCCCAAACCGCCACCCGTGGGAGATCCCCTCTCCCGAACCGGTGCTGAGCCCTCAGCACTACGGGTGCACAGTAAGCGATGGTGCGGTCCGCCGCACACATCGCAAGGCCTCGCCTGGGGACACTCATTGTACCTATGTCCTCCCAGGCAGGCATAACACAATCCTCGTGTCCGAACGAGGTTTCGGCGCTCTTTTGTGGGCAGCCCGAGAATTGCTGGACATAGCTGTTCTAAGTGCTGCTGTCCGCAAACCCGGCATCCAGAACCGGGGTTGATGGCGGCCGCAGCCACCAGCCTGCCGCGACCCTTCCCTGGGTTGCGTGGCGGCTGGGCTCCGTAGACTCCGGAAGTGCGGGCCAGCGCACTTGTCGGAGCCTCCTGGGAGGCTAGCTGGTTTTCCAGCAGGCCAGCCTCCTCTTCCAGGAACTCCAGAAGTTCCCCTATCGAGGGCAGGACGCTGCCGAGATCCTTGTGGACCAGTCGATTCCGCTCGAACTTGTCCCTCATCTCCTGCGACAACTTGGCCAGAACTATGTGCAGAAGAAGGAAGGACCACTGGTCGACGGGCAGTCCGAGCGTCCTTAACCCGTTTAAGGACACGGTGAGCGGGGTGATCAGCTGCGCCCTCAGCTGAGCCCTATGGTTGACCCTCGGCAATCCCAGCAGATGGGTCACGTGCGCGTCCGCCTGAAGACGCGGCTTTTCGTACCGCTTCTCCAGCAGCTGCATGGCGGTGTCGTAGCTCGCATTCTGCAGCTCCAGATGCTGTACGAGCTGTCTGGGTTCTCCGTCTAGGAAGGAACGGAGATATGCCAGCTTTTCGGCCTTGGTGAAATCCTTCCGAGTATCCACCAAGGCCAAAAACATGTTCCGGAATCCAGCCCAGTCCCGCATACATCCGGTGAAATGCGGGACCTCCAGGGCACCCAATCTTCCCATGGCGCTGGGTCCAGAGGTGTGGAGCGAAGCGGGGCGTGCAACAGGCTTCCCCTCCCGCAGTCGCTCGATGTCCTTCACCCGCTGAAGGACCTCGTCGTAAATGTCTTGGATGTGCTCCAGATCCTTGACATATTGGGCGTGGAGGGCCAGCTCCTTCTCCCCGACCGGGTCGGTTGACAATAGAGCGGTTACCGACCGCTCGGCCAACAAGAAACGAGCCTGCATTTCTTTCGAACGCGTCTCCAAGGCGTCCTCCCGGTTAGGCCGATCTACTAATGCAAGCAGCCCGGTGAACCACCGGAGCTGCTGAGCCAACTCCTGCCGTGACGCTGTCATTATAAATAATTTAAACTAAATAAACCTAAACACAAAATTAAAACGAGTCAATGAAAACACGGAATCGATTATCCCGAATCGACTCGATGCTTTCAATTGAACGAAATTAAATAACAATTAACGTTCCGAGAAATGTCCCAGCCCAAATGAATGAACGAACAAAAACAACGGTACTACCAACCTTACAATTCAACCGCACCTGTCCCGGAAGTGCGATTTTACACGAAATGAGCTTAACCTATTACGAACTAAAAAATATACACAGAATTACACCGATTAACCTAGAGGTCCGGTATTAACTACGCTCTGCTACCAAAATTTTGCGGAAACCCACAACACACACTATGCTATTGCTTAGAAATACACCTTAAAAATAGAAAAATTTCCACTTACAGTTTCATGCCGCTCCCGCCGTCCTGAACGGGATCCATATGATCCGATGGGGCCCGAATCCGGCTCCGGGTCTTCTAGGGTTCCCTAAACACACCCAAACTACCCCAAAGTGCACTTTCCCCCGAGGAATACCTGTTACTTCAACAGCGGTGTGGCCGACATCCCGGCTAATTGTTTTCCCGAAACAATTCGCTTACGACGCACACTCACAAACACAGTTTGCACAATCCACTTAATTAGACTAATACGGCTCCAAATGCCCTTATTACTACATAAAATCTATTTAATTATCAACACACGATAACTATCAACCAGCCATATTTGCTTTCCAGAGACAAGAGTATAAAAAAAGAACAACTAGTGATGGGGCCATTATGCCACCAAACAAAATTGAATCTCGATAATCGATTCGTCCATAATACAAATCAAAGTTTTATTTCTAACAAAAATAAATGCCTGTTTATTTGCAACACTAAGTAAATGCTTTTTATAAACAATACATGATTTATCCTGTTCCCAACATGTCTTTAGTGACACATCTTTCAACGCATCCTAATCAAACCTATAAATACCAGAAAAATGATAAAAAACTGCGTAGTTTTTTAAAACTTATAAAATTTTATTTTAGGTAAGTACCTATATTATGTGTTAGCAATGCAAGTAATCTTGACTTTCATAATCAAGATGGGTTATGGTTAGAATATTTCCCTGGGGCAATGAGATCGTGTCTTAAATCACATAACAGTATGTTGTGGGTACCTACCTGCGTTGTTCCCATGACGTTAACTTAATTAAAAGGTTCGAAAAGCGGGACTTACGAAATCAAACGAACTATTAATAGTCGGAAGTCAGTTTCTTAAACTTATGAGGTAGAGAGAAATGTTATTTAGAATTTAATTACTTAGTTCCTTCCTATTGATTTTGATCGTAGTATGTTCGGTCGGTGGTAATGTTTGTTCTAAGTTTGCCAGGCTAGCTACCACCGTCTTGTCTAAGTATATCGCCTAAACAGTTGTAGCAATATTTAGTTCCGACAGTTAC
Source organism: Eudonia lacustrata (assembly GCA_947562085.1). Taxonomy (NCBI): domain Eukaryota; kingdom Metazoa; phylum Arthropoda; class Insecta; order Lepidoptera; family Crambidae; genus Eudonia; species Eudonia lacustrata. The sequence continues at coordinate 1,862,738 of OX387313.1, read as the reverse complement.
AGATAAGATGACCAGTTTCTTAGCCGGTTTAGATTCTGGGTGAAGTTTGCTTCTTTTCACCTTCGGCCATATCAGTACTATAGTGTTATTGTTTATTTTTATGTCAGTACTTACCTACCATAGCGGCCAAAAGTCCAAAGTCTGTCTGTCTCAGTAGTGTGTCGGTTGTCTGAATTTGAGGATTATGGAAAACTTGTCGAAATCAACGACACGCTTTTGATTTAAAATGGCAGAATCGCTGTCCAGGTGAGATGAGGCCGAAGCGTACTGATGAAAAATAAACTATTTGAATGACGTCCCGGATGCTGCAAATGTGTTGGTATAGGCGGCGATGTCCAATTGCCATCAGTGCCCCGATTCCCGTAATGACAACCGCAACGATATCGTAACAACGTCTTTGAAACAATTTTCATATTCTCATCCGTCAATCGAGCCGATTTTAAAGTCGTTCGATCGAAAGTTTCAACCAACCGTAGGTATCTAGAGATCTACCATATACGGTTGGTTTTGGTTGGCATTTCGTTCGAACGACTTTAAAATCGGAAGTTAACTAGTTAGTATGAAAATGGTTTTAACGACTAAATCGCTACAATATCGTTACGTTTTTTGTTATGGGAATCGCGGGGCCGCCGGTGGCGCGCTCGTTCCACGTTTTATAACATAAAAAATAGTTTGTGCGCAGGAGCAGCTATGGGCAGCGGGCATTCGGTGCGCACCACCCACTTCCAGAACGCAGCCGCGGCCGACGACGCTGACGACGACATGGTGGACAAGAACCAGATCAGCATCTCCAACAAAATGGTACAGTTGTATTACCATCATTTGCTTATAAACATGCCACATGTGCACATTCCGAATGAACATACGACATAGAGAGCTCGAATCACAGCCCAAACAAAAAGAAATTTAACCAACAAATCGAACAAAATAACATAGTCCGACAAGAAAAATATAGTATTAAAAAAATATTTAAAAAAAAATTAACTAAAGAAGCGAAAGACAAGGGTGTGATGCTAACTAAACCCCCCTTAGCGTAAGCTGCTGAATGCTGGATTATGGGTCTTAACTGTTTTCATCCAAAGCAACAACCGGAACCGACGGCTTTTAACGTGTCTTTTGAAGCACGAAGGCGAGTTTAGTTTTACTCACTCACCCAAGCCTGTGCTTTCGTGGCTTCCGTGCTTCGGAAGGCACGTAAAGCCGTTGGTCCCGGCTGCATAAGCAGTCGTTAACAACCACCAATCCGCACTGGGCCCGCGTGGTGGTTTATGGCCCGTTTTCCTTGTCCATCCATAGGGAAGGCTCGTGCCCCAGCAGTGGGAACATAAAATCAGCTGATGATGACTCACCCAAGTAAATGAGTAAGTGATGATAATAATATATAGTCGAACGTGAACATTTTATCCGGAATCATCAACTACTGTAATCTCAAATAAATGTTTTTGCGGCGATAGAAAAAAGTTATCCTACCTACTAATAATATAAGCGCGAAAGCTTGTACTTACTTATGGATGGATGTTTGTTACTCTTTCACGTAAAAACTACTCAATGGATTTGGATGAAATTCGGCATACAGATAGTTTATAACCTGGATTAACATATAGGATACTTTTTATCCCGATATTCCCACGGGAACGGGAACCACGCGGGTGAAACCGCGAGCGGCCGCTAGTATATTATATTGAATTAACACCAGATAGCCAGGTAGACTTCTAAAGTCCTGCCACCAACCAAAAAGCACAATAATTATGTTCCCCGCTGAGAATCCAACCCGGTGCGTCTAAATCTGAGACTGGTTGGTCCAAAACGGTTTAAATTAAGCTAAGCCGGTCCGAAAATGGGACGAATCCAAAAATACCAGTGACACAAATCTCTTTATTATTCGACCTTTTAACCTCTGCGTTTAATTGATTATGCATGTATCGAAACGCATAGGTATTTCACGTTTTTTTTAAATAACATCGAGAGCATAGATAATAATCACGCGTCGCTATCGGTCGTCGGACGGAGCTGCCAAATTTTGTAGCTCCAACTGCTATTATATATATATGGAGTCATTTGCCGTGCTAGGTATAACAAAATATATAGAAAAAGTAAACCGCCCGATAGTGAGCGGTCATCGCTTATTGATGCTAGTACCTAACGCGATAGTTATAGTTTATTTTTCTGCAGAGAGTTCGCTGATTTATTTTCAGCGTCACCTTTCTTTTTTGGGGGCAAGCGGCGAGAAAGTCAAAGGGTTCCTCAAGCCGTGTGAAACAAAACACCGTCAGAGGTATTCTAAATCTTAAGGGAATGGCAGCACGCACCAGTGCGTTTCCCCGTGCCCTACTAGATTGCCCAAAGGGTTCGGACCGGATCGGGAGCGGAACAACCCGAGGGCGCTTCTAAAGGCTAAGGACCTCGGCTCGGGTTGAACATCTGTTCAAATGGGGTTATATTATATTTGAGACAACATCACATAATGTATGTGATCCCACGGTATTCTGATCCCAAGGTAAGTACCTAAAGCACTCGTTTCATGGAAATCAGAAACAACGACGACGGTACCACCAACCACCCAGACGGGACACAATATCGAAATAGTAGTTTATGCAACTGTCTTATAATGAAGGGTATTAAAACACGAGTGTGAGTTTATGAAACGAGCGCAGCGAGTTTCATAATAGTAACGAGTGTTTTAATACCCGTGTTATATGCAGTTGCATACACTACTTTATCTTCACTAATGCAATTAGTCAAACAACAAGAGTAAAAGCTGACAATAGTTTATTTATAATAATTGTTCAAATTTTGGATGGTACAATTTTGAAAGTTAATGTTAATTATTGATCCAGCAGCTGTAGCGGTCGCGGGGCAAGCAGTAGAGCTCGTAGACGGAGTTGGAATATTTATAATTACTTCATTCGTCTTGTTTTCTATACTGTTCAAGATCGTATTTGAGACTTGAATTTGATTCATTAAAGACTCATCAATGTAGCTTTCAGCCACAGTAGAAGACTTCCACCCCCCGTGTCGTTTCAGTGCGGTCAAATCACCACCGCTATCTATGAGAAGGGTCGCCGAGGTGCGCCGGAAGCAATGCCCCGTGCACAACGCTGGGTTAGGCAGATTCAAAAAACTTGCGATAGTTTTTCCCAGAGCACCAAATTTATTAATACCAGTTCTTTGATCGACGCACTTCCCCGATCTATAGCTCAAGAAAAAGGCAGGGTTTCGACAGGGGGTGGGTCGAAGTTCCATGTATTTTTTTACATATACGGCATAGCAGTTGCCCGTCACAACGAAAGAACGATCTATTTTCGTTTTTGTTTTCGAAACTTTCACCATGATTGTACTGTCGTCTATGTTAGAGACTTCATCGAACTGGATGTTGTATAGCTCTTGCCTTCGGCATGCCCCCATTATGCCGAAGATTAGTGCAACCTGTAACAATAAACGATATAATAAGCTTGAGGTACATAGCCAAGGCAAAAACTATGATTTATGAAGTAGTAAAGTGTAGGTACCTACTACCTAATTTATACACAAAGCGCTTAAACGGAGTGTCTAGATAACTTGCGTGTGTAGTACGTAAGTACTAGGTAGATTAAATAACAGAACTAAAATACACTTACCTTTTCAAAAAGATACAAAATATCTGGTGAATCTTTCAGGAACATCTTTATTTGACCTGATGTAAACGTCAAGGACTTTTTTTCCTTGTGTCCTTCTGAACTGCGTTTCAGGAACGCTATGACTTTTGAATACTTCGTGATATCAATATTGTTGTAGATACTCAGTGTGGACTTGAGCATAGAATATTTAGCCCACATAGAAGATGGCTTGAATTTGTCGGAGAGGTCTTTGAGATACACAAGAATGACATTTTTGGAAAATGATGTAGTTTTCTTTTCGATCTTCCATGCCAAAAAAATATTATATTCTTTTTCATATAATTTTCTAGATTTTTCTGGCAAAAGATTGTGAGTTACTTTTGTTGCCAATTCTAGAATATCCGGAGGAGTACAAATATCATCGTCGCTGTCCATTTTTAACTTTTAATTTGTATTTTAAAAACAAAACACTTTGCGAAACATTAAATTCACGCGTACGTGTATTGTCACAGTGAACTTGCCGGCATTAAAATCTAACCAATGAGAGCGCAGCTGCGCGCGCAGGGCCAATCAGGAGCGAGCGCGCGCTGTTCTTTTTTTATTTAATTGGCACAAGATCTTACCAAAGAGTTTTGTGTATGTAAGTTTAGTAGTTTCGACGAAGTTTTCACGTATAACCCAACTGTTTTCAAAAGCCAGCCTAATATCAAAATTTTATACAACTTGTATGAGGATTTTGACATAAGGCTCGCCAGGTTAATTGGTCGCGTTTTATTGATGTTATAATGAGATTTTACGATATCGATGTGGATATTATACCATCATGTGAAATTGCTTAAATTGAGTATTTTGTTGTCTGCGCTATAACAGTAGTAATTATAAGTCAAGTATTGGAAACATAAGTAGAATGTTACAACATTAGTGTAGATAAAGTTCGTTTACGACATTGACCCGACCGGGAATCGAACTCAGGACCTCAGAGTTAGCGCCGCCCAAAGTCCGGCGTGCAAGCCACTCGGCTACGGAGGTCATGTTGGGGAGAAGCGCCCAGGTACATTTATGTACCTACCTAGTATAGAGCGCGTGTGAACCGGCTCGTCGTACGCTTGTTCTACGAGTTCAGTGTCTTCGGCCTAAGCGAGTCTAGTGTATGATGTGTATGTGGAGTGGCATTTGGCAGGTATAGATATAAAGTGTACGTTACAGATTCTAGGCGAAGAACTTTAGACCCGGTACTTAGGTATCCACTTAAGCAAAGATGGATGGAGAGGACAGGGAGATGTGTCGTAAACAGAATGGTACTCCACTCTCCTTATTTATTTACGTGCGTAGATTACGACACATCTCTCATCCCTCCCCACTCTGCTTTAGTGGATACAGGGTCTAAAAGTCTTCAAAAACGATATTGCGCAACTTTTACCGCAATTGAATATGCAGCCCTACAAGAAATCGCTTTCAGCCTATCGTGTGTTTATCGTGATAAATCACTGCGTCGATATAGCCATTGTTTTCGCTTCGAGCTTAAAATACGCAGTCCTTGCAATAGCTTCTTATTTGTAGTTTAATCTGTGATGTATCGACGGAGACACAGCAGGGACATAACATGTGGAGACAGACATAAATCACATGCTTGTTTGTTATCAGCTGCATTGTTAGCTTAAAAGCTTACTCACAAATACAAAAGGCATAATAAGTAGCCATATTAGTAGCTAATGTATCCGCTATGAATTCTAGAATTTATGAATTCTAGAAATACTGCGATTGTATTATATGTAATACAATCGCAGTATCTACCAGTATTATCATTAATTGTATTGTGTGTGATTAAGCCGACTTATATTCTTGTAAATATTATATACCTACTTACAAGTTTTTATATGGTTGTCACACGTTCATAAACAATTTCACATTACTAATGCAAAATGCCTAACTTAATTCAACAATTTTAAAAGTTAACACCGCATAATGTTGTGAGACAAAGAAAAGGTACCTATTTATAAGGTAGGATAACAAAACTGAGCTTATAAATTTTGCCATTTAATGCTAATTATTGTTTTCTAAAACTAATTCATCATCATCATCATCATCTCAGCCAAAAGACGTCCACTGCTGGACAAAGGCCTCCCCCAAGAATGAGGGATAAAACTAATTAATAAACATTAATTAAAACTAATGTATAAAATGTACGCGAGTAGATCCTTAAATACTTAGTTGTTTCATTTTAATTTGATGCTAACTTTGTATACTATATAGTTTTTAAGCATTCAGTATAGGTACCTATAGGTACCACGATATGGTTTGCTCTGTGGTTTCGACCACTTTCGACCAACGTGCACAGTACAATATATCTATGAATATAATCACAGAAAAGATATGGGAAAAGTAAGAATAATCGTTATGTTTTATAATTTCACGTAAATTTCGTTGCTAATAGTAATAACAATTAGAAAAACAAGTGTTAACAAAAAAGGTGAAATAAATTCCGCTCGTGGAATTTTTTTCTACACTATGTAAGACTTTTGGTATTTTTATCAGGATGTTACATTGTGTATTAAGGGTTCATTATGAATCATCTGAACCAGTAGCGTGCCGTTTACGATTCCTTACACGACTCAAACCATAATAAATAAGATCTCGTGCCGCGCGCGTACGGTACATCAGCTTTGCATTTGTTTTCTTGGAAAATAATTCCTTTATGGAACACCAACAGATTTTGCCGACGTAGCGGTAATGTAAATAATTCTGATTATATTTATTTTTCTTGAACTTTAAAGTTACATAGATTTTATGACCATCGTCTATACAAAGTGTAAAAGTAAAGTGTGGTCAAAATTAAAAGATCCAAAGTGTATCCGATCTATAGATCTTGTATGTGTTGTTACTGAGACATAATTATTAACTTTAGTTGTCATGTAATTGTAAACTAGATACTTATATTAGTGAAGTCATGCACGTCAGGCAATAAGCAATAAGCATTAAGGCAATATGCTGATGTTTTGCAAATGTAGATATTATTATATTTTCTCTTTTGGTTTTTTTAATATGTGTGATTGTCCTTTATATTTTGTGTTTTTATTTGTGATAGAAAGTGTCCTTTTATGATAGGGCATTTTCCAATATTTTTGACGCTGTAAGGGAGAAAAGAGCTGGACACTTGCTGAGTTTCTTGCCGGTTCTTCTCAGTACAAGATCTCCCGCCCAGAGTAGACTTACGAACCGATTGCATAATGACGTTCATAAGAGCTATTTGTAGCCTAAACTGAATAAATGATTTTGATTTTTTTTTTTTTGAATTTTTGAATAAGCAAGCATCAGTGATCATAAACGTAAGTACGCAGAGGTTACTAAACTAGGGCTGTGACTTGTTTATTTTAATTGTGACGTCACAATTTAAATATTTATTTAAAAATTGCATATTAAATTAAAGTTAATAATTATGTCTTATTAACTCTGCATACAAGATCTAGTCATACCTTTGGATCTTTTCATTTTGACCACACCTTTCGGTTACACGTTGCAAGTTGCGTTGTTATAGGTACCTACTTATATGACGCAAAAGTTAGAGGCTACCTACTCATTGTACTCATACCTACTAATAACTGAATTCTACTTGCTGCTATCTACTAAGAAATATCTCCACAACTTCCTTCATGTGAAGTAGGTATAAAAATTGGTTGGTGCAATTTCATCCTCAATTTACCTTAGGCTTGATGCCATGTCATGTCATGCAAAATTTTCCCTTACATCACCATTTCATGTGTGTGGTCGCGGAAAGGCAAATTTTGCAAAACCACAGTCGATGATGATTATTTACAAAGAATCAAAATGTTTCAAGTTCCGTCTGACCTTATGTTATTTCTGATACAAATTACATCAATCGATTTTATAATAAAGTCTGTTGTTTGATGTTGATGATGATGAAATATTGTGATCCTTCATCAGGGACATAGGGCTCGCAGTATTTTATTTATTACTTATTAATAAATACCTACCTACTTAGAATAATAACGCCTACCTATATATTATTTGATGTTTAACAATAACGCTGTACCTACGGTTTTTATTAACAGTAATTAAAATATCTACTTACTCATTAAAAAACACTCGTTTCGTGAAGATTGTATTGTATGAGTCAATCTGTCAATCATTCTGTTTACGGACATTACCTATTTCATTAAAATTTATTGAAAGTACCGAACTGGGAATGATTTAAGAGTTGCGTTATTAAATTATTTTTTACTAGCGACAGGTATATTCTTATTTATGATTGAGTTGTGTTATCGTGTGTTATCGTGGTTATGGGCTGGATCCTGGTTAATAACGGCTCTTGCAATGCGCCTCCATTCGGGCCTATTGGAAGCTTTGTAAGAGCACCCCGCTACACACGACTTTAAAGTTTATACTGACACCCCCCCCCCCCCCCCACCCACACCAACCTTACGGTTATAAAGTTAGGTGTCAGACAGCCTTTGTAAGAGCAGTCGGTCATCTTGGATTGAGTGAGGGAGGTAATGCGGTCTGCCCATCGGACGAGCGACCACGGGATCTCTTGGCCTGCACTCTGACGCTCCATTGAGTCTTCTTTGCGAGTTATGTGCCCAAACTTCTGTATTCATATTTGAACAGTCGACGACAATCTTTCTTTGATGTGAAGTTCTATAAGGATCGATACTTACGGCAAGCAGTCTACGGAGTCCTCAGTAGACGTCTCCAGCACATCTAAAAATCCTAAAATCCTTGTAGCATTCCATCACACGACAATGTGTTTGCTGTAATACTGGTGTTTCTAAATAAATAAATATCGCGATGGTCGGTATTTATTTCGGGTCGGCACCACGATTAGCAGACTCCCAATTCAACCTTACTACAAGTGTTCTGCTATCCTGCCCAGGTGGAGAGGCTAGTGGAGGACGCAACCCTGGCTGGAGGAGCGGCGGTGGTCTCCGGGGCGTCAGCGGCGGCGCCGCGCGGAGACTACAAAGACAAGATCTACATGGAGAAGCTCATGTGCATGGACGAGAACCACTCCGAGAGATTAGGGTATGTATCTATGCAGCGAACTTACCTTGTCGTCGTCATCAGATTTGAAACGTCTGTCTACTGCTGGGCTCAGGTCTTTCCCACATGAATATATGGGGAGATAGGGTCTTAACCTACTGCGCTTGCCCATTGGGTTGGCTGTTACTGTACTGTAACAGACTGAAGGTTCAGTCATAGTTCAGTCTACCGAGAAATATTTTGAAAGTGTAACCATTTAGTCCGACCAGGCGTTTGTGTGTTGTTGTAAACTCTAACCCCCTTACAAATGAACAAAGAATAAGGTCCGAATAGTTATTGTGTTTTGTCTCTTTTACTCTAATTTGAAATTATGTTTACATGACAGGAACAAAACACGGAATAACTATTCCGCTTCTTTTCCGTAGTCCCATTGGATGTTCCATTGATGGACCGATGGAAAAAATAATTTAACCGTAGACCCGTTTGCTTCTGGGACCACGGAAAATAGTTTTAACTTCAGTAATTGCTTTTCCATGATGCCATTAAGTTATAGAGATGAGCAGATTATCGTAGACCCATTTGCTTATGGGGTCACCGAAAATAGTTTTTACTCCAGTATCGTTTTTCTATAGGAAAATAGATAATAAAACCTCTTCACATTATTGTGGTCATTTGATGTCATTTAAAATGTGTGTCATGTTATGTCATTGCTCGCATGCATTTTCCGCATTCTCATTTTCATTTTTTTTCTCACCAATCCTATACTCGCCATTTAACTAAACATACCTTTTATTTTCAATTATGAACGAAATCGAAAGTGATATTACGTTATATAAGAAGGAAGGGTGGAACAGTTTTGCTAAAAGGTGGACGTCAATATTATAAACACACTACTTATAAAAACAATATGGAGGTATATATATACCCATAGGGGTATGTGCAAATAAGAAAAAAAAATGTAAAGGATCATTAACAACTATTGTGAGTATGTTTTATGAATTTCTACAATAGGTAGGAGATTCGATTATGAGTACACTTTTTTTTACTTTGTTTGAATTTACAAAAAGATAAAAATTAAAAAAAAAAAATTTCTTAATTTTTTTATTTTTTATTTCCCATGTAGGTACTTAAGTATTCTTTTGTTTCTTTTGTTTTTTTTTATTAAAAAGTTGGTTGATTGTAGTAAGTTTCTTTTTTCATAAGTATACTTACCTAGTTACGTCTCTATTAATGTCATCATGGAAAAGCAATACTGCAGTTAAAACTATTTTCCGTGGTCCCATAAGCAAACGGGTCTACGGTTAAATGATTTTTTCCATCGTCCCATCAATGGAACATCCAATGGGACTACGGAAAAGAAGCGAACTATTCGGACCTTATTCTTTGTTTATCTGTAAGGCGGTTAAAGTATTGTATTAGGGTATATCTATATAATACTTTTAGGGTTGTTATAACACCCTGTCGGACCAAGTGGGTGAATCAGAACTTTATTTTAAATTTGCCAGAATGTATGACATTATCAGCTGTTTTCTACCACTGAGGTAGGATGCGTGTGTCAATCATAATAATCGATGGTGTCAATAGATGACGTGACGCTTTGAAACGGAAGTCGAAGACCCTGTACCTATAGGTTCGAACTTCGAAACAATACGAAAGGGCCAAATAAGGATTGTGACAAAAGTGAAAATTTAAAATTAATAAGAGTAGATCCGTTTCTTATCATTTGGATTGTTCGACGTAATCATAAACGCGTTTCTTCATGTTTGTATTTCATCAGATTCGTGCATCATTAGTCATTATTAGCAGCTTATAAGAATTTATTTTCGCATTTTCATTTCAATACACAAGTTACTATACAATTCAAGGCAGCATTATGTTAGGGAAATATTAATTAAAAAACTATTGGCAATGATAATAGGCAAGTACCTACATAAAAGTGGGAAGGCTCGTGCTCGTGCTCGTGTGATGATGATGATGATGTAAAAGTTATGTCTTGTAAACGTAACGGCGCAGACGAGGCAACATACAGTTTTTTTTTTTAATATCTATGGGTAAGCATTCGGGTAAGCACAATGCCTTAGCACCTGATGTTAAGTAATGATTATGCCAAAGGTGGAAGTGCACTTCACCCGGGATTCATAACTACTGGGGCACTGGCTAAGGCTATCTTATCTCTAGCTGCCGGAACACAACAATTCCACAAACATTGATGTTATGGAGACTTATTTAGATAAGATGGTGGTAGCAAGCCAGGCGGACTAACAATCCCTACCACCAACCCAACCGAGTACACAAACAAGCACCTACACCCCCCCCCCCCCCCCCCACTGGGAATCGAACCCGGAGCCTATGGGTCTAAGACCAGTGGTCTTAACCACTAGACTATAGAGAGACCGAGGCGATATACAGTCCTTGGCTTAGATAGGTACTTTTTTTGGTCAAAGATAAATCATACAAAATTAGACGCCGACTTTGATACGTTCTTAGTACTATTATCTCAACGTTGCTTTTACTGCGTTGTATGCTTTTCGCAAAACAAGCAAGTGATTTATTCAGAAGGACAAAAAAGTTCGCCGAGGACTGTCCCTCTTTGGCCTTATCAGAACATGCCGAAGACATGTGAACGAAACAAAGCAAAGCGTGCATGAATGTGGTTTTTAGATTTTTTTTCAATGGCGTGACGTTTTCCTTCCATATTATTTACTGGTCAATACGATACGTCACCTTACCTTAGAAATATTTTACCATGACACCTGCTTCTATGGAATTACAATGAAGACTCAAAAGTTTTTATATAAGTAAATAATTATTTTTTTCTTCCGAAGTCATCTAGACTTTTTAGCGATATTATTAGCGGTAAAGTTTGCTCTTACCTGACGCATGATGCGACAATTTCCGGCGGAGCATCAATTAACGCTGTAAAAATATGCAACAAGCATGCAATAAAAATGTATACTTCTGTATATTAGACATTGTTAAAAGTTAATAAGTCATTCAAAATGTATTATTATATGACAGCTTTTGCCTATACCTACTTACCTATCTATTAAGTGTACCTACCTGTTTTTTCATCTGTGTGTCATCAAAAAAGTTTTTAAGTACCTAGGTAATTGCCTATTTCTCATCTCATCACCATCTCATGATCCAAGTGCACGCCACTGCGCACGATCCGCGGCTACTCTCATCCAGTCATCTCTTATTTAGTCACTTAAAAGAATAATGTCATGTTCATAATATCGATTACTGAATTTACAAAATGGCGCGCGCTTGCGCGCTTCTCCAACTTCCTGTTACACTGTTGGACACTTCCGTCCCATTTCACGAAATCACTCCCACAAATTGCTAGAAAGCGAACAGAAAGATGTTACACATCAATAAAACAATAAAAATTGTATGTATACATGTGAGTCATGATGTGACGACTGACGCCCTGCTAATAATTGTAATCTACACCGAATCAATGAGTTTGAATTTTGAACATGACTCGAGGATAACTTTTGATGGTTCACGACATTGAGTTTAACTAAATATCAATGATTCACGACATCGAAATTCATGGAATTAAAATCAATAAATGTTTCAGCTCCGTCGCCACGTAAAGCCTTTCGGTTCCGGCTGCATTAGCAGCAGTCGTTATCAACTCATTTGTCTCCCTGTGATGTTTCCAATCATAGGGAAGGCTTGTGCCCCAGCAGTTAGGACATAAAAATGAGCAGGTGACTTCGATTAATAATAGTATTAGACTAAAGATCCGGAATTAAAATGCATCACAAAAATTTCCGCGCCTGCTCACGATTCTATAGCATCATCAACTTAATATAAACCTTAGGTCTCGAACATAAAGGTCAATTAAGATTGTAAAAAACTTAATACTGTAATCGACCTACCTAATTTGAAATAAGACAACAAAAGAGTATTTAATTTTGCGGTTTAATTTCTCGGACTTTTGAAGCGCTTATTAAGAATCTAGTACCTACCTACTATTGATTAAAGTCTGGTGATTATGAATGATTCATTTGGACACACACACACATACACACACATACCCTCACACATCACATCAGAGTGCCTAGTGTGAGTTTTGTTTACTATCCGTATTCATTCGGTCACGTTTACGAAAACATGTGTCAAAATTTTAACTCTTCTCGTATGTCGCCAGGAGGCGCTGCTTCAGTGCCACACTAATTTATTATTATCATCATTATGATTATAGATTTATCATCATTAATATTATTATTATTATTTTGCTTCATTTATAAAATACACATTATTCTCGTATGTTTTAATAGTTTCACTTCTGATCTTACAGTTTATTAGCTCTCCATCCGACTAGTTGTCTGGAAGAAATCGCTTAAAAGCGATAAGACCGCCAAATTGTAACTTTGTAAATTATTAATTTTTTGTTCATGATTATGTTTTATAGTGTTGCAATAAAAGTATTATCTTTAAATCTATCTAATTTTGTTTTTGATAGCGTGATCGAATGTCAAATGAAACTCACACTAGGCACCCAGGAATATGAATGTTGCAGCATAACGGTGGAGGACCTGAAAGCGACTGCGGCGCGCATCGAGCTGCGCACCGCCAACATGGTGAGCCCCGAGCACGTGTGCGAGGACGGCCAGCGCCGCGTCATACGGTGCTACGCCGCCGCCAGCGCGCCCGCCGACGTCATCAAGTGCTGGGATACTGTCGGTGGGTTACACAGGCAACATCAAACTAAACTTTTGCCATACAAATTCACGTTTTTATTAACGTAATCGAATCGCAATTAAAACTCGCACTAAGGACCCTGTTCGTCCGACACATTAGTCGTCATCGCCCGCTGGACCGGCTTTTAGTGCTCAAAACATCTAACCATTACTTATCTTGTTTTAGTTTAGAGCCTTACAAATAAACAAAGAATAAGGTCCGAACAGTTATTTCGTGTTTTGTTTCTGTCATGTAAACGTCATTTCAAATTAGAGTAAAAGAGACAAAACACGGAATAACTATTCGGACCTTATTCTTTGTTTATTTGTAAGGCACATAATCTTTACCCGTTTCGATAGGAGATTTCTCAAAGTGCGTCCACGATGCAGCCACCCTAAGACTGCACGCGCGCACCCAGAAAGAAGCTCGCGAGCTCGTTCGCCGCTCGCGGCACGTCGCGCACGCTCGCGAACACGCCTTAAAAGACTTGGGCTCTTCGACGACCAGGGACGACTCCGTCCCTTCTTGAACACGCTCAACAAAATAAGGAAGAATAAAAATAGAAACAAATTTGAGAGTTGAATTTAACTCTTTTTTGCAACTGAGAGGATCATTGTAATAAGCATTTAACGCAATTTATAGCATATATATACCAAAAGTATGCATAAATCCATAATCATGCATTATGGCATTGAAATCGTATATGACCATTTTATTTATAGTAAAATGTATACAAAGTAACTTTGTAAATAATGTACTTACCTACAATGAATCGTCCACAATAAATAAATTAAAGACCTGTTGTTGTCTTATCTAATATATAAAATTCTCGTGTCACAGTTTTCGTTGCCATACTCCTCCGAAACGGCTTGACCGATTTTGATGAAATTTTTTGTGCTTATCCGGTATCTATGAGAATCGGCCAACATCTATTTTTCATCCCCCTAAATGTTAGGGGTAGTCCACCCCTAAATTTTTTTTTTATTTTTTAGACAAAATTTTTAATTTCTATTTTTTTATGATACAACATACAAAAATACATACAATCCTCAATTTTCACCCTTCTACGATCAACCCTTATTTGTGGTACGAAGTCCGCCGGGTCAGCTAGTAAAACTATATTTATCGATTTATATACTTACCTACTTAAAAGATCACAGTCTGTCCATATATAAGGCATAATTTTAATATCTGAGCTTCTAGATTATTCATTGTAGTCAAAGATTAATATTTATGATGACAAAACTTTTGGACTCGCCTCACCTGATCATGAATGAAAAAAAATCATAATTATGATATCTGCCTTTTGCTCTGACAAAATTGAGGGTTACTAGAAAATAATAAATGAGATTACACAATAAATCATAAAGCAAAGTGGACATACTTAGTAAGTAGGATAGAGGAAGAGCTCATCATATCGTTTTTATATTGTTGCTTATAAGTCTTCTTTAATCACTGATTAATGATTATCTACCACTAAAGTTTTTTCTTTTTTTACAATTATCTTAAGATTAGACTATTGTAAAGCTATTGCTTTAAATCCTGCTGCTCCACCAGCACTGAGAGGTCACAAACATCACTACGATTAACTAACACTCGATCGTTTTCCAAAACCAATCCACATCACTAGTTAAAAGACACTTTCTTCTTAATATCGTCTGGAGTGGGGTAGTTGCGTATCTGCAGCTTCGGCTTCACGGCAGTATCGTCCTTATCGTCGGCGGGCGTGGGCGGCGTGGCGGGCGCGCGCGCGCTGGCCGCAAGGGCGAGTTTCCTGCGCAGCTCGCGCACCTGCGCCGCGCTGGCTAGTTGCGCGGCGCCCAGCGATGATACGGCCAGCCGTAGCTGCGCGCACTCCGACCTACGGACACGTAATACATTAAGACGACGCATTGGTAATTTACGTGGCGGGATCTTGATTTTTCTCAACAATTACAAAACATATGAAAGTGATATTTGATGACATGATTTTTTATTTAATTGACTTCATTTTGTTAGTTACAGAAACTCGATTTTTCAACTTTTATAACAGAGAAAAAAATATCAAAGTAACCGCTTTTAAAACATAGATTCACATTTTACAGGCTAACCAGACCGATTTAAACATCAAAATTTTCTTAGTAGATTAGTCTTAACACACACTTTAAAATTGTAGTTCATTTTTTTTAAATAATTTGTAGTCTTAATTTGAATGAAAAAAAAACAGTTTTTCTTATGGTACGGGGCGCAAACGCTCGTATCAAAACGTATGAGATTTATTGTTTAGCGATGCGTCGCCTTATGGCGGCAGTACACTCTCGCCGAGACACCACGAGACAGGCCGAGTGCGAGAGTGTACAGGGAGCTCTCGCTACCTCTCGGGCTGTCTCGCTGTCGCTCGCCTGCTCTCGGTCCCGTGTCGGTTTTTTGCGCACGAGTCAAAGGGCCTCGCTCTCCCTCGCGAGACCAGACGAGCGCACCCAAGTACACTCTCGCGTCTTTAGTCCTTTAGACCATCCACCATCGCCGCTTACGCCATATCTTTTTTTTTTTTTGTGTGTGCAATCAATAGGTATTTGTAAAAAGTGATGGCACACAAGGCAACGGCAGCAGCAATCTCAATAGAATAGAATAGAATAGATTTATTTATTTCAGGCAACAAAACAGTGTACATGATGGTAAAATACAAAGAGGCCCATAGAATAGATACCTTACAGACTAACATACAAAAAAATAATATACTTGTATAAATTAAAAACAATGCTACACGTAAAGACGGCGACGTGCGACGCAATGTCTACGTCCATCCTCTCGGCGTTCACAACTGCGACTGAAGACGCGAGAATGTACAGGGTCGCTCTCGTGCATGGGGCTGTCGCGCGAGACATTCGGGCGAGGCTGGGCGAGAGCTCTCGGACGAGAGTGTACTGCCGCCATTAAAGAGATCAGTTCACACATTGAAGACATACTAGTGATCGCCCAGTGGTCGGAATTGAAAAATGAAAAAAAAAAATGAAAAAATGTTTATTAACTGCAAAGTGACAGAATTACTTAAATCTAGATTTAAAACTATGGAATAACATATTTGCATATAACGCTTATTAATAATAGTCCATATCTATCGGTTCCTCACTGGGCAAGCCTGCATCGAGGTAACCTAGGCACAAAGTTACTTAATCCTTAGTTAAACCTCAATTCAAACAACCATCTTATCAGGTAGGTACATAGGTATTATTTGATAGTAATATTAATAATTTATAAAAGTATATTTTTAGTGGGACAGTTACATAAAAACTACAAATATCTTAAAAATATAAACACATCATTAATTTTCAATCATTAATCATTAATTCGAGCATAATTCACAAAACATACAATGCTTGCTTGTACATTTTAACCGCTATTGTGGTCTAGTGGTTACCCAGAAGTTTCGGGTTCGGTTCCCAGCGGTGGACACATGTTTGTGTACTTGGTTTGGTGGTAGATCATGTCTGTCGGCTTGGCTAGCTACTACCATCTTAATTAAATATGTCGCCATAGCATTGATGTTGTGTTCCGACAGCTAGAGATAGCCAAGGCTTGGCTTTGGCTGCCAAGCTGCTCAGTAGTTGATCATTCCGGGTGAAATACGCTGCCACCTTCGGCTTGA
The DNA here is from genome assembly GCA_947562085.1 of Eudonia lacustrata. Taxonomy (NCBI): domain Eukaryota; kingdom Metazoa; phylum Arthropoda; class Insecta; order Lepidoptera; family Crambidae; genus Eudonia; species Eudonia lacustrata. The sequence goes on along the minus strand of OX387313.1, from coordinate 1,845,824 downwards.
TCATCACTTAAAATTAGGCGAGATAAAAGCCAAGTGCTTTCCTGAAGGGTATTAAAAAAAACTTTATTGTTATGTAATGTAACACTTTTACGTATTAATTTTATCCCTCTGTACTCTTTTTACATTAAAATTTAACTATGCCAAATCACACTCTGTTTAACAGGGGTACAAAGCTTTTCCTTTACTGGATGGCGACAATACCGGGCATTTGGTGGTTTACCTTTGGTGTCGCAAGCATCATCTAATCTAGATCTGTCGCCTGAACAACATTGTTAGTGTCATATATAGCACAGATATTGCTAGAATTATTATTGACATGATTGTGGGTACTTATTTGCCTTCTTGATAAAAAGACGAAAGAAGTAAAGGTAGCACAATAATAATATGTGTCAGTTGTCATATTACGTTTGTCATTGTAATAAATAATTACGAATCAAACTGCGTTTTATATATATATAATAGTGGCGACGAGGACTAAAACATAATTAAAATGGATAAAAAGTCAGTGAAATTTAGTGAATTTAACCCACAAACGGACAATTGGGACAATTACATGGACAGGTTAAAGTTCTGTTTTGAAGCAAATGGAATTATGTTGGACACAGTCAAAAGAGCGAATTTCTTTACAGTTTGTGGTGCACAAGTGTTTGAAACATTTTTAGCGTTAATTACACCCCGAAAAGCCAGTGAAGTGACAATTGTGGAAGTTGAACAAATTCTTAAACACTACAGCCCTAGACCCAATGAGATATCGACATCGTTCAAATTTTACAAACGGGACCAAAAACCAGGTGAACCGGCATCAGAATACATCGCTCAGCTTAGGAGAATCAGTTCATGTTGCAATTTTTCGGAGTTAGAGCGAATGTTACGTGACCGATTAGTATGCGGTATGAGTGATCAAAGGTTACAATACGAATTGCTTAAAAAAGACAATCTGCGTTATCAAGACGTTGTAGATGCGATGTTATCTTCGGAAAGTGCAGGAAAGGATGTGCGTATGATACAGGGTGTCGCCGGCGCCCACAGCGGCGATGGCACTGCTGCCGTCAGCTGCACGCCCGTAGCGCTTGCGGCACCGCCGGAACCTATGGACATCAACGCGGTGCAGTCTAAACCAAACATGCGACTATGTTATCGTTGCGGAGAACGCCATGGAGGGCAGTGTCGTTTCATAAATACTGTGTGCCGGTACTGTAATAAAAAAGGACACTTGGAAAAAATTTGTATTACAAAAAAGAAAAATGCGAATAGAAACGTTAATTTTGCACACCGGATGTCTCGTTTTCAAATGATACAACAAATGAGTCAGGACTTGTGGCGTCGTTGGTCACTGGAGTATCTGCATTTATTGCAGCAGCGTGTAAAGTGGACAGACCGGACGTCGCCCCCTTCGGAGGGGGATCTGGTTTTATTAAAAGAGGCTAATTTGCCATCGTTATTTTGGAGACGAGGTCGCATTTTAAAGTTAATCTGGGGCGCGGACGGGACTCCGCGTGTGGTGCAAGTGTTGGTTGATGGATCGGTGCTAAATCGCGCAGTCGCGACCTTAGCTCGATTACCGGTTGACTAGTTTAAGATTTCAGACTAGAAAGCGGTACGTCCGCTTTGGGTGGCGGGATGTTGCAAATAAACAGGCATTTATTTTTGTTGGAAATAAAACTTTGATTTGTATTATGGACGAATCGATTATCGAGATTCAATTTTGTTTGGTGGCATAATGGCCCCATCACTAATTGTTCTTTTTTTTTTTCTTTGTTGGTACACTTGTCTCTGGAAGGCAAATATGGCTGGTTGATAGTTATCGTGTGTTGATAATTAAATAGATTTTATGTAGTAATAAGGGCATTTGGAGCCGTATTATTCTAATTAAGTGGATTGTGCAACCTGTGTTTTGTGAGTGTGCGTCGTAAGCGAATTGTTTCGGGAAAACAATTAGCCGGGATGTCGGCCACACCGCTGCTGGAGTGAACAGGTATTTCAGGGGGAAAGTGCACTTGGGGTAGTTTGGGTGTGATTAGGGAACCTTCGAAGACCCGGACTCGGATTCGGGCCCCATCGGACCATATGGATCCCGTTCTGGACGGCGGGAGCGGCATTGAACTGTGAGTGGATTTTTCGATTTTAATGTGTAATTTTAAGCAATAGCATAGTGTGTGTTGTGGGTTTCCGCAACAATGACGATGTGGATTTTTTGAATGGCATATACACGACTTACATACAGAGCGGGACTCGGGTGCCTCCCATCGAAGTAAAAGTGCTGCTGGAAGGTATACCTATATCTATGCAAGTGGACACTGGCGCAAGCTTCTCATTAGTGAATGAACGCACATGGCGTACTCTACGCACGCGGCTACCAGGTAGTGCGCTGCGCCCCGCGCCGCTCACGCTGCGCACGTGGACGGCCGCCCCAGTTCACCTGCTGGGTCAGGTCGCGCTGCATGTACAGCACGGTACCGTCACTCGCAATCTTTTGGGTCGTGACTGGCTCAGCCCACTGGACATCGCCCTGAAGATACATTGTATTTCGGACTCCGATTTACACGAAGTAGCTATGGTCATTTCGAAACACCAGGAAGTGTTTAAAGATGGACTCGGTACTTACTGAGGTCAACCGGTAGCCATTCACCTAAAGACCGGGGCCACGCCGAAGTTTCTAAAAGCCCGACCCGTGCCGTTCGCTATTAAAGACAAAGTAGAGACAGAAATAGACCGATTGGTTGCCGAAGACGTACTTCGTCCAACATCTTTTTCTGACTGGGCTACTCCGGTCGTGCCTATCATCAAAAAGTCTGGCGATATCCGGCTATGTGGAGACTATCGCAGTACCGTCAACCAAGCTACCGAGTCAGATACATATCCGATGCTACTGCTAACGAAGTCTTTGCAACGGTGGCTGGTGGCAAATATTTTACCATTTTTATTTTTATTTTTTTTTTTTTTTTTATTTTTCTGGACCTTGACCGAGCTTATACACAAGTGGTGGTAAATGACACTACAGCGAAGCTATTAACACTCAATACATGTAAGGGTCTCTACACAGTTCATCGACTCGCCTTCGGTGTAAAGGCATGTTCGGGTATTTTCCAACGGCTTATGACGTCGTTGCTAGCAGGCATCGCGGGTATCGCTGTGCTAATCGATGACGTCATTGTAAGCGGCAGCACGGCACCAGAAATGCTGCAGCGTCTCGATACAGTACTGCAGCGCATCGAGCAGGCGGGACTGCGGCTCAACAAAAAGAAATGCAGGTTCGCTAAAGAAAGAGTCGAATTCCTGGGGTTTGTCATTGATGCAGAGGGTGTTCATCCTGCAGCTAGTAAAGTAGAATCAATAAAAAATACCCCAGAACCAAAAAACAAACAGGAGTTACAAGCTTTCCTAGGTTTAAATAACTTTTACGAGAGATTCATCCCTAACAAAGCTACACTATTAGAACCATTACATCGCTTACTGGATAAGGCACGAGATTGGAAATGGAGTCAACAAGAACAAAATGCTTTCGATACAGCAAAGAGAATCTTAACTTTTGACATGACTTTGATTCATTATGACTTACAGAAGCCCGTACATCTAACTTGTGACAGCTCCGAGTACGGTGTTGGGGCCGTTCTATCTCATGTGATGGAAGACGGACAAGAGCAACCGATCGCGATGAGTTCAAGAACGCTGCATACCCATGAACGGCGATACTCACAATTGGACAAAGAGGCAGCTGCAATTATGTTCGGGGTTAAAAAATTTCATAATTACATATCGGGAAGAAGGTTTACTATAATTACGGATCATAAACCTTTACTTGGTATTTTTGACCCTAGAAGACCTATGCCTAACACGCTGTCACCTCGCTTAATGCGAATAGCGATCGTTTTGACGTCACATGACTATGATATAATTTACAAGCCCGGTTCTCAGATTGGTAATGCCGACGCTTTGAGTAGGTGGCCGCAGCCGGTCCCAGATGAGCCAGAACCACTACCTGGTGAAATACTGTTGATGGCTGAGAAGCCTGAAGACTTTCCATTCGAAATAGAACAGATAGTGGCAGAGACTAATAAAGACAAGATTTTATCACAGGTTATACATTATTTACAACGTGGCTGGCCGCACAAGGTAAGCGATCAGCAGTTACGCGTATACTGGTTGCATCGTAGCGAGTTAGCATTGCAGGATGGGAGTGTGTTACTAGGGAATCGCGTGGTAGTACCCACACCGCTACGCTCTGCCATACTACGGGCCTTACACAACACTCACTCAGGAATCGTACACACAAAGGCACTCGCAAGGAGTTACGTATGGTGGCCACAACTCAACAATGACATCGAAATGTTAGTAAATGGTTGCATGAAGTGCCTCGAAACCAGACACATGCCGCCCAAAACCAGCCATGAGTGGATAACTCCGACGAGGCCGTGGTCAAGGATCCATATAGATTTCGCAGGACCATTTCAAAACAAATACTTTTTGATCGTCGTAGACTCGTACTCGCGGTGGCCTGAAGTATTTATAGTCAATAACATGACAGCCATCACTGTTATACGACATTTGAGAATGTTATTTTCGACACATGGAATATGCGAAACATTAGTGTCAGACAATGGCCCTTCTTTTGTAGGCGCTGAGATGAAGCAATTTTTAAGTTCTAATAAAGTAAGACACGTGACGACAGCGCCGTATCATCCGGCCACTAACGGGCTCGCGGAGCGAATGGTTCAAACTATCAAAGACAAGCTACGAAAGATGGATCAGGTTCCATGGGATGTAAAAATACCAAATTTATTACTTGCTTTGAGAGTTACTCCATGCTCAACGACTAACAAGAGTCCAGCAGAACTATTAATGAATAGGCAACTACGTACACTTCTGAATACTATACACCCTGACAACCTACAACTAAAAAAAAAGGAACGCCAAATTGAAACTAATGCTGAGAGAAAACACAGGGAGACTAATGTTGGACAAAAGGTTATGTACATGTTTGGGGGTTAAGGTCACTCGCGTCCGTAGGTTTACCCTCGAGACCCTACACGTGACCCCTGGGTGGTGCTAAATGAGTGACACTGACTGAGTGGTAGAGCCACGCTGCGTTGTAGCACGCATTGGGCCGGCTCGCCCGGTGTAATACCACCCTCTCACTAAATACCGGCGTGAAATAATGGCACTCGTTGCTGTTGTGTTTCGTCCGGTCAGTGATAGTTCCAGAGGCCCTATCCCCCCCCCCCCCACACACAATTGATATGGCAGCGAACTTAAATTTAGATTTACCCTAGGGGGGTACCTGCACCTCCAGTGTAGGAGAATCCCCCCCTGAGCGTCCACGCTCAGGCTGCCCTACGTATTCTGGGGAGGGCAAAAGTCCGCTCGTATCAGCACATGCTGCAGGCAGGAGTAAGGCAAGACATTCGGCACCCCCTCCTACGCTTCGCGTGGACTTCTGCAACATCAGGGGAATTCACTCCAACTTAAGCGCAGTCCATTACCACCTTGAGACGGAGAAGCCGGCCTTGCTTTTCCTTACTGAAACGCAGATATCCCCCCCTCCTGACGTCTCCTACTTGCGCTACCCGGGATACAATCTGGACCATTCGTTTGTGCCACGCGCCGGTGTTTGTGCTTACGTCAGGGAGGATATGTGCGTTCGTCGCCTCGGCAATCTTGAAGTTAGGGACCTCTCCATCTTATGGCTGCAAGTCGACTGCGGACACCACCCTCGCGTCTACGCGTGCCTGTATAGGTCCCACAGCGGTAACATGGAGACTGACCAACTTGTCGAGAGCGTCCAAACGGCCACAGATTCCCTTCTCCAACGAATCCCCTCTGCCGAGATCGTGGTGCTGGGAGACTTTAATGCCCACCACGTCGAATGGCTTGGTTCACGCACTACTGACCATGCGGGTAGAGCCGTTCATGACTTCGCTTTGGCCTACAATCTGTCCCAACTGGTTGCCGAGCCTACGCGGGTACCAGATGTGGAGGGCCATACACCTTCCTTACTGGACCTCTTGTTGACCTCGCACCCAGACGGCTATCAAGTGTCCGTTGATGCACCACTAGGCTCATCAGATCATTGCCTGATTCGGAGCAGTGCCTCTCACGGAAACTTTAAAATCGCAACGTGCGGTCAGCCGTCGGGTCTGGCATTATAGGTCAGCGGACTGGGATGGGATGCGAAGTTTCTTTGCGTCGTACCCATGGTGGCGAGTTTGCTTCTCGCTGGATGATCCTGATGTCGCCGCCGATTCTGTCGTTGATGTGATACTGCAGGGAATGGAACTCTTTATTCCAAACTCTATGGTTCCCGTTGGCGGCAGATCCCAACCATTTGGTCGATGTTGCAAAATAACATCTCGCCAGAAGCGCGAGCATTACCAAGCCTGGGCTAATGCGGTGTGATCAAAGGATCCAAGTACCAGTGTGCTCAAAAAGAAGTACAACTTTGCTGCCAGGTCTTTTAAGAAGAACATTGTCAAGGCGAAGTCATCATTTATAGGTAGAATTGGGGAGAGGCTAGTGCGTCTTCCTTCGGGTACGCGTGCATTCTGGTCTCTCGCCAAGGCTGTCTTGGGGAATTTCTGTCGGCCGTCGCTTCCACCACTGCACAAGACCGATGATTGCCTTGCCCATACTGCAAAAGAGAAAGCCGATCTCTTGGGTACTCTTTTCGCATCAAACTCGACCTTGGACGATGACATTCATAAGTCGAGTGGGCCTGATGCAGTCCCTCCCATTGTGCTTCGGACGTGTGCTCCTGAGTTGGCGCCGGTTCTAACGCGCCTCTTCCGGCTCTCTTACACGACTGGCGTTGTCCCGAGTTCTTGGAAGACAGCCCTTGTCCACCCGATTCCCAAAAAAGGTGATCGCTCAGATCCGTCCAACTACAGGCCTATAGCCATCACCTCTTTGCTCTCCAAAGTAATGGAGTCCATTACAAACTGCCAGCTCTTGAGGTACCTAGAAGAGAATCAGCTACTAAGCGATCGCCAGTACGGTTTTCGCCGCGGTCGTTCGGCTGGTGATCTTTTAGTGTACCTCACTCACCGATGGGCGGAGGCAGTCGAGAGGAAAGGGAGGCACTGGCAGTTAGCTTGGACATAGCGAAAGCCTTCGACAGGGTATGGCACAGGGCTCTTCTCTCGAAACTTCCATCATACGGGCTCCCTGAGAAATTGTGTGCGTGGGTCGCCAGCTTTCTTTCTGGGCGTAGCATCAAAGTCGTAGTTGACGGATCATGCTCTGACCTGAAGCCCGTGAATGCTGGAGTCCCGCAGGGGTGTGTGCTGTCGCCTACACTGTTTCTTCTGCATATCAATGACATGTTGCATAACAACAGCATTCATTGCTATGCAGACGACAGTACTGGGGATACGCTTTACACCGGACGTACTAATATTTCTCTGGAAAGCGTTATCGAGAACCGGAATAAACTTGTGACTGACACTGAGAACATGTTAAGTCATGTCTCGAATTGGGGCCGACTTAATCTAGTCCATTTTAACCCTTCCAAAACACAAGTTTGCGTGTTTACCGCTAAAAAACATCCCTTCGTCGTATCTCTAAACTTTGAAGGAGCTCCCCTTAAGAGCGTTTACGCCGTTTTGCTCAAAAACTGTACTTTTCAAACCTCTTAATATCTATGAATATTTACTTTACAAATATGTTAATTACTTATATCATTAGGCGATCTTGTCATCAAAATAGTTTGTTGAAAACATTTTTAGATTTATGGATATTTTGGAATTTATAACAAGATAATTGAACAGAGGTTTTCATAATTTGACTTTCCGCGTGAACTTCGAAGCTTAAAAATGTGTTTAAATTACTGACAAACCTAAGAACAAAAATTTTATTTCAATTTGAAAGATCTTCAGCAAAATAGTTTGTTGAAAACATTTTTAGATTTTGGTTACTAACAAAAACTATAAAAATCCAAACATTTTGAATTTTTAAAGAAATTATAGGTGATAAAATTAATGTTTTCTCTAATATACTTACTATATATATATGAGATAAAAGCTTTTTACTATAGAAAAAAGTGTTCTTTAAATTATGCGCAAAATTCTTTTTACTAAATTAGCTCTATAATTTTTCTATAAATATTTTAAAACTGCTCTAAAACTACTACAAAACTCTGCGTTCTATTAGTATCAAATCAGTCCGCCGCGAGGCCTCTGAGAGAGTGGTCACGTCGCTCGACGCTCTACCCGACGATTGTCGAACAATTGCCGTAACTTCGAAGATAGTTCAAATTTATAGCGCGATAAGCAAATCTTAGTACTTTAGTGAATAAATTATTTTATGTTACTTTTGATGAATTGCAACATTTTTAAATTGGACGACCTCCGTGGTCGTGTGGTTAGCACGCCGGGTCGGGCGTCGCGCCGTCTCCGAAGCCCCGGGTTCAATTCCCGGTCGGGTTAATTTAGAGAAGGACTTTCGAAGGTTTTTCTAAATTTATTTCGGGTCTAGGTGTTTTTTCTATGTTTATGCATGCATGCATGTCTATGCATTTATCCATTATCTTACTATACTAACGAGTTTCTTAAGAATACTTATCTTGAGCTAGATAATTGGTGAGAGCATAAACAAATTAAAGAGGTTCGATCATTTTTGTATGGAACCTGACATACCTACATGTCCGCCATTTTGAAAAAAACGTGTTTTGGCGGCCAGTGATGAAATGCATGTCAATCGACAGAGTATGTGATTACAAACAAAAAGTGTTCTGTGATGAAACCTCTAAGTGATACGGTTTCTGAGATATTTGACTCCAAAAACAGAAAGTTAAGCAAAAAAATAACATTTTTTATTTAATGAATCGTTTCATTCGGCTTCTAACCTCTGGTGTGAGTGCACGAATGGTTATTTTCCTCACGAGCAGTTTTTTGTTACGTTGTATTTATTGTTATTGTTATTTGCATTATCATGTCCACCGGTCCACCGGGATCACGGTGTTTGTTTTGTGAACTCAGTTCAGTACAGCCACCTGTATAGAGGGACGCCGTCCTAGGCCGCAGCTAAGAAGCTATGAGCTGACTGATATGTATAATGTATATGTATATATGTATGTTTTGTATTATATATGTCGGAGACATGGCGCTAGCATCGCTTAGAAACGACAAGTATAGTCTATACTTGAGTGTGGTCTGCGCAGCCTATGCTCTATGGTACGCGGAACGTCAACGTCAATTGGCGCAACAACGGACTGGACACATTTGAACGGTAGCGGCCGGAGAGTACGCACGCGCAGAACTCACTTCGTTTCTAAAATCCATTTGCATCGGCCAACTATTTTTTTAATTCTGATGTTAAAATAACATTAAATTGACTGTAAGGAATACGACTGCGTCTTTATTTTGAAGATCCAAGATTAACTGTGTTATCAACGAATCCGAGTTTGCTCGACTGTTCTACCTACAAACAACCTCGCCGCCGACATATACTTATTTTGTCATTCAAGGAAACCAAATAAATTAAAATAAAATATTTGTTTTTGGAGTCTAATATCTCAAAAACCGTATCACTTAGAGATTTCATCACGGAACACTTTTTGTCTGTAATCACTTACTCTGTCGATTGACATGCGTTTCATCACTGGCCGCCAAAACACGTATTTTTCAAAATGTCGGACATGTAAGTATGCCAAAGAGGTTAGATGCTCTTTTAAACTGGCCCACGGGATGGGTGGGAAATACCATCTATGTGTGTGTTTCTCTCTCCCCTCCTTTGCAAGACACGTAAAACAGTTGGTCCCAGTTTTTGTCACGACTGCTCCGCACCCGTGCCAGTGTGCGCTATGGGCTATGGCCCAATCTCCTCGACATATCCAGCATCATATCATATATCATAGCAGTGCGACTTTTGTAGACTAATTATTTATTTTGTTAATAAGTGTATTGCTTTTTTAATTTTTTAAAGTATCCTTAGCTATTATTATGGTTTTTAGAATCCTACTTATTAAAGTTTTTCTTCCAATGTATTACAAAGAAATGATTAATTGTATGGGCAGTCAAATAACTTGACCGAGTTTTGACAGCACCTATTTTATTGCTGCATGATGCGCTTTGTGCTTATGTGGCTCATATTTTCCAAGTATTTTTTATACAAAATTTATTTTAAAAGGAGATTAGCAAAATTGGGCTTGGTAATAGACAACATATTATTATTGATATATTCTAAAAAATCGGTCAATTTATTTGACTGCCCATACAATTAATCATTTTTTTGTAAAATATTGGAAGAAAAACTTAAATAAGAAGGATTCTTAAATGTTTCGTATCTCAAACCATCAACAAACTGTCAACTGTCAACGTCATGCAGGGAACAACAGGGACTCCATTTCCACTTAACATCAACATTTGCCGAGCTATGAATAAAATAAAATAAAATGTGTCGTCGTCAAATCAATTCGTCCAAAATAAATCGTTGAGGAACAGATAGGTATTGATTATAATTTTGTGATATAAGATTAATTACAACATTAATAAAAATACATACAATATAATATTATACTTAGGTACTTATTTCGTGTATCCGTAGTTTAGTCATCTGATATTTTGGAATGGTTAGGGAATAATTTTGCACGAATTGCTTCAATTATCAGTATAAAAGTACTATCATTGATGTGGTAGAATATAATATTTATTTATTGTGCTATCGTACACAAACATGACAACTTATTCGCGCAAGCGCCGTAGAAAGAGAGGGGGATACTTCCTCTCCTACACCGCGCCGGCTGTCTACTCTCCATCCGTCTTACGATTTTACGTCTTACATTTTCGATCAGGTCACGTGTCTTGATGCGAATTAAACATTTTTTACCCATTACAAAAAAAGTGTACAACGCCGCTAAAAAAGATTTCACTTCAATAATTTCTAAGTATACCGAAAAACTAAATTCGAACGGATCAAAGTAGTGAGTTTGACTATAGTGAGCAGAACTAGCCTACTCTACGCACACACTCACGCGCGCTCACAGCCCGTTTCTGTGTGCGTGATATTTGGACTTAAAAACCTAAACTTAAGGTCTCGCGCTCGGCGTAAACGCTCTTAATACCAAACCGACCATTGGAATCCTTGGCGTCGATATTTCGAGTGACGTTCAATTTCGCGGTCATTTGGAAGGTAAAGCTAAATTAGCTTCGAAAAAGCTGGGTGTGCTGAATAGAGCGGGACAGTATTTCACGCCGACCCATCGCTTACAGCTTTACGAAGCACAGGTCAGGCCTCATATGGAATACTGTTCCCATCTTTGGGCTGGAGCGCCCCAGTACCAACTCCTCCCATTTGACCGCATTCAACGCAGAGCTGCTCGAGTTGTCGGCGACGTGGTAACCTCTGGTCGGCTCGATCCACTGGCCCTTCGGAGAGACGTTGCATCTCTCTGTATATTTTATCGCCTTTATCAAGTTCAAGTTCATTTTTATAGAAATAAACTTTTACATTCTAGACAATATGGTTTCACTAGGGGGCGCTCGACTACTGACGCTGGTGTTGAGCTTATTCTTCAAATATTTAATGCCTGGGAGGATTCTCACGATGCCGTAGGGGTTTTTTGTGATTTATCCAAGGCCTTTGATTGTGTTTTACATGAAACCCTGGTCAGGAAGCTCTACCACTATGGAATTAGAGATGCATCACTGAATCTTCTTATCTCATATTTGAGTGATAGGGTTCAGAGGGTTGATGTTAACGGTAAAAGATCTCCGGGATCGGTGGTTACAATGGGTGTTCCACAGGGTTCAAATCTTGGTCCTTTCTTATTTTTAATTTATATTAACGACTTGCCTTACTTTGTAAAAGACAAACATGAGATAGTATTGTTTGCAGATGATACCTCACTTTTATTCAAAGTGAAACGACGACAGCCGATTGATGACGATGTGAACAATGCTGTCACAAAGATAGTTCATTGGTTTAGTGTTAACAATTTGCTATTAAATGAACAAAAAACCAAATGTATAAGATTTGTATTACCCAACGTTAAGGAGGTAAAAACCAGTGTAAAAATTAAAGATAAGAATGTGGACCTTGTGGACACCACAGTGTTTCTAGGCATTACGTTGGATGCAAAGCTACAGTGGGGCCCACATATAGATAAATTGTCGAGTAGACTGAGCTCTGCGGCTTATGCAGTAATGAAAATTCGTCAGATCACTGACATTGAAACAGCTAGACTTGTTTACTTTAGTTATTTCCATAGCGTAATGTCGTACGGCATTTTACTGTGGGGCAATGCTGCCGATATTCAAACTATCTTTGTGCTGCAGAAGCGGGCTATTCGAGCAATTTATAATCTAAAAGCTGGTAATTCTCTTAGGGAGAGATTTAAAGATATTAATATAATGACAGTTGCATCACAATATATTTACGAGAACCTAATGTATGTATATAAAAATATTGAAACTTTTTCTAAAAACAGTGATATTCACAATGTAAACACTAGAAATAAAAACAAACTAGCAGTACCTAATACTAGGCTCCACAAAGTAAATAATTCATTTAGAGGCCTGTGTGTACGTTTTTACAATAAAGTTCCAAGTAATATCCAAAAACTAGATATTAATAAATTTAAAATCGCTATTAAAGAAAAGCTTTATAAAAAAGCTTATTATAAAGTGTCTGATTACATTGAAGACAAAACAGCATGGGTTTAAAATGCTCCAATCTATTTCTAATCCAATATATTGTTAAGGTTTTTTAAACTTGTATAACTTGATAACGTAACGGCATATAATTTTGTAAATGTCGTTACATAATGAATTAAAGCTGTGGAGTTTCTTGCGCCCATTCTTCTCCACAGCTAAAAAATAGACGTCCTGAATGGGTAGTAGGTAAAAAAATTATGGACGATTCAAAAGCACTTTTCTAAAGTTTATTTGAATAAAGAATATTTGACTTTGACTTTGACTTTAGTGCTCTGAGGAATTGTTCGGTTTGATCCCTGCCGCTGATTTCCTTCACCGCACTACACGCAATCGACTGTCTTTCCATCCACACCATCTTGATGGATGGCGATCTACTACTGTGCGTTTCTCACGTAATTTTTTACCACGAACTACAGTGCTGTGGAACCAGCTCTCAGCGGCGGTATTTCCGGACCAATATGACTTAGGAATCTTCAAGAAACGAGCCTATTCCTTCCTTAAAGGCCGGCAACGCATCTGTGATTCCTCTGGTTTTGCAGGTGTCCATGGGCGGCGGTGATTGCTTTCAATCAGGTGACCCGCCTGCTCGTTTGCCTCCTTCTAATATAAAAAAAAAAAAAAAAAAAAAAAAAAGGAATTACAGTACTGGGCCAAGGTGGTTGCCAGGAAGGTTTCTACAGAAGAATGGACCTTCTAGTTACAGAGTACAAACTGATGACGGTGTAGTAGTGAATCGTCATATTGATCAATTGATTCAAGTAGCAGGACATCAGCTTCAAAGAGAGGGTATTGAGCTTAGCGGAACTACAGGAAATGACAATGCTGTTATGCAGAAGGCATATGATAATATAAATGAGGGTCCAAGTTGTAGGGAGCAGGATTTTGATGAAATTATTGAGATACCTAGTGCTGATAGATGGGCTGAAATGTTAGGAATTCCATCCAACCCCGAAAGCAGTTCCTCTATTGGTAAAATTAGGAGTAAGATCAATACTTATTTAAAATCGCCTTACGAAAGGGGCCCTAATTCTTAATTGATTTTACTTACATTTAAAAAACCTATTGTTTTGCTTACTTTGAAGTTTCGTTTTGTTTTGTTTAAAGTGAAATAGTTATGTTGTTAATTCTAAATACCTAGTTTAAAAAATATTATTACACTTACTTAGAGGAAAGGTATGTCATATATAGCACAGATATTGCTAGAATTATTATTGACATGATTGTGGGTACTTATTTGCCTTCTTGATAAAAAGACGAATGAAGTAGAGGTAGCACAATAATAATATGTGTCAGTTGTCATATTACGTTTGTCATGCTACATAGCATCAATACACATGTTGTTAATCAAGTAATAAATAATTACGAATCAAACTGCGTTTTATATATATAATAGTTAGTACATTGTTGTGATCCAACTATTTGAGTAAGATAATAATTGTCAATCAGCAGTTGAGGTTTCCTTCCGGATTAAGTCAGTTTTCACATTTTTTTCACAGTTTTAATCAATTCAGTTTTGGCTTAAAGTATTTGTAAGCTTATTTGAAGTAACACAGTACTCACTTCAAATGGTCCATGACTCCCGGCAGCCAGCCCTGCTCGTTGGGGTCGGTCATCTTCCCGAACCAGCGCGCCAACTCCCTGCGCTGTCTCTCACACAGCTCTTCCAGTTGAGTGATGCGGTCTTCGTAGCTTTCTGAAATTTTCAAATTTATTTACTTACATTAAATAAATCACATTCAGTAGTAGCAGTAAACACGCGCAACAATTTGAAATTGGCGATCAAACAATGCAAAACTGTTGTTCTGTATTGGATCAAAGCGCACGCGGGGTTGGAGGGAAACGAGAGAGCCGACCAACTTGCCAAGGAAGCCGCTATAAAGTCCAAGAAGAAACCGGACTACGACATGTGCCCCATTTCATTTGTCAAGAGATGCATCAGAAATGAATCTCTTGACAAATGGAACGAAAGGTACGCGTCCAGCAGCACCGCCGAGGTTACAAAATTATTCTTCCCCAACGCCACAACAGCTTACCACACCACTCGGAAGCTGACGCATACACACCTCACCACACAGGCTCTCACGGGTCACGGCGGGTTCTCCGCATACTTGAACAGGTTCAAGTGTAAGGATAGCCCGACGTGTATCTGTGATCCTGATACACATGAAACCCTCCCACACATCCTCTCCGAGTGCCCTTTACACGCTCTGGAGAGGCTAAACATTGAAATACAAACAGGCATGGCTGTAAAGCCCAAAAACTTTGCGTACCTCATCGCGGGCGAGCATCGTGAACTATTTATAAAATACTGTGAAAAACTTGTAATTAATTTTAATAGTTTTATAAACTGGAATAACATACATACTTGTAGGTATGTATGTCCATTCGCAAATAAAATAGTAAGTAGATAAGTAATTTTAAGTTGTTATAACAAAGTATAATAAATATCATTTAGAAATTAAGAAATGTGAAAAACAAAGCTGCCCCTAAAAATGGGAAATAAGTAGAATAAGATATATATGTAAAAACCTTTTGTGAAAACCTCGTGAAATAAGCTGTTCCATTATCAACAAATCTAATAAAAACCTGTGTTGAAAAACTTATTACCCTAAAAATATACAAAGAAATCAATACTGGATAAATAAAAACACCCACTGCTTAGAATGAAAGGTGATGGATGAATGAGTAGTATGTAGAATAAAAGTGCGAGAGGAATAAAAGCGAGAACTGGTATGAATGATAAACTGCAAAAATAGGCTCCGATCATGTTGGAGGTAGAAGTAATAAATAAAAAATTAAAATTAAAATTCTAAAACACATTCTTTTTTTTTTGTTTTTTTATAATTTGATAGGCTTACATTTGGCTACTATCTCACCTGATGGTAAGTGATGATGTAGCCAACGATGTAACATGCTTGCCTAGAAGGTACCGATTCACTCGTGATTTGAAGACCCCAATGTTATATTTGATAGGAAACACAGACTGAGGCAAGGAGTTCCACAGCTTTGCGGTACGTAAGAAAAACGTGGACGCAAAACGCTTCGTACGCATGGGTGGAATCTGTACTGTGTAACTATGGCGTCGCGCAGTTTGTCTGGTTGTCCTGTGATAGAAAGGTGATGGAGGAACCAAATTGAACAATTCCATTGCACACTCTCCGAAGTGAATCCGATAAAAAATCGAAAGACTTGCGACCTGGCGCCGACGTTCTAACCTCTGCAGCTTGGTGTGAAACAGATCATCATCGTCAATGAGCCTTCTGGCTCTCCTGTCAATCGATTCCAGTGCTTCAAGTTGGTATTTGGCGGAACCATCCCAAAGGTGAGAACAATACTCCATACACAACCGGACTTGTGCTTGATATAAAGTAAGCAGCTTTTAACGGAAGGTTAAAATGAACTCTATGCACTTAAAGACAGTACCAAGGATCTTCAACTAATACAATATGGGAATTGAATCTAAGACACCACAGAGGCAGTTAAATTCAATAACTAATCTTTAATTAACCTTTTAACAGGCAGTGGAATGTATATTCCCAGCTAATTTTAAAATTTATATGATTGTGATAAGATTGAAAACCAATGAAATATTTAAGTATAGGGATTGAATATTTCATTGGTTAATCTTACCTGCTTAAAAAAGGTTTATACTTGCTCTTCTATTATTATTATAGTAGATATAGTTTATAGTTGTTTGTAAGTTTAATTTTAAGTAGTTTTATTATTATCTTGTTTCATATATTATTGCAAAATATAATTATTATTCTATTCTATTCTATTTTATAGACTACAAACAGTTCTAAGTTTAAAACAGACCAATAAGCTCTCTGTCGTAATGAGCTGCCGCTCCAGCCTGCTGCTCCCAGATTGTATGCTTCTCATGGAGCAAGGCATCCAGCTCAGCCTGCTTGTTGGCTATCTCTCTTCTTAGCTGAAAATGTATGAAAGTTCTGGTTAGTAAAACGAGTAAACGAGTTGGATGTGTATTTGATTATAATATGTGATGTATGTCCTGTTTGTGTGATATAATTTAAACTTTGATTTTGTCACTACCAAACCGTTTCCAGCTTGATTTGTTAATAAGTTATATAAACTTTAATTGTAGGCACTCAGTCTAGTATTTGGTATGGTTAACTTGTAACATGTAAAATGTTGATGTACACACGGCGGCAGATCAACCTACCCAAAATTGACAAATTTCTACAATCAATTTTGAACTTTATTGTTTGGTTATAAGGGTCAATGTTCATTGGAGAAATTTGACAGGTTTGGATAGGTTGATCTGCCGCCGGCCGTGTGTACATGACTGTTATGTACCTATGCTGCCAAAATAAAATAAATAAAAAGTAAAAATAAATAATCTCGTGTCGGAGGCCAAGATCCACTTCGGGTCCCTGAGCCAGCGCAGTAAGTAGTAAGTCAGTAAAAATAAATAATGATTAAATAACATTAATTTTATCTTACTTAAAAGGACACAAAGGAGCTTTATGTTAACAACTTCCCTGTTCCATGAGTCACATGTGATACATGACAATTGATTTATCTATTGTTTTAATTTTTGGACAGCGAAGTTGTTAAGTTTCTTATCATTTATCTCAATATAAGAAATTTCTAGCTACTAATAAATTTTTGAAGATAATGTATAAAGCTTACCCTTGAATTAGTTTGCTTCATTTGGATAAGATTTTTCGCCATTTCTTGCCTTTTATCTTCAACTTCAGCAAATAAGGAATTACCTTTGGCAGCTATCAAATTAAACATAGGCACAGAGTTAATTTAATTATTCATAAATACAGATTTTCCTTAGTCTCTTGACAAACATAGACACTACACATTTATTAAGGTATTTCTTACCTGTATGAGAAGAATTATAACAATAAGTCTACTATTTACCAAAAATTCAATGTTTTTCAAATAATTACTTTGGAGCAGCCAGTGTGTACAGTCATGAGCATTAACATGCATACACTTTTAACTAGTTTTGACCTTTATTCCATTTTATTTAGACACTGTTTAATGCTAATGCTTGGGTTGGGACTGTACATGTACCATTAAACGTACATAGCATTTTGTTTGATTTTACCCTTTAAAAATGCAATGTTGATACTTACACACAATTATTGCAATACAATACAATACAATTGCAGCAGCCTAAAGTTAAATCTTCAAACAGTTAATATTTTTACATAAAAACCCAAAATTATAAAACCTTGTATAAAATAACACCTAGGTATTTACCATGTGGCTCTAGGTCCTGAGAGCTAGTGTACTGGTGCAGCATGGCTCTCGCTTCAGCCAGATCTGCAAGAGCCACTGCCTCCCTCTCGCTCGCAGCCCTCAGCTCCTCTCTGGGTATTGGTAACTTTTATGATCATGGACATAAAATTAACTTTGCAATATTATTCAGCCACACAGATATTAGAAGAGTGCAAGAACTCGAGTACATTTCAGAAAAGCTATTAATGGGATATGATCCCACTGCACTGGGCAGTCTGTGAAATAGGCTCAGGTACTTGAAAACTTTAGGCAATTGTGGCTGTAACCAAACCCTACAAATTAAGTTAACACCATCATATGTTACTTCATAATTCAAGGCAGCGTTTTTCAATATGAACTATGACCTTTACAATAGATATAGACAATAGCATCGAATCTTAAATTTATGACATTTGTTTAATCTCAAAGCTCTTTTCTTTCTGACCTTCGGAGCTCCGCGGCCGCCCGTATCTCCCCCATCTCCGACACCAGCTCCTCAGCCTTCACCCGCCACGACAACACCTCAGCGCGCGCCTCCTCCAACGCAGCCTTCGCCGACGCAGCATCAGACAGCGCCGTCGTCACAGCCGCGCGCGCCTCATCTATCTCTGACGTATCGCGCTCAGGACTCGCGCGCTGTTCACACGCTCTCTCTTCCTTCAAACGTCGTATTTCAGACTCGTATTTGGTAGATTCATTAGCATGTTTCTCCGTAAGCTCCATTCGTTCTTCGCGCAACATTGATATCTCTTCTTGCAACGACGCAATCCGTGATGTAACATCGCTCTTACTCCTCTCTTTCTCGGCCTCGTAACTCTCCAATTCTGCGTTCAAATGGCTCTGAACATCCAAGGCTGTCTGATAACTTCGCCTCGTATCGTGAAGCTCTTGGTTCATGATATCATAGCTATTCGTCAGGTTTTCATATTGTTTCTTGAGTAAATAATAACGTTCCTTGAGTTCACCGTTTGTTACCTCCTCTATCTCTGTACAGTTGGTTTTATTACTTACAGTTGAGTAATCCATCACGACAACTCCGTCTTTTCGCTTAACAGAAAAATTTAATATAAAATAATTAGAGAATTCACAGGCAATTTAAGTAAAATCGTTCCGTTCAATTCAAAATAAATATAAAATAACGACATCGACACGACAACAACAATTTCTTTTTACTTTTCTTTTCCAGATCGAAAAAAGAATCTAGGCTATACAGCCTAAACAATACTGAAGGTTATTTATTACCTTTTTTTTTGAGGGAGATTGCTGATTGCCTCAAACGGCATTTTCAGCGTCACCGGGTTTATTGGGGGCGGCGAGGTGTGTTGAAACGAATCACCTTCAGAGGTTTTCTTGAGGGAACGGCATCGCAAACTTAAAAGTGCGCGTCCCTGTGCCCTATTATGTGCCATCTATTCCAATGTCGATTTTCCTGTAGATTACAACAACTAGCGCCATCTATTATAACTAGCCAACAGTTTTATCAAGTGGTCCGTGCTAATGCTATTTACTAATAAGTAGCTGCTATACTTGTCAATTTTCGCCAGTGCTACCAACGAGCAGTAGTGGACTAAAATCTCCGTGAGACGGGGTTCAAACCCTGGGGAAGACCAAGTTTATTTTTTATTTTCTACAAATTTAACAAATTTTATTTAGTACGAATTTACATTAAGATGGAAGATAAGAATAACATAACACTGAGAAAAAAAATTGCTGTGGACTCAAGCGACTCATTCGAGTCTTTACCAAATATGGAAAACAGCTCGCCCTTATCGGTCATGTCAGACCGCAGAAATAGTTTGCCAGATCTATCAACTGTAAACAATTGCGAAGTTGAAGAATTGAAACATACTATCGAAGATCTAAAAGAACAATTAAACAGCGCACACGTTGAGATTGAAACATTACTGATGGATAATACTAAATTACAAAATAAATTAAAAACAAATGATCTTAAAATAAATAAATTACTACATATATGCTTGAGCAACAAAAAAGTATATCAAACTCTAACAATAAAAGGAAATCACTAACTAAAAGGCAAATTGATTTCTCGGAGACATATACACCTATTAAAATATATAACACACCTAATACTACATTCCTGGAGAAGACGACGCAAACAAGTGACGTTAATGAAGTCTTCCAAAACCTAGATATGAATAACAGTCGAACGAACAAGGATTCACCCTTAAAGCATCGGGAGAATCGGGACAAATTATCCAACACAAAAACAAGAAGCATGATAATTTTTGGCACGCAACAATGTTCAGGACTGGCCGCTGCATTATCGAACTCTAGAAAAAACAGCAAGTACGAGAAATATAATATAAGTGCGTGGATTAAGCCTTTTGCATCTGCTAAAGAGGTGCTAAAAGGTTGCAAAAATCTTAATTTGGACTCTAAAGATAAAATAATTCTATGTGTTGGTGAAAACGACTGTAATCCTACCAAACTAATCATTGAACTGTCTATCATACTTGATGAACTAAAGAATCATACTGTAATAATATTAAATGTAATGCAAAATAAATATATAAATGTTAACCTGTTAAATAAAAATTTGCGAATGATATGTAATAATTTTAAAAATTGCTCTTATTTTAATGTTAACTCGAACACAAGAAATTATATACCTACCATTGCAAAAAAGATCAACTTTTTTATTGACTGTTTCGATTATGATAAAAAATACTTACCGTTTAATAAAAATGTACATGCAAAATCCAAGTCTAACTTAACTCAGAGACAACAAAGACAGACTCCCTTTTTGGCTTCTGAACAGACTAATCATGGCACCTTGGGTAACAATAAGCAGACCAAAACTAAAACTGAAATACAGACAACTTTGCTTGATTATTTCCGTAGAGTTCCATACAAAAAGCGACTACCAAAACATTCCAATTCTCTGTTTCCTAAACTAGTTCCTCATAAAAGTACATTAAGTTATAATAAAACAACATCTCCCCCCCCACCTCAAACAAGTAATGACATGTTTTTTCGGAAATGATTGCTGCGAATCTTTAATCTTACTGCATCAAAATATAGCTGGGTTATTAAGCAAAAGGGACATTGTTCAAATTGTGCTAGAGGAGCTACGCGATAATGGTCAGCAAATAGAGATCCTTTGTTTTAGTGAAACTTTTATAAAGTCAGGAGAGGAGAGAAATCTCAACATAAATGATTTCCACCTAGCTAATTTTTATTGTAGGTCCAATCAGAGACGTGGAGGCGTATGCATTTTGTGCAAAGACTACTATAAATTTAAGAAACTTCAATTTCTTAAGGAACTATCGATTGAATGCTCATTTGAATGCTGCGGCATTGAAATCTCTCAAATAAAATGTATTGTTGTTTGTATCTATCGAACACCTAGCTCAAACCCTCATATATTCCTAGACCGCTTTGAGATCTTGCTTTCAAAATTAAGGTATAAAAAAAACACAAAAATTATAATTGCCGGCGATTTCAATATAAACATATTAAAAGAAAGTAATGTTCAAGCAGAATATAATATATTATAATTATAATAAATGAAAACTACGGAACCATAACACATATTCAATTACCGACGCGTGGAAAATCATGCTTGGACCAGATAGTAAGTAATATCCCTACAGCTATTGGAAAGACACATCCAGTTGGGTTATCAGATCACGACACTTGTCAAATCCTTTGCATCCCAATACAAAATAAAGTAAAACTAACCATAGCTCAGTACGTCTATAGACGGGATTTCAGCATTGACAATATGAAAAAATTCGCGGAAATTTTATCAGGCTTGTCTTGGTCAGAAGTATATAACGCAACTGATCTTAACACATCATTCAATTTGTTCCATGAAACCTTTACTCTATTTTTTAAATTGTGCTTTCCATTAAATAAAATTAAATGTAAAAATAAATCTAAAGCCAGTAATTGGATCACAAAGGGCATAAAAAGGTCATGTGTAACGAAACGAAAATTGCGTTTTATATATTATTTAAAAAAGAATCAGTCCGCATATTGTTTTCTAAAGTTTACGCGAACACTACACATTGAAATGAAACAACTTTTACGGATCTACTCGCGTTTATTTTACACATTACTTATTTAATGTTTATCCTAACGTTTCGAACCCTTTGCAGGGTCCGTGGTCACAGGGAGACTGAGGTGTTGGTCATCTCATAATTAGTTGGTAGCTTGTATACCCTCATTTAAACGACGACGTCAAGCATAGGCGCGAAAATAAGTCTGCAGTATGCGAACATTCCCTAGAGGGGCCCAACCATTACATCAGATTTGATAAACCACAAATACTCGTTAAAGAACAACGATTCATCCCTAGGATGATACGCGAGGCTATTGAAATTAAAAAACATCCTAATTTTAATAGAGAAGATGGTTGGAATCTACCACCAGCCTGGGATCCCATCATACAAAATATTAAATCCCAGCCCCGACACCATACTGCCAGACCAAAAGATACTGTAAGCTCTTTCTGCGTAAAACGGAACGCACCTGATTAAATTTAAATGAGGGTATACAAGCTACCAACTAATTATGAGATGACCAACACCTGTCTCCCTGTGACCACGGACCCTGCAAAGGGTTCGAAACGTCAGGATAAACATTAAATAAGTAATGTGTAAAATAAACGCGAGTAGCTCCGTAAAAGTTGTTTCATTTCAAGAATCAGTCCCATAAATACAGGTACCGTAGGTATTCTTCTATTTTAAAGACATGTATAAATAAATCTAGAAAACTAAACAACGAAGCGCAGCTAAAAAATAGTTAAAATGTTTGTCTAACAACATGGAATCTGATTAAATCGTATGAACAACCAGAATTTAATAATAATTACATAAACAAAATGAGATATAACAATGTTAATATTACAGATCCTATTGACATTTCTAATAATTTTAATAATTTTTTTACTTATATTTCAAATCAATCATCTAATACAATTAAGACATCTGATAATAATATTCAACATTTGGACACTAGCATCTTTTTATACCCAACTACACCAGAGGAAATATTTAAAGTAGTACGATCTCTCAAAAACACTACATCGGTGGGCTACGATGAAATACCCACAAAGATTCTAAAGTACTGCGTATTAATCCTCTGTGACATATTAAGCTATTTAGTTAACCTTTCAATGACTGAAGGCACGTTCCCTGACGCCCTTAAATTATCGATCATAAGGCCGATACATAAAAAAGGCGAAACGGATACAATGGATAATTACAGACCTATTGCTTTAATACCAGTACTGGCTAAAGTCTTTGAAAAGGTTATGCACAAAAGGATCTATGAGTTTTTAGAAAAATTCAAAATACTGACCAAAGAACAAAATGGTTTTCGGAAAGGTAAATCAACCACATTAGCAGCTTTTAACTTAATAAAAAATGTAACTGAAAATATTGATAAGAATGTCGATACTACAGCGATATTCTTCGATATGAGCAAAGCTTTTGACTTTGTCTCACACGACAAACTTTTATCCAAATGCGAGAAATATGGTTTGAGAGGGAATGCGCTGAAATGGTTGGATACTTATCTTCGAAATCGTACGCAATATGTTGAACTTAAATACGTTGATAAAAATAAGGAGGAAATGTCCTCAAAATCATTAGTTGTCGAAAATAATGTAGGTGTCCCACAAGGAACGATCCTGGGACCGTTATTATTCATAATTTACATTAACGACCTACCTCATGTGACTACTCATCGGTGCAATTTATTCGCCGACGATATATCTGTGGTAATACCTAGAAATCTGGGCGTGAACTTTAATGAAGATATAAATAATACCATTAATGATATTGCAAAATGGCTGACAGCGAATAGTTTAAATGTCAATATTAATAAAACTAAATACATACGATTTTATAATAGAAAACCTAAAGTTAATGATCTTAATGTGCTTCTTAATAATGAACCCATAATGGAATCAGATGAAGCAGTTTTCTTAGGCATAGTTATTGACAGACAGTGCTCATGGAAAAATCATTTAAGAAAGTATGTTCTAAAAGAAATAGATTTGCTTACGCGTTGTGGCGGCTAACGACGCAAATAAATCAAAAAACCTCTTTGATTGCCTATCATGGATACGTGGCATCGAATCTTAGATACGGCTTAATTCTGTGGGGAAATTCAACAAACCTGAATAGAGCTTTCATATCACAAAAACAATGCGTACGCGCCATATGTAACGTGCAACCAATGACAACATGTAAGCAATTGTTCCCCAAGCTTAATCTACTAACTCTGCCTTCACTTTATATATTAGAGTGTTGCATTTTCGTGAAGAACCATCCCTATTTATTTATTGTTAAAGGTATAAACTCTAACAGAAGTGTAAGATGTCCTGGAAAGCTGTTGTTACCCAAAATGCACACGGACTTCTATAAGAGAAATTGTTATCCTACTTGCATTAAAATATATAATAAGAATAAGAATAAGAATAAGAATAAGAAACATTTATTGACCTGCACAAAAACAAATACAAACAGATGAGAAAAATAAAAATAAAATAAAACAGAAGAACATCTTAAAACAATTAACACAATCACAAAAAAAAAAAAAAAAAAAAATAGAAATAAAATAAAAGAGAAAGAACACTATAAATAACTATGATATGTGCAAGGCCAACGGGTAGCTGTCTCAGCAATGCTTTTGTGGCAATACACATAGTGCCACAGAAGCGCTGGTAAGTTAAGTTATAAGTTACCACTCTCATTAACTGAGCTTAATGTTTTTACATTTAAGAGAAGACTGTTTGACTGGCTTAAAGTTAAATGTTTTTACTCAATTAAGGAATATCTAAATTGTAAAGTTGATATTATATAAATTTTATTCTATTATAATAATTATTGACATATAAAATTGTATTAATGTATAAATTGTATTGATGATGTAAATTAACATATTATAATTAAATAAATTCTTTTTTGTTCCATTACCCACATTCACATGCCCTGCGTTGGTAAAATAGACGAACTATATATTTAAACTACCATCATTGTACCTACTCTATTTTCAGTGAATAAATATTTTGATTTGATTTGATTTGATATTAGATTCTCCGAAGGGTTCGGTCGGATCGAATCGGGGAGTTTTATTACCTTAGATGATGGATGACTTTATTATATAAAAAATAATAAACATGATTGATAGAAAGCATAAAAGGTTACTTTTAAAAATGAAGACTGAAGCTTATAGCTAAGATTTGATGTTTTAATAACGTAACTTATGTAACGTAATCCAATCCCAACCTAGCCCAACCTAATGAAAAATAATGATAATAATGCACAGAAAGACTGTTAGTCAGACTAACAGTGATTGTTTCTGCCCATTCTTCATTAACTCGCCTATAAATGTAAAATACATAAAATCAATGCTTAAACTTAACCTTGTATAAAATTAAAAATACTTACAAAAATCATGCAAAAATCACGTGAAAAGTATTGCTTTTGTTTTTCATAAATAAAAACTCATAAAAGGGGATACGAAGATAACATTTCCAGTATTTCAGCCCACAGACCATTTCGGACCGCACAAGCCAGACGTGTAAACTGTCAATGTCAAAGCAATCATAACAAAAGTCATGAAATTCACGAACTCACAATTTCACATCACATTATTCATACGAAATTGAGAAAGTTTATGGGCGGTGCAGAGTTAATAATATTAAGTTGAATACTATTAACTGTTTATGTTATATTTACTATAAATTAACTTTCTTGAAAACAGCAACATGTCTTCTCCTCCACCAACAAAACCTCCTCGAGGTGTAAAGCAAGGAAAGGAAACGGTAAGTTTGCATATTGTTATGAGTTTCCCGAATCCCGAGTTATCATATCAGTTACATTGTAATAGTTAAAACGGTCCACATACTAAACATTATTGTATCATTAATTCTTTAAATGAATTCTTTTATTCTTTTTTTATTTTTAGTAAAGAATTTATTACTAAAAATAAAGAAATTTCGAAAATTTATTAAATAAAAACTATTCATCTTTGTGGTGTGAAATTATACACAAAGATTCCTTAGACTATAACTTTTTAGCCATAAAATAACAGACACCCAGTCTCACGGCCCACATATCCACATACTAAACATTATCCGTTCCCTTTAAAATTAACTGTTTTAAAATGAGTGGAATCGTTTTAGAGTGGACTCCTTATGTCAGTGATCCGTACATTGTCAGCCAGTGAGACAAATGAGCAACGAGAGAAGGAACGAGCTAAATTAGAGAAGGAATATAAGAAGAGTGATGCCAGACTAGATGAGCTGGTGGCAGATCATGCGCAAGAGATCATGGAAGTCATGCAGGTTGGTGTTTATTACTGCTTTAATTGCATAATGAATATACTAAATGTTACACACAATCCAGTTTAGTGCATTAGAGCATGTCTTTAGAAATATTTACTAATTCATGTTTTAATAAGATTACTGTGACCACAGCTAATTCTTTGATTTTGTTTTAAAGAAAAGATGAAGGTGTACTAAGTTGTGTTTTGTAAAATGAATTAAAAAAGTATAAATATAAAGTTGATTGTTAGTTTTACAATGAATTCCATAAGATTTATTAATGTAATTATTAAACCTGTTACGGAGTAAATACTTCTTTTAAGATTTTATATTTTTTCTTTTTTTCTAAGTGTCATTCTTCTTTTGTTCTGTTTTTCTTTCAATTGTCATGCGTTTGTTGCTGTCTTGGTATGTTTTATTTTATTATTTCTTCTTCTATTAATTATAATTGTATGTATTACTTTGCCTCTTATTTCCTAATACAGTCCACCTTTTCCTCTTCGCCTCTTTCCGTTACATTTTGGTCCTCGATTATATCGGCGGGCGCACGGTGTTTCGTTCCAAGCATGCAAAGTGGTGACGTGGCAGCAACGCTCGTCACCGTTAAACTCTCTCGTGATCCGGCTCGAAGGACAAAAATGTAACGGAAAGAGGCGAAGAAGAAAAGGTGGACTGTATTAGGAAATAAGAGGCAAAGTAAAACATACAATTATAATTAATACAAGAAGAAATAATAAAATAAAACATACCAAGACAGCAACAACGATTACAATTCAAAGAAAAAAAGAACAAAAGAAGAATGACACTTAGAAAAGAAGAAAAAGTATAAAATCTTAAAAGAAGTATTTACTCCGTAACAAAACCAATTTATTTTATGGTGGTTTTCATTAACAATGGAATGAATTTTGGGATAAAAATCAGAACAGTTTTCCAATACATGCATACATACATGTTTACTATTTCGTTCGCCCAGAAATTCAGTAGTGTTACTACTGCGATGACAGTGTGGGGGCAGCACTGCGACGCCGCCGTCGGCCGCCTGGCGGCCTGCCGCGGCTTGCTACAGCTGAGGCGGGACGACCTGAAGCGGCTGTGGGCCGACGCTCGCACGCATCACTACGCGCTGCAAATGCTTACTGACATGTAAGTTTTTCTTTTTTTTTTTTTTTTTTTTTTTTTTTTTTTTTTTTTTTTTTTTTTTTTGCAGCTACTCCCCGCTATTTTTGCAGGACTTTATTATTCTTTTGTTTTGTATTTCTTTTCTTTTTTGGGTTTAAATAAGCTTGAGCTATATGAGCTCTACTACTTTTCTTTTTTTTTTGTTTTCTTTTCTTTTATCTTTTCTTTTCTTTTTCTTTTTCTTTACAATATTTATCTTATATCTAATACAATTTTCTTCTATTTCATATTTTACAATGTTTCTTATACTCTAATACAGTTTCTTATAAACTAGTACATTTCTTTATTTTTCTAAAATTAGTTTACATTATTTCTTTGTTTCAATCTTATTTATCCACTTCTTTCCTTCTCTTCTTACATTATATTTGTTACATTCTTATTTTATTTCCCAAAATACATCCTGCCACACATGTGATCTTGCTTTGCCTTACATATAATTTTACTACATAAAACATTTATTATTCATTCGTCCCTATTTCTCTTGTTGACAATAGTCACTATCTTTTTGGCAAACTCCATTAGTAGTTTCCTTTCTTTTTTATTACTCATAATCTCCTTAAGGGTATCTTTAATCAGTTTAGTGTCAAGTTTCTGCTGCAAAGTGTACCTATCTTGTGTGTGTATTGGGCAGTCAAGTAGGATATGGAAAATGTCCTCGTCCGCCGTCGGGTCACAGGCACATGAGGGGCTGTCCCTGCACTTAAACCTGTGCAGGTATGCACAGAATCCCCCATGGCCCGTCAAGACCTGCGACGCGGTTCGGTCGATGGACATCTTCCTCACAGTATTATATGCGTCCACCCCATTCGGGAAAAAGACCTTGGTGGTCGCGGCTGTGGCTTCCGTCCTATACCTGCTGTCCCACTGCTCGATTGTTCCCGCCCGTAAATGACGTTTAACATACGAGATGGGGCAGCAGTCATAGTCCGCTCTGGTCTTCAGTTTGAGAGCGGCTTCCTTCGCTAATTCATCCGCTCTCTCGTTCCCTCCTACTCCGACGTGGGCCCGTATCCAATAGAGAGAGACTAGTTGGTGGTTGTCTCTCAGGAATTCTAGGTTACCCTGTACCGCCTTAGTGATTGGGTGCGAGGAGTCTGGATCCATCAGCGTCTGGAGAGCCGACCTCGAGTCGCTCAGAATAGCCGCTTCTTCGAATTTCTTGCCAATAATAATTTCAGTCGCTTGGAGGATAGCGTACAACTCGGCTTGGAAGACCGTACAGTATGGCTCCAGTCTGAATTTTCGGGTACACATCTCGGCCTTCCCTTTCCAACAGGTCAGGGCGGCTCCGACTTTCCCCTCCAGCTTGCTGCCATCAGTGTAGATCTTTACCAAGTCTTCTGCCAGCTCGCTATCCTCTTCCGCGTTTTCCAAAAGGGTGAATTTTGAATTTAGCATCCTACTGGGGTGGGTGTTTTCTGTGAATGGTGCGCGTTGCTCGACCCTCCTGCCACTCAATACTGCCTGGGGTTTCCCGCGCTTTGCTTCAAAAAGCCGGGATGCTTCTTGGATCCGGGGATCCAGCGGAAGCAGCCCCGACAGTATTAAAGCAGCGTTTAGGGAAACTGTCCTATTACTTCTTGTGATTTTCTGCGCAAAGCCCCTCAACACTACATCGAGGGCTTTCCGGGAGACCGCTTTTTTCGCTTCTTTGGACCAGACGCTTGCCGCGTACAAGATCACGGGTTCGATAACAGCTTTATAGATCGTCCTTGTGATCTCTGGATGCAGTCCCCAGGTAACCCTCGCCGCTTTGCATACTCCTTTGTATATCCCTATGGCTTTTTTGCAAATATATTGAATATGCTGATTAAAAAGGAGCTTATCGTCTACTATGACACCTAAAATCTTTATATTATTAACTAATTCAATCTCCGTTCCCCCCATCTCCAGACGGGGCGTGTCGAACTTAAGTTTTCTGGTTATGACCATCGCCTTGGTCTTTTGTGGCGCAAAGTTCAGCTTATTCGACTCGCCCCACTTCTGGACACGGGAGAGAACGGAATTGGCCCTATTGGAGATTTCTCCGGCTGTGCTGCCCTCTATTATCAACACGATGTCATCTGCGAAGGCTTGGCAGTAGACATTGGTGTCGGTGAGTTCGTTTAGCAGGGGGTCCAGCAGCAAATTCCACAACAAGGGCCCGCCAATGGAACCTTGGACGCAGCCCTTGTTGGTACTCTTGCTATAGTGTTCCCCCGCATACTTCACCGTCACCTTCCTGTCTTCCAGGTAACTGCCTACAAGCCTTCGCAGATTCACCGGACAATTCTTTTGCTTCAGTTGACATTTTATTTGGGGCCACCACGCATTATCGAAGGCCCCCTCTATGTCCAGCGAGATCACGACCATCATCTTCTTCTCTACCAGATTATGTCTGATCCGCTGGACCATGTCGTAGAGGGAGTCTTCGGTACTGCGTTGTGGCACAAAGCCGTATTGGCATGGGTTAAGTTTGGGCAGCACGTACCATCTAATCCTTTTCATTAGCATTTTCTCTAAAATCTTCCCTAAAATTGCCAGGAGCCCTATTGGCCTATAAGATTTGGGGTGCGTATAGTCGTCTTTGTTTGGCTTCCTAAGCAAGATTATGGTTGCCACCTTCCATGGCTTTGGGAAGTGGGAGAGCTCTAGGCATTTATTAAGGATAGCTAGGGATAAAGCGGAGTCGGCATTAATGGCTGCCGCGCATATGTCGGCCGTAAAGCCATCATCACCCGGGGCCTTCTTGGGGTTGAACGAATTCACCGCTCGAAGAAGTTCAGCCACCACGAATGGAGGGTCACAAAGGTCATCTTTGCTACCCTCATTCGCTTCAGCTGCCCTTCTTCTCACTTCTCTGTGTTCTTCGTTCTCCCCCAATTCGGTGTCCTCCGGGTAAAAGCTTTCGGCCATTATGCGCACCGACTCCTTTGGGCTGGTGTTCTTGCCATCCCTAGCTATCGGCAGATCTTCATAAGCCTTTTTTGTTCTACCTATCACTCTGTAAATGCCCTCCCACATTGTTTCCCTTTCTTGCTTTTCACAGAACTCCTTCCAACTCCCGATCCTGGCCTTTTCCATTTCTTCTTGATATTTTCCTTTCATTTGCACGTACTGCTCAACGACATGGCCCAAACGACTAGGCGCTGCCCATTTTATTCTCCTTTTCATTCTATTCTTTTCCTTCTTCATTTCCTCTAACTCCTCGGACCACCACGCAATTTTTATTTTTTGTTTCATACTTTTCTTTTTTAGTATCTTGTCGCATGTTTCTTTTATACTTTCAATTAACTTCCCTACTTTATCTTCTAATTCACTAACTTCTTTAATTTTAACTATTTCTTCTACATTTAAATTCCTTTTCTCATATTCTGTTTTACACGTTTCTTTAAATTTGCTCCATTCTATTTTGTTTGTTTTATATTTCCTTGTCGTTCTTAAATTTTCAATCTCCTTTATCTCTTCTAAATTAACTTTGAAAGTTATCGCGTTGTGGTCCGAGGTCGTCATTCCTTCATCTACCTTCCAGTCTTGCACCAGTTTGGCCATGTCCTCCGAGCAGCACGTCACGTCTACCGAGCTCTTAAATCTTTTGCCTCCTCTCCAGGTATCGAAAGTTGGGTTGTTCCCTTCATTCATTATCTCCAGTCCTAATTCTCCAAACAATCCTGCCAATTCCGCACCCCTACTGTCACTCCTATCACTACCCCACCACTCACTCCAGGCATTTGCATCACCTCCAACTATGAGCAACTCGCAACCTAACTCTCTGATCATCTCCTTCAGGAGTCGTACATAGGATTCGATATCCGTGTCCGGTTCGAAGTAATACGAGATTACTCCAATCGTCCATTCGGCTGTCTCCAACCTGGCCGCTACCAGGTTGGTGGTTGTGAGGTTGGGAAATTGAAAGATCTTAATGTTTTTGTTGTTAATTAAAATTGCGGCTTTGTTACTTTTCCCAACCTCATGTGCTGCCTGGACGATCCGAGCCCCGGACACGTCGCTCATTACCCCTTTGTTCCCTATGTACGGCTCCTGAATAAGTGCAAAGCAAATATTTTTGTTGGCTATCTCTGCCAACAGTTCTGTGGTTGCGTTGTTGCTTCTCTGGAGGTTTGCCTGTACTATACTATATATTTTTCTTCCTTGGGCCGACGCCATGCCCTTAGCACCGGTACGCTACCTTAGATCGAGCCAGCCTCTCCCACTTGGCCCTAATCGGGCATACCTCATTGAAGGTATTGTGGGCCTTCTCCTCCAGGCCGGCTCTCTCACAGTTAAGGCAGCGGGGGGGACTTAACTTCTCCTTACATGTGGCGTACAAGTGGTTACCCCCGCAGTGGCTGCAACTGTCCAGCTGCTCCTTACAGACCCGCTTGATATGGCCGTAGCCCAAGCAGCGGGAACACTGGATTAACGGGGACTGATCTTCCACTCTGGAGACTCCCCATTGCAGTTGAAGAGTCCCCGCCTCTGTCAGTTGCTGCCAAATTGCGGGGGCCACCTTGACCACTACGTGTGCCACATGAGGATTCCTTGTTTTCTTTTCGTACACTGTTTCTATTTCTTCCTTTCCATCTTTGGTTTTAATTTTCCCAACCTTCCTCCTTATAGCTTCTTCCACCTGTTCTTTCTTTTTGTCCCCCCTTACGTATCTGACTATTACTAACGGATTCTTGTTCTTTGCTATCTCTATTTTCAGAGTGCTTTCTTTCTCTAACTTCTTACTCAGCAACTCTGCGTCCTTCTCGGATCCACACCCTATAATAACCTTTTGGTCCTTGGCCTTTCTGACCTTCTGGACCTTGATCCATTCTCCATTGGGATCAGACTCCGCCGTCTTCCTGACCGCTTCCATCACCTGGTCGCTGGTCAGATTCTGGTCGGAGGACGCCACAATGAGAGAATGGAGTGTCCTGGGTGTGGTCCTCAACCGTCCTTCTGCGGTTACCTTCGCGTACGATGCCTTCTGCGGCTTTTCTTTGTTTTCTTCCTGTTCTTTTACCAACTCTTCTATCTTATCAGCGATTTTTCTGTTGGTCTCTTCCTGCAGTCTTTCACATCTTTCGGTAACTGCTTTGTTTTCCGCTAGTAGCTTCTCTATTTTCTCCAGTCTTCTCCCGGTCTCTTGCTCGAATTCGGTACTGTCCCTTACGATCTGTGTGTGGACAGTCCTTCCCATTCCAATCTTTGGTTCTTTTTTCTTCTCTTCTTCTATTCGGCTGACTAGTTCTGCCACCATCACTACCAGTTCGTTGGTTTCTTTTTAAATGGTGGCCTTATCCTCTTTTGTCACCGACCTATGACCGGCACTTGTCTCCAAGGCCTTCATAACTCTACTTTGTGCCTTCTTGGCGTTCTGTCTTATGTCGGCGCATGTCATTCCCGGGAGAAGGTGTGTCAGTTCCAGTTCTAATTTTGCCGGTGCTAATTTTGATTTTGGTTTTGGTGGTGGGGATTGGTGAACCATCGACTCCTCCCTACTGTTCACTTTCGAAATACGAGTTGGGCTCCTGGTAGTCATATTTAAAATAATAATTTAAGGACGGACGAATAAGTTAGGACGGACAAAATAATTTAGGACGGACAGAATAAGTTAACACGTTAAAATTAAAATTGTAAAAGTTGTAAAAATAAAACACAAAACACATTAAAAGTAAAGTTGTAAAAGTTGTAAAGACCTATTAATTCAATAAAATACCTAAGCTAATAAAATAAAACACGTTAAAAGTAAGTTTGTAAAAGTTGTAAAGATAATTCGGGACAAATTGGGTAAAATTGGGACACGCACAAGTTAAAATTTAATAAATATACACACTAACACAAAACAACACACGTTAAAAAATTTGTAAAAGTTGTAAAAGGGGGACGAAACTAAACAAAAAGAATCTACCTAACTATTGATTAGAAAAACTAAAACCGTAAAATAAATAATAAAATTGAATTAAATAATTTAAAATAAAATGGAATAAAATTGAAAATTAAATAAATTAAAATTACAACAGGTTAAAAACAATAAATTAATAAAATGACTAGTAAAAATTAATTGAAAATTGAAAATTTTAAGATTTTTTTTTATGTCATGTAAGTTAGTATAGCAATGACAGTGTGAGGGCAGCACTGTGACGCCGGCCGCCTGGCGGCCTGGCGCGGCCTGCCGCAGCTGTGACGGGATAAGTTACTGGGGCTGTGTTTGTACCGGTACTCACAATAATGATCTACGCGCTTACAGAAGATCACTAAAGCTACATAGCTTCAGCACTACAGGGATGATCTGTGGTCCAATAGCGGGCCGCTCGACATCTGCGTCTGCTCCGTCGTCCGTGGGTCGATCTTCCGTCAGCGTCCGATCGGCAACATTGCTTTTGTATGTAACTTAAGGAAAGGCGACACATTCAGCGGAAAGTCGGCGTCCCGGGATACGTATAACTAACATCTTATAAGCGCTGAAAGTTGACTGATGATCCACCACGAAATATTGAATGTGGCTGTAATTTTTATTAACGGATGTACCGCGACGGAAGTTAAGCGACGGAGTTTCCGCGCAACGTGGCGCTGGCCTTACTGTTTAACCCCGACCCGATCAAAACCCTTCGGAGAATCTAGTAGGGTACGGGGACACGCACTAGTGCGTGATGCCGGTCCCTCTAGAACCTCTGACGATGCTGCGTCCCCAAAAAAGCCCGGTGACGCTGAAAATACTCAGTGGCAATCAACAAACTGTCTCTGTTCCGTCCCCAGCGAGCGCGTGGTGGTGTCGGAGCGCGAGTGCCGCGAGCTGACGGCGGGCGGGCGCGTGCTGGCGGCGGCGCACACGCTGCGCGCCGCGCTCGCCACCGCCACCAGCACGCTCTCGCACGTGGACGCGCTGCACGCCACCAGGCAGCACCTCGAGGTACTGCATGTCATCGTTACACTGTGTCAATAGACAAATACATAACTCTTAAAATGTGATCCTTAAAATTTAACGAGAAACGTACATATTGAAAAGAAACAATTTATATGGGAATAGGGAAATGTTTCAATTTTCTTTTTGTGGTCACATGGAAATTTAGGAGTCGGTTGTCTCATAATTATTATCACCCGATCTCTCCACGTGTTATTGTTCATAATATGTAAAGGCCTTGTTAAGGTTTTTATTTTATGTTCAAAGTCTTATAGGTCTGAGGCTACTCATAACAAGCTCATTTTCATGCCCGGGCCATGCCATGGAGAACGGGCCACCATAAACCACCACGCGGGCCCAGTGCGGATTGATAGTTGTTAACGACTGCTAATGCAGCCAGGACCAACGGCTTTACGTGCCTTCCGAAGCACGAAGGAGCTCGAGATGATACATATTTGCGAAAGTTGCTTAACCTTAGCACTCGCAGACCGGGCGCGTTATCGAGCTCCTCATCTGAGGCTAGTAGTGGGACTTTTATAGACTGATGATTATCATGACAATGTAATATATAAAACACAAATGTTGAAAAAATTTTTTTTTACAAGCAGGACTTGAACCTTCTCCCGTCTGACATACCGGGTCAGTTGCTCTTCCAATTGAGCTATCGAGGTTCTAACTAGCCCGCCGAAATTATTTACTTTTTCACTTTGAAAGCCAAAGGCGGCCATTCAATGTCACCAACTACCGTCATTAACATCCGATCACAATATTTTTACAAATACTAAAGATCAGTTAAGAAGTAGAGCTATTCATTACATGTTTTTGTTTTGTTTATATAATTTTTCACGCAAATTTTGTTGCGAACAAACTACAAAAACACAAATGTTGAAAAAAAATTCCACAAGCAGGATTTGAACCAAATGTAAATGTAAACCAAATGTAATTGTAAGTTTTCCATAAAAATATGTGTTCGTAAAGGCTAAGAAACGCGAGTTGGTGGACGTGATCGTGCGCCGCATCAGCGAGGCGGTGTACCGCGGCGAGCGCAGCCCGCTGCTGCGGCGTGTGTCGGCGCGGCGCAGGACGGCGTTGCTGCTCGCTGGTAACTTACTTACTATCCTAGCGCTCTCTAGCTCCAAGTGAGCTTTGACCTGTGATACAAGTAAACTGCCTCCTGCCAGTTGTCTACGTGATTTTCTAGGGCTTTTAGAACTTTGTCCCTCCAGCGGTAACGTGGGCGACCGACTGTCGACCGTCTACGCCCCACTGAACGCCCAGCATGCGCGTTTCAACGAGTGATCATATTCTTTTCGCTCCTACGTGGCCGATCCAGCGTAGCCACTAGTTCTTCAATTTCGACATTCTGGCAACAACATACGTATTATTTTTCATTATTTTCCTTAGGCTGCAGTTAGACGCGAAAGCTTATTTATACCAAGTTTGAACTCTTATTATATCTGATTTACTAGGCCATATTTATTTATTTATTTATTTATTTATTTATTAGGAAAGCTTACATGGCTTAAATACTAGCTTATATTTCTATTGTAGAAATTTAATTACAAGCTCTCACATATAGGTAAACATAGTGATTAGTGTTAACTCATAGTTTTTAACTTAATTAGTGTTAACTCTTAGTTTTTAACTTAATATACATATACAACCTCACTTCTAGACTACACGAAATCGAAACACGGGTCAAATATTTTCATATAAAGATTCAGTACAAAATAAAAAATAAAAAAAATTAAAATAATATCCTGAAAACTTACAATGAACAAAGTTACAAGCTTTTTGCGCTGTCCCGTTGAGTTTATTAGTAGTGTATACTCCATTTAAGATTTTGATAATATTATAAATGATATTTATAATATTATTTATTATTTATCTATTATTTATTTTAGCAAATTTGGTCAAAATGTAACATGGCACAAAAAATACCGAAATCGATTCCATTACTGATTCCGAACAAACAGTTTTCAGGTCTCATACAAACCAAAAATAACGCTGTACATGTACTAACAAAAGAAAAATAAGATAAACATAACTTATGAAAAATGTGCTTTTGTGATTGTGCGTCTGATGGATGCAATACTTGTAGTAAATAAATCGAAGTCGTGCTCTGTGCTATACTCATTAAATAATTTACAACCACGTATGAGGAACATATTGGATCTATAATTAGCTTTCGTTCGCGGAATGTGAAGCAGCGGGCGCTGCCTAAACGCTAAGTTGCTGGCTCGTAGACCCATCATGCTCAATAAGTCAGGGCAATCTATTAATCCATTGAAGATTTTGGACACGTAGCATGTATCACTAATATTACGACGTAACACTAATGGCAGGAAATGATATCTTTTACAGCGATGTTCATAGTTAATGGAGTAATGTTTAGTTTTAAAGTCTAGAAAACGCAGGAACCTCTTTTGTATATTTTCTAATCGTGTAATATACACTTGATATTGGGGATTCCAGACTTCACTGGCATATTCAAGGTGACTGCGTACAAAGGCACAATATAATATTTTGATGGCTTTGACTGAGCTTAAATCGGCAGACATCCTCATCATGAATCCCAGAGCTTTGGATGCTTTGGTTACAATCTGATCAATGTGGAGGTCAAACAGAAGCTTGCTATCGTGTATGACACCTAAGTCTTTAATATTACTTACCCTAGACAAATTACAACCTAACAGCCTGTAATTACAAGAAAACGTATCAGACTTACGAGTAAAGGAAATACAAAAACATTTTGATACATTTAGTTCAAGCTTATTAAATTTACAATAGGTCTCAAATCTATTTAAATCGGCTTGTAAGTCTCGACTATCGGCCGAGTCACGTATTTCCTTTAGTATTTTCATGTCATCGGCAAATAATAGTATCTTTGTTTGTAGGAAACATTTATCAATATCCATAACAAACAAGAGAAATAATAGTGGACCTAAAATAGACCCTTGCGGGACTCCTGATGGGATATGGGTCCATCCCGACGTATACCCATGTAATACTACTGCTTGACTCCGATTGTCAATGTATGAGGCAAACCAGCGATATAAGTCGCCATGTATCCCCGCCGCATTAAGCTTTTTCAGTAACATAGAGTGATCCACACGGTCAAAGCATTTTTTGTAGTCAGTATAGATTACGTCTACCTGTGCACCACGCTCCATACCACCAGTAATAAATTCATTGGCAATCAATAAGTTGGACACGGTTGACCGCTTCTCAAGAAATCCATGCTGAATATTATTAAACGAGGGGCTCAGAGCCTTGTATACTCCACGATGCACTATTTTCTCAAATACCTTCGCAAAAAGACACAGCTTAGAAATCGGCCGGTAGTTTTCTACGTTGTTTTTACTGCCTTTTTTAAATATTGGAGTGATAAATGCTGCTTTCCAAATTTTGGGAACAGTTCCCGTACTTAAAGAATATCTGAACAGCATGCACAAAGGCTCCACTAAGCTAGCTGCACAGTTTACAATAAATACAGGTGGTATGCTGTCTGGACCACCAGATTTGGTTAAGTCCAAGGACTTAAGGTATACAAGCAACTGATCAGGATCAATCTCAACATTTCCTATGCCACAGGCTGAGCAACCGCTACTGAACGTATCAGAAGCAACCGCCGTACTTTGACCAGACTCATTATTAACAACGAAGGTGGAGTGAAAATATTGATTAAATAACTTACTAATGTCGGCCCCATTATCAGCACAAGTATTACCATAATGTATCACGCTAGGGAAGGTGTGCGTCATCTTTTTACTCTTTATGTAGCTCCAAAATGTCTTCGGATCTTCGATGATGGAGGACTCAATGCGTTGGATGTATTCTTTAAAGCAGATATTTTCGAGATACACAACTCTGTTACGTAATAAAGAGAAGGTCCGATAATCGGATAAGTTACCATACACTTTATACCGAGAGTGATACTTGGCTTTTTCTTTAATCGCCTTAATAAGAGCAGTGTTATACCACAGAGGGTACGAGTTATTTTTAACTACTTTGCGTGGTATGTGCATTTCCCGAAGCTGATACAGTTTGTCATAGAATCTTTCTACCATTAAGTCAATTGAACCCTGTCCTAAGTGCTCGATCCAGTTAATACTGTCAAGATCAGCTCTAATAGCAGAGTAATCAGCCTGGTAATATCTGAACCTCACCGATCTCGCATCTTCAAGAGAATGAAGCTCAATAAAATCTGCCGAAATTAGCAATGCCTTGTGATATGGGTCCTCAGGGACAAGTGGGACATCGCAGGAAACAATGGTAAGCTCACTATTAGAAAAAACCAAGTCTAAGATCCTTCCAATAGAGTTACGTTCACTGTTATACTGATTTAAGTTACATGTATTAATTACATCAAGGAAGTCGGTGATATATCCACAGGTGTAGTTTATTGGTAACAAATCCTTACCCTCGCCAGAATGCTTCCAATCCACATCGTCTTTAAAATTAAAATCTCCTAGAACAATAAATTTATCAAGTGGATTAGATAACATCGCATTGCTTAGCTTGTCACAGAAATTTTCAAGCTGCAACTTGTAGGAATTACCTCCCTGCTCCTTGCATAAATATAGACAACAAATATGCATTTTATATGTATGAACCGGCTTTTTACTTTTAATTGACAATGTAATCCAAATATCCTCTGCGGAACTACTCCATGCAGGCACCTGCTCCACAGCTAGGTCATTTCTAACAGCCAATAAAACACCTCCCCCCAACCTTTGGCCTAAACGAGAATAATCGCGATCTTTTCTCCAAACAAGATACCTATTACTAAATAATTCACTGTCTAACACACTATCCAGTAAACATGTCTCCGTTATACATATTATATCAAAATTATTTAAATTTACGTTCCTGTAGAACAAACTAGTCTTTGTACGCAGTCCCCTAGCGTTCTGGTAATATATCTTTAATGCAACCTCTTTTGTAACGTACTATAACTGCTTAAAAATAATTGTAGGTGTAAGTGCGCCTGCCTCAAAGTAATATAATTGATACGTATTATGTAATAGTTAGCTACGTTTAATATGATTGAAATAAAAAGTAAAATAATTAGCCCTATTTGTTTTAAAAAACTATAAAATACATGACCAAATGGGTAGAAGCAAAAAACATTAGCACAATAAAATAGGTTAGCCGTGTTAACTTTGACAGTATAAAATGAACACAGAACGACACAGAATAGTGTCGTGTTAACTTTAACACTCCAACATAATAGATAACATTAAGCTTAAAAGTATCATTAGTGGACAACTTCACAATCAATACGTTAGTAAGTGACAGTGGACCGCACACGACAATCGACCCAAATGCAAACAGAAAAAGGTAGCTTATTAAATGAATTAATGTAATCATGAGTAAGTAATAACTAGTAAGCATCCAACGATGACACACATAATTAAGTTGGAAACACAAACCTACACAGCATTTATCAAAGGTTCTCAAACTAATTAATAAAATAATAAATTTGTAATTAAAATAAAACCAGTAAGAATTTGTAAAGAGTAGACAGCGTGTTAAGCTACCTAAACTATTTTCGCATGGTCTTTTAACGATTTTACTTGAATCACTGGGGATGTATCCGACTTTCTCACATATATTTTCGCATGTTTTACCCAAGTGTAGGCAAAACCCTTCTCTAATGCAAGTTTTTTGGTCTTGGTTAGAAGATCCTTATTTTGAGGCGTTAAATGGTCATTTACAATTACTCCACCGCCGCTCTTAGGTCCCTTAAATCCGAAATCACCTGCTGTTAACTTAGTTGCTTTGATCCTCTCTCTTACCGCAGCTATGAAGTCTTCCTTGGCATAACGATTAGTAAAAGCCACAATTATAGGTTTCGGTTGGGTAGTATCCTTAATGGGGATTCTGGTAACGAAATTCAACTGAGATTTGCTTATCTGATAATTTACTTTGGAGCCAATTGAGCACACAATATTAAATAGATTCTCATTTTGTGTTTGAGGTATGCCCTTGATCTCAGCATTATTCATGCGCGCCCATTGGTCCCTCTCGTTAGCTTCATGTAGGAGTTTATTTATTTCTATTTGTAAGCTAGTCACTTGTTCTCTGAACTTTTCGACCTCTGCTAAGCGAGCCTCTAATCTTTTAAATCTATCATTGAAGTCCTTGACTGAGGTTATTACCTCAGCAACCTGCGACTTAACTTCTGTAATTTCACCACGAATGGCCTTGACTTCTTGAGCTAACGGTACCAATGGAGCCAGTTGAGTAGCCAGTGCCTTAATTTCTGCCAGCAAGTCAGTGTTGCTGGGTGGTTGCGGTGATTGAGGCTGTAGTTGTTTGCATTTCTGACACTTCCAAACTTATTTCCTCTCATTCCCCAACTTCCTGTAACCAGTTTCAGTAACCCGGCACACTGATAGTGAAGCATATGTTTGCAAATTGAGCAGCGTACTCCTTCCTTAAGATCATCTCCACACAATCGACACGGATAACTCATTACCAAAAGATTGAGAAACACTGGATTCACTATTAAGAATATATCGTATAAACGTAGCTCTTGGGTTCATTTCCTGGGACGGCAAAGTGTGTTTCGGATTATGATCATCAATCTGCATTTGAGAAGCGTGGTATAATGTCACTTGATGTTAAGTGATTATATAGCCGAAACCGCACATCGCCCGGGATCTTCTAAAACAAAGGAACTGGCTATCTTATCTCTAACTGTTGGAACACAACCATGCTATTAACACTATATCTTATAGTCGATAGGCAAGTGGTCTTTTTTTTACATACTTTTACAGGTTCGTTAACTTTTTTTAATTTACCACAGAGTTAACAAAAAGCGAAGAGGTGACAGACGCGTACCTCCAGGACATAACGCCGGAGTACGAGGCGTCGCTGTCTGAGGAGGACAAAACCTTCGAGACCACCGTCATGATATCGCTGGAGGCGCTCGGCGTGCTCGAACAGCTGAAGGAGGCTACTGAGGCAAGTTTTTGTTTCAGTCTTCCTTCATAACAACAATGTAAGGCATTAAAACGTCCGTCGGTAGCAGAACGGATAGATGCCAAGTTGAATGCGAGAAATCGAGGTTTAAGCCCTTTTTATGGCTCTGTCTATATATTGGACACCATAATTTTAACTTTATTACCTTAACATAAGGTCGAAAACCATTGAAAATTTTTAACATCCCATTAAAGAGTTAATCCCCATAGTTCCTTTAGACTTTAGACGTGAACCCATACCTATTACGAACTTTCTAGTTGGGTCGACAGTGGCGGTAGCCAAAGTAACATTGAGTAAACGATAGCGAAGTTCGAAAATAATAAAATTTATGGGATTGACATAAGATTGACCACGGGATTTAGCGCGGCTTATGTCAATCCCATACATTTTATTCTTTTCGAACTTCGCTATCGTTTTCTTAATGTTACTTTGGCTAAGCCTACAGTTGCCTACAGGGGCTGTTACTAATACGGCAAAAGCGCATTAATTGACCTTTAAAAAACTGCCTCCGGAAAAAATGTATGGTTAAGGTTCCTTTGGCAAGTAGCTATGGAACGCTTCCTTAGGTTATAAAATAAAGCCTAAGGGGTGGATCACTTATTGAGCTGTAGTTTAACTAATTATTTTTACTAGATGAAATATGATATATGAGTGGACTGTATTTTTTAAGAGGTTTGGTTCAGCTCGGATCCACAACTAAGGTAATTAAGCCTCGTTCAGTAAAACCTGAGATTAATTAGAAAACACCAAAAAAACATCATGGGCAAGGCACTTGTACCAAGATTTAAGGGAAGGTTATATGGGAAAAAACACTCACTGTTGCTGCAGATGAGATCCAGTTCACCACTCTTCACAATTACCACAATCACAAGCAGGCCTGCTGTATTTAGTGTATCGATATATCAAATTATAAGAATAAAGTGTTTTTGGAAGAAGATTAGCTTGATTTACTTAGATTTTTAAAACACTGTCGCGTAGGCGAGGTCAGCCATTGTAATCCGTACCCTTACCGGTTGTATCCTTACCGATTTCGTTTAACGTATCTGTTTATGGTTACCACAAATTTAAAGCGGATTTGTTTAGGTTTATGAGTATGTATTAGTTAGAGTATTCACTAAATTCATTGCATGCAGTTTTTACTACGACATGGCATACACCAACCAATTATAAATTTATTTTATTAATTTGAATAGTGCTAAAAGTAGGGTTTAACCCTTTGAGCCCCGAGCGCTTGCCGGCAAGCTATCTAACAAT
Organism: Eudonia lacustrata; assembly: GCA_947562085.1. Classification (NCBI taxonomy): domain Eukaryota; kingdom Metazoa; phylum Arthropoda; class Insecta; order Lepidoptera; family Crambidae; genus Eudonia; species Eudonia lacustrata. The sequence goes on along the minus strand of OX387313.1, from coordinate 1,803,328 downwards.
AAAATTCTATAGTGTCTGGTACGCTCAGGGCTCAAAGGCTTAATGGCGCGCATTGGAAGAAGGCTATGTTAAGCAGTAGACTAATACAAGCTAATGATTATGATATTGTTACAGAAATTCAAAGTGCAGATCCAGAACGAACTGTTAGACGTGATCGACTCAGTATCGCGCCGCATCATCGACGAGGGCGACGTGGAACCCGACGCGGAGTGCGACGAGGACGGCGAGATACCCGACCCGGACGGTGCGACGGAGACGGGGCGACCGCTCGTGCGGCTGGTGGCTACGCTGGGCCAGGAGTTTGGGGAGTGCGCCACGAGGAATAGGAGGTGAGTTCGTTTATGGTAAAGGGGGAACATTTCTAATGTGTTACTTTGTAGCTGCAACGTATGCTGAGAGGAGTCCAGTTCGTAATAGCATTTCAATTTTAAGATTATGTATTAGTTTTATTGTTAGAACCTAAACCTACTACGCCGAATAGTTTTTTAAATTTGAATTTGAATTTAAATGAAAATGGGAATAGAAATGCCCTTGCTGAGGTATCTTGCCAATAAAATAACTACATAACATTTTGTCTCAGCAAGTAACGAAACGTAAACGTCTTAACTTTTTAATAGCTGCTATTAGGGATGCAACGATATGTCTATTACGATACCGATACGAATGACGAATGCATCGTAATAGCGAATACGATAACGAATGCATTACGATTATTTCATTTACATTTAATAAAACAAGAATTGAGTAAAATCAACATCACCACATCACATCACCAGCTCATTTATATAGTATTTTTTTTCTTACATTCATAATTTTGTTAATGTTATTTATTCAATTTGACATTTGTGTGTGTAATCTTGACATTAATTACCTAATTTTATTGTATCCTGGAATTGAATTGAATTATTGAATTATTTTATTATTAATTTCTATGATTGTAGTGAATATTGACATAAATGACAACATTACTTTATAATATATTTGCATGCTATTGCTGATGGCTAAACGAGCTGAGCTTAATTCTAATTAAGATCTTCAGTGTACCTCGTTTAAAAGCAAATAAATGATTTCTGATTTCTGATTTCTGATTTCATTGTTATGTCCCCACTGCTGGGGCGCGAGTCTTATATAGGGAGATAGGGAGAACGGGCCATAAGCCACCACGCGGGCCCAGCGCGGATTGGTGGTTGTTAACGACTGCTAATGCAGCCGGGACCAACGGCTTTACGTGCCTTCCGAAGCACGGAGGAACTCGAGATGATAAATTTTTGGTCACCCATCCAATGACCGGCCTTTGCAAAAGTTAAAATCAACAATAATTTAAATTTTAAAGACAATTTACCGCTTACATGTCATAATTAAAATAAATTTATTTTAAATTTTTATTATAACATAAAATTATGAAACTATCTGGTTTCAGTCTATTTTTTATATCTGTATGGAGTAAACCGTATGGATTGGGATGAGAAGGTCAAGAACAACGTGTCCACATTTTTGTGGTAATAAAACCTTTGGATAAAGCATTTTGGCCACCACGCGAAATTTCAGTTTTGCAGTAATTACAATTAGCTTTATTCTGTATATTTAGTGGTTTCTATTAAAAAACAACACCAAGACGTACAAAAACAATAAATAGTACCAGTTACTCACGCGTGAAACAAAACAAAATTAAATGTCACAAATTTTCAATGTTCAAAAAAAAATATGAAAGACGCCTGTCATTAGTGTCGCCAGCGCAAACATCGATGATGTCTTGCATTCCTTTTTACGAAAAAAAATTACATCAAACCAGTTTTAAGAATCGTTATAAATCGTCATAGGTTTTACGATACGAATGATCGTCAAAAATTACGATAACCTGCGGTTTACGATTATCGACCACGTGGGTGATTACGATACCGATGTATCGTTGCATCCCTAGCTGCTATACATACTTAAATAGATATAGATAGACAGTCAACTATGTCAATCTGTCAATCCTTGTTTTTGACAGCAGACCAATGAGTTCTGTAATAATCCTTATACGGAACGCACGTCTTTTCTTTTTTTTTGAAGAATCTATACAAGCAACTATCGACCTTACCGCTATTAACATTCGTGACATTCGCATACTATATTAAGTTGTCGAATATTTGCAAGCCCAAGTTGTGCTGTTGGTTACTTAATATAACTTTTGGAACTTGGTAGGTTTGCATTTAAGCAATTTTTTTTTTTGCTTTGTGCATGTGCCTGTTAGATTGTCTCTCAATAAATAAATAAAAAATAACACACTTTAAAGATAACTTGTGTATTTCCGGCTTCAATGCTCAGCATTTTAACAGGGTTTTATAATCCTGCAACCGGACTACAACAATGTAAGTCACTGTTGGCGATAAAGGGTGGTCAGCCATCTAAAGAAGGTCGTGTGCGGAAACTCTATAAAAATATAGAATTTAATGTTGTCTATTCAAATGACATTTTGTGTTGCAGATTGTTGCAGTTGTGGCGCGCTGCGTTGCAAAGGCATAAGATCTCCGATTCCTATCTGCATACAGAGCTGCATTATTGGAGTGCCGTGCAGCAAGTTGTAAGTTATTAAACTCATGTGGGTTTTTATTTAAATCTTACTCATACTGCTCATAATATCGTGCCATATATTGTCGTGGTTTGGTAGTTTGCTCGTTCCGTTTTATCTATCCTATAAGGAAGGCTCGTGTCCCAGCAGTGGGGACATAATGAGCTGGTGTTGATGATGATGATGTTGGGCAGTAGAAGGCAGGCCCGATTAACCATCGGTGTCTTACACCTACAGCAGCACCTACTGGTTGACTGCGACTCTCTGGCTAGGAATAGAATGGGACTCCTGGGTTCGGCCTATCCGAAACCGGAGGACTTCCGGTTACGTATGATGCCACTCTCTGGCTAGGAAAATAATGGGACTCCTGGGGTCGGCCTATCAGAAACCGGAGGACTTCCGGTTACGTATGCCACTCTCTGGCTAGGAAAATAATGGGACTCCTGCTGGGGTCGGCCTATCAGAAACCGGATGACTTCCGGTTACGTATGCCACTCTCTGGCTAGGAATATAATGGGACTCCTGGGGCGGCCTATCAGAAACCGGAGGACTTCCGGTTACGTATTATAACATCTTTTTGTCGTATGTTGTAATGGAATGTATTTATTTTAAATTTAATTAATTTAATGTTTTTCTTTTGTTTTCTATATTAATTGTCATTATATTATTGTATTAATTGTAATTATAATTTGGTCTAATTGTGTACATTGTTTGGGGTTGCATCCCAGCTCTATACTTTTGATATTAATTTTTGTTATGCAATTTTGGATGTGACCTGTTAATGTACCTAAGTAAATAAATAAATAAATAAATAAACATCTATCTTTACAGAGGAAGAAGAGTGAAAGGATGGGGTTGCATAAAAGATCCCGATAGGTCGAAGTGTTGCTGCGAGAGGGAAACCTCAGCAGGCCCCCGCCCCACTAAGATAAGATATGACGTTCGTGCGGTTCCAGTTCCAGCTGCTGCTGACGGAGTACCTGGACATTGAGAGCGTGACGCTGGCGGCGGCGCGCGCGGCCGGCGCGGCGGGTGACGTCACGGCCGACCTCCGCCTGCACGAGTACTTCGCGCGCAAGCGCCCGCAGCGGCGCCGGCGCAAGCTGTTCCGCCTCCACGGTACGTGTCACTAGTGTCTCGGTGCCGTGGGTGTGTTAGCTTAGCTTAATCCCGAGATGGTCCCATTTTAATGTGGTAAAGATCTGATCGTCGGTGGAAAGGTAAAACTGCTTAAACACAATGGGGCATTCGTGGGAAATGCACTTTAGAATTTAATAATTAAAATTTACAAAAACACAAATGTTGAAAAAATTTCCACGAGCACGATTTGAACTTGCACCCTTCTTACATACCGGGTCAGGTGCTCTCCCAATTGAGCTATCGTGGTTCTAACCAGCCCGCCGAAATTATTCAACACTTTACTTTTCTTACTTTGAAAGCCAATGGGCGCCTTTGGCCTTTGTTTTTGTAATTTGTTCGCAACAAAATCTGCGTTAAAAATTATATAAACAAAACAAAAACATTTTATTTAAAATTAATTAATTAATTAATTTTATATTTATATTTTATGTGAACACGCCTGCACATCGGACTACCGTAAATTGTCAAAGTTCCTCAGTGGACTTTAGACTTTATGTATATGTCATATTATGGTTGAAAATTTATTTTTCTTTGTCCTGGCTATGTTCTCAATCCATTTGAGGTCCAGCCCTCCTAGTATTATTATGACGCCACATCTTACGGTTGGCTGCTGTGGGAACTTTTATTGAAAAAAAAATACAGTTTCGGATAGGTGATGTGCAGGCAGACAAAATGAGGAGAGCCAAAAAGCAAGCTTTAGGCTAAGCGTATGCTGAGACGCAGGCGACGCAGCGCTGAGCAGAGCAGATTTAGTAATGCGCGGTTGTGCCGAGTTGCGCACGCCGCGGCGCAGGCGCGTGCGACGAGGCATGCGCCCTGCGATTTCTGCGCGATGCTTGCGAGTCGACACATGTTTTTTTACCATTTTATTATAATTTTTTAATAATAACAGAACACACAGTACTTATTGAAATAATAATTTGGTAGGTATAGTCGACAATGAAATTTCTTTACCACCTTAGAAGTGATTTTTTTTTGCTTATGTAAACGCAGTAGCATTTACAAGGTAAGTTGATAGTTGTTAAGGTTGGTATGTTGTTGTAGTTTAGTTAAAGAATGTTGGTTAAATGTTTACGTAAGTTACGCAGGTTATGTTGCACGGGACAGGGAGGTTTAGTAAGACGACCGTCACCGTGGAGAGTGTTTATTGTACTACATAATAAAATATACAAATCGTTCAAGTAACGTTATTGCTAGTGTCAGCTAAAATATAACAATGTCGAGCGTGCTCGTACATGCTGCCAAATTTAAAAAGAGAAAGAAGAAGGAAAGAGAGTTTAACTAAAGCGATGAAGCCTTATCTAATTTGCGTGCAGCAGTTACGATCACCTCGCTCATAACACTGTCGACGTCCGTGTCCAGCTGCGGCGGATGCTGTTGCTGCGGTGGCGTAGCTTCTGGCGCCGGTTGTAGACTCGTATGAAGGTTTACACTGCAACCTTGATACCTTCGTTTTATTCGCAGCATGCCCCATATTATAAAACAGATGATGATGATGCTACATATAGAATATAGAATGTAGTTGTGGGTCTCATGTGTTAGCGATTGTACACTCAGTGTTTGTTGTTGCTCCTTTACCATATCTATTTTGGTTTTCAGTCCCTGTAAAATCTCTCTGTGGTCTTCAGGAACAAAGGAGAGTGTGTGATTGACGTCAGACAACACATGGTTTACACTGGATACGCTCATTTGTACCGCTTCGGAACTGATTTTCAGGCTGATGTGGTAGTCGTTGCGGGCGTGTATAGTGAAGCTGTCTCCTTTGAGCAAGCATCCCAGGCCAAGTGTAATGATCCCTGAGCCATGAAGGTGTTGTGTCGTCATTCCATTTGGGCAAAAAATGCGCGTAGTGTATTCCTCGCAACAGGAAAAAAGCCAGGTGCCGCGATTGTGTAACCGCACCCATCGGTCGGTGCAATCGGATACCTCAGCGCGGCACGCTGATAAGCTCCCATTGTTTATAATTTGTGCCTCGCATAATGTCTTAGCGGCTTTTATGCCGTAAGTGGGTTTCTTTATAGCACATAGTAATTGTGATTCACCCGAATGACTGCACGATAATACATCTTTGTTTTCTAATGGTACTATAAGGTCCTTTCTTAGGTTGACCGCGAGATACTCAGTTGTAGGTTTTAATCTTCTTGCAGAGCTTCCGGTGACTTCCGGTATAGGTATGATCCGATTGAGTTCATACTGTTCATTGTTTATGAGCGGCAGCTTTATTTCGAATATGAGTAGTGCGCTTGTTAAGTGCACATGCACTCTGGCCAACTTGTATAATTGCCGCGTGCAGTCGCGTGTGCCGATGACGCAGGGCAGTGATAAGTCGCTCGAAAGCTGGCCGGAAATAATGTTTAATTCAAGTTCAAATTGTTCGGGCTTGATAAGATGTGTGTCGATTCTTCCATTTCTGGCGTCTGTGACTAAATCGAGTAACAGTTGTTGAATTCGGCGTATGTTTGATATCATTAAGTTTGTAGCAAGTGCGCTGGCGGTTATGTACATAGCGTTTTCGTGATTAGCACTTATCCGTTCTTCATTTTGGGCGAGATGTTTGTGTATTATCAAAAATTGTTTATTCATGACCTCTTCATTTCTTTTGAGAAGGTTGTATTCGCCTTCGATAATAGATGTTTGGTTCTTATATAAATTTAACAAATGGTTTTCGTTCGACTGAATGATGTTGATGTCCTTCTCGTATTGTTTTGCAAATCTTTCATCTAGTAAGCCAAAAAGAGAGTTTGCGATGTAGCCCACTCCGTCAACGAGTCCTCTTTTAGAACGTTGCAGGCGTTGATATGACCCATGCTCCGAGATTAGGATGTCGTTGTAATGTTGGATTTCATTAAGCTCGTGTTGAAATTGTGCCGATATTGTAAGGAAGGCTGCTTCAGTCTTGCTTAAAGTTGATAAATGGTTGACATAATTTTGAATGCTTGTTAGACTTCGCCAATATGTTGTAGTGTTGTAAAACACTACCATCTTCCATTCGTCTTGTTTGACTTGGAGATCTGCTACCTTGTCGAAATAGATAAGCCTGTTAGGTGATAGGTAGGTAATATTTGTGGTTTGTTGAGATGATGGCCCCACAAGCATTGTAAAAATCATTAAAAATATATGAAACACGTTGTATAGGTTCTTGTTGATTTTTCTATAACTTCCTTTTGCGGCTTCGGGCTGTTTGTCCGGTTGTTCAGTGCAGTTTGACCTTTCGTTAGGTTGTTCTATAGGTAGCCGTGCCAGTTTAGTTACAGGACGTTTTAAGGTGGACGACCTTGTCTTCAGTGTGGCCACACGTACCCTTCCGTCCGGGCCTGGATGAGTTTCAATAACTCGTCCTAATTTCCACCTTGCGGGCGGGATGTTGTCTTCTTGGATGAGCACGATGTCATCAACTTCGAGGTTTTTTGATGGAAAGTGCCATTTGCTCCGTTGCTGTAATGTTTGAAGGTAATCAGTTGACCACTTCTTCCAAAAGGATTTAAACATTTTTTCAGTGAGCTGCCATCTTGTAACTAAGTTCATGTGTTCATCTTCGACTGATAACGGTGGTGCCAAGGCTGAGTCACCAATTAGGAAATGGGCTGGAGTGATGCAGTCAAGATCTTCAAGATTTTCAGTTGGTGCTACTAACGGCCTGGAGTTAAGGCAAGCTTCTATCTGAGTTAGGAGTGTGGAGAATTCTTCGAATGTTAGTTTTTGATCTCCGAGCACCCGCTTCAAGTGATGTTTCATGCTTTTTACCGCGGCCTCCCACAGGCCGCCAGCTGACGGCCAGGAAGGGGCGTTGAAGTGCCATTCTATGCCACGCTCTGCCAGGTCAGTCAGCAACTCCTCGGTTATGTAGTAAGTCAAAGTCTCTTGATATTGTTTTTCCAGCTGCCTTGCAGCACCGACAAAGTTAGTGCCGTTGTCACTATAGATATGTTTCGGCGTTCCTCTGCGTGCGCACAGTCGTTTGAGAGCGTTTAAAAATGCAGCAGTGCTTAAATCGCTGACCAATTCCAGGTGAATGGCCTTGGTACATAGGCACACAAACACGGCGACGTATCCCTTTGATGTTTTGATGCCTCTCCCCTTGTTGGACTTCACTTCTACATGTCCAGTGAAGTCCACACCAGTATGTGTAAAAGGCCTCGATGGAATGACACGTTGTGGCGGTAGGTCTGCCATAAGTTGATTATTGTTCGTTTGTTTGAAGCGATGGCATCGTACACATTTCAGTAATTGTTTTTTTACAGCTCGCGTGCCGCTAACTATCCAATATCTATTGCGTAGATAGGACAAAGTTAGCCTAGCGCCTCCATGCAGCGTGTAAATGTGCGCTTGGTCGATCAACAACTCCGTTAACTTGCTGTTATAAGGTAAAATAATAGGATGTTTCTGTGATTGATCCAAGTGAGCATGTTCTAGTCGTCCTCCAACTCGTAAGATGCCGTTGCCGTCTAAAGTTGGATTTAAGTTGAGTATGTTACTAGTTCGTCGTAATAAAGTTTTTCTTTGTAGTCGTGCGATGTCTTCCGCAAAGTAAATGTTCTGTACTGCTCTTATGATTGCACTATGTGCATTCTCCAATTCACTTGTCGTTAGGTGCGATAATTTCTTATCAATTTTATTCACCATTGTATTGTTTATGAATCGATGTATCCAACTGAGTATTCTTGTTACACGGTTCATAGAGCTATAACGGTGTAGAAGTTCTTCAATTACTGTGTTTGCTTTTAGCGATGAGCAGACTTGTTTGTTTTTCTTTTTTCTTCATTGGTCTCAAATGTTGTTTGAATAGGGATGTAATTGCCTTTCAGCCACGATGGGCCTTCCCACCACAAAGGATGTGAAATGAGCTGTGTCGGTGTTAGGCCCCTGCTGGCACAGTTGACCGGATTCTCTTCCGACTTCACATGTTTCCAGCATGAAGGTGGCATGTTTTCAGTTACTTTCAATACCCTGTTGGATACGAATGGCTTCCATCTAGAAGGGTTCCCATCTAGAAGGGTTCCCATTCAACCAACCCAATACGACCATCGAGTCGGTCCATCCATGTACTGTTACTGTCTGTATGTTTATTGACTCTATGGTCTTTTTCATAAGGCGTGATAGGAGTGTAGCGCCACATAATTCTAATTTCGGCAATGAATTGATCTTGTTCACAGGTGCAAGTTTAGTTTTCCCAGCTACTAGTTTGATGACGTAATGATTGTTTTCATCCATCGACTTGCAATAAATTGCGCACGCGTATCCCTTCTCCGACGCGTCGCTAAATCCATGTAGCTCTATTGCCGTATTAGTGTTTCCTATCCACCGTGGCATCACTATGTTGTTTATTTCATTAAGTTCTTGTCGAAATTGTTTCCATTCGTTTTGTATAGACTCTGGCAAGGTTTCATCCCACGAAGTTGTTGTTTTCCATGTTTGTTGGAATAAAAGCTTAGCCTTCATAGTGACGGGGGACAACCATCCCAGAGGATCGTATAACTTTGATACGTCTGATAATAAAGTACGTTTCGTAATTACTTTATTATAGTTGCTAAGTGCATCATGCTTGTATGTAAAGTGATCTGTGCGCGGATTCCAGTTAATGCCGAGTGTTTTGTTGGTATCGGCATGCTTGAAGTTTAACATGTTATGGTGAATGAGTTCTCTTGGTAGGTTTTCTAGTAGAGCTGAGCTGTTGCTGGCCCACTTTCGAAGATTAAAGCCTCCGCCCTTCATCAAGTTTATTAGTTGGTTTTGAGTGGTTTTTGCCTCTTTTAAGCTGTTGCTTCCTCCCAGAAGGTCATCTACGTACAGTTGCTGTTCTAGAATAGTAGCAGCTAAAGGATATTTAAAGCCATCGTCCTTTATTAGTTGTTTGATAGTACGCATGGCCAAAAATGGTGCGGCCTTTGTGCCATAGGTGATAGTGCACAACTGATACTCTGTAATCGGTTGGTCTTCAGAGTCGCGCCACACATTTTTTTGTAAATGTTGGTCCTCTTCGCATACTAATATTTGTCTGTAAAATTTTTCGATGTCTGCGATGTAGACGTATTGGAAAGCCCTCCATCGTAGAATAATAGTTTGTAGATCTTGTTGTATGTTAGGGTCACCCTCCATTAATTCATTTAGGCTGTAGCCCGACGATGCTTTGGCTGAGGCGTTGAATACCGTTCGAAGCATAGTTGTTGTAGAGTCCGGCCTTAAGACTCCGTGGTGAGGTAAAAAACAGCTGGGTTGTTTCTGGATGGTACATTTTTTCATGTGATCCAGTTTTAAGTACTCGTTAATAAATTCCTTGTAATATTCAGAGAATTCTTCATGTTTTGTTAGCCGTTTTTCTAACTGTTTAAATTGGGCCACTGCCTGTGGCTTGGAGGTACCCAAATGTTGTTCAAAATTTGGTTTCACGGGTATCTTAACCACGTATCGCCCGTCTTCCAATCGTTGGGTGGTATTGTTGTATGAAGTTTCGCAATAGTTATTTTCAGGTGATTCAAGGCGACCTTCGGTTATTTCTTCCATTTCCCAAAACCTTGAGAACTCGTCCATTTGGTTGAGTATAACATGGCAGTTGAAAGTTTTAACATTGCCCATTAACACCCACCCTAGTTTCGTTTGTTGTGCAATGGGTGCTTCAGGAGAGCCCTTTAAGATCCCCGTCATGACAATGTCGGCATAAATTCCAGCGTCTAGAAGAATGTCTACCGGCCGTGAGATGTTGTAGTCTGGATCGGCGAGGTGTATGTTGTGCAGATGGGACCAGTTTTGCTTTTCGAATGAGTAGTTCGGTAGGTTGTTTAGCATCTTCGACATGACAAGAGCTTCCGTGGTAAAAGTGTAATCACCAAAGAGTGATTCACCTACAAGTTGGATGGTTCCATTGCTTTGATTAGCTGAAAATCCAATCCCAGATATAGTTGCATTTTGTTTTCTACGTTGAAGACCGAGGCGTTGAGCAGCCGATTCTGTTATAAGATTTATCTGAGATCCTTGATCAAGCAGGCATCGTAACGTTAGGTAGGTTCCATCAACCGACCTAATTTTAAGTTGGGCGGTTGCAAGTAAAATTTCGTTGAATTCGTTTGCAACATGATTCGCATTCCGTTGTGTTTGCAACCTCATGGAAGCCGGCGCGGCGGCGGCGGCGGCAGAGGCGGGCGGTGAGCGTGGAGTCATGTGGCCGCTCGGTTTCAAAGATTCCGCTTCCCGCAAAACGTCGTGCAGCGATGTGTGGTGTGTATTATTGCACACTCTGCAACGTTTGATTGAAGTGCATTTTTGTCCGTTGTGGGAAAACATACAATTCAAGCACAAGTTCAATTGCGCCATTGTTTTCAATTTGGTTTCGGATTGCAACTGTTTGAAAGTGTTGCAATAAGGTAGAACATGATCACCCTTGCACATGGGACATTTTCTTTCAGCAGTAACACAATAAGTTTTCCCAAAATATTTTTTAGGATTGTTGTTGTAATGTGAGTTCCGTAGAGAAGATGAATTGAATTCTCTTGCTGGTAAATTAGGCTTCGCTACTGGAACCGGCTGTTGTTTTTTCTTGTTTACAGGTTCTAATGCAGTAAATTTCCGTTGGAGGAATTCCATAAATTCGTCGAAAGATGGTAATTCCCGTGGTTTCTTCCTTGCTTCCATATAAGAGCTGTAGGTTTCTGTATCCAGCTTTCCCGTCAAAATATGTACTAAGATCGGATCCCAAGATGTGGTTTCTATGCCTAAGTTGTTGATTGCATGTATCGTTTCTAAGCTAGTATCATAGAGACGTTTTAGTTCGTACGACGATTGTTGTTGAATTGAAGTCTGACTCATAAAAGCTTGTATTTGTTTGGTGAACAGTAACTGCTTGTTGTTGTACCTGTGGGTAAGTATTTCCCAACAGGCATCGTAGTTGTCTGCAGATACAGATAAATGTTGCACAATTCGTTCCGCTTCACCTCGGAGCTTCCCCTTAAGGTGTTGCATTTTTTGAGTTTTGGATAGCATAGTGTTGTTGTGGATTGCTTCACTATAGAGATCCATAAATGTTGGCCATAGAGCATAGTTGCCTGTGAAAGTAGGTATTTCCACAGGTGGCAGTGATCGTTGTTGATGAGCAGTTGTATTTAACTTGCGGTTTAGTTCCCGTTTGGCATGTTCGTAGTCTGTTTCATGTTTTGAAAATTCCAGTTCATAGTCTAAGTTCGACCCAATCAATGAGTTGTCTAATTGCCAGTGGGTTTCGTCAATGATACTCCAGCGTGACTGGAGCGTCTGCAGCTTATCATCAATTTCCCACTTCTCGTTGAGTACAGATACGTCAAGGTTACGCAGCATCCGAGAAAAGGCACGAAAGTTGGTTGTTTGTAAGCACATAAGTTCATCGGTTTTTGAAAGTACTCCCTTTTCAGGTTGTTTTGCAGGTCCCGCCAATTGGATTAATTTCAGGAATTCAGATTGTAAAAATTCGTATTTCTTGCTGAGCCCGTGGTAAACATCGTCAGTAAAATAATCATCGGATTGGTTTTCAAAAGTTAAAAGTTTTTCATGATTGACCTTGAACTCGTCCCACAAACCTTGGAGAGAGTCCAGACGTTTCTGAGCGTATTCTGATGTCTTACGTGCTGCAGAGTCCTTTCGATAGTTCGATAAGATCTTCTCAACACCCTCAGCGATCATTTGTTGGCGTTGAAGTAATTTGTCCATGTTGACTGTAGTTGGGTTTCTGTTTTGTTTCAGGTGGAGTAGGTGCAATCAATGTGTTAGGGCTCGTCTACGATATGTGCGCCTTCTCAATTTGCCTGGTGAGACCCGCTTGTGGGAGGCCAGTCAAACCGATTCGCTACCGCAGATAAGTCACTAATCACACAATCACACTTCACTGGTTTATTTGTTATTCACAAATCCGGCTCGAAGAAATGTAAATGCAGTAGCATTTACAAGGTAAGTAGATAGTTGTTAAGGTTGGTATATTGTTGTAGTTTAGTTAAGGAAAGTTGGTTAAATGTTTACGTAATTTACGCAGGTTATGTTGCACGGGACAGGGAGGTTTAGTAAGACGACCGTCACCGTGGAGAGTGTTTATTGTACTACATAATAAAATATACAAATCGTTCAAGTAACGTTATTGCTAGTGTCAGCTAAAACATAACAATGTCGAGCGTGCTCGTACAGCTTATAATAAAACAACAAGATCTATTTTTGTTTAAAAGACCAAGTGACAGATAGGTACGTTGTCATTATTGACAATGAACCTTAGCGAAATTTTATTGTAATGGAAGTTTTTGTCAAAACTGATAAAGCAATTTCATGGTCGACTATACTTACTTACCTACTTACGAAACTGTTTACTAAATAACTAAATACTTGTGGGACTAGTAAGGATAAACAACTAAGTACCTACCTATCTAGTATGTGTACATGTACTGTAGGATACCATCCGATCATAATATTTTTACAAATACTAAAGATCAGTTAAGAAGTAGGCAAGCTATTTATAAATGTTTATATAGTTTTTAATGCAAATTTTGATGTTAATGATGGTAGTTGTTAACATTGAATGGGTGCCTTTGGCTTTCAAAGTAAAAAGTAAATAGTGTTGAATAATTTCGGCGGGCTGGTTAGAACCACGATGGCTCAATTGGAAGAGCACCTGACCCGGTATGTCAGAAGGGTGCAGGTTCAAACCCTGCTCGTGGAATTTTTTTCAACATTTGTGTTTTTGTAATTTGTTCGCAACAAAACATAATGCAAACATTAAAAATTATATAAACATTTATACATTTATACGTTGGCGTACAGTGGGACATCGCCTGCAGGATAGTTGGGCGGTGAAAAGGTTAAGTTATCAGATTAATTATTATTTAAAAGAAGACAACCCTGAAATCGTCAGAAGAGATAAGAGCTACGCGATAGAAAGAGAGGCAACTTCTAGGTGAATACAACTGTAGGGAAGGGAGCAACCTGAATTGCACTTTATTGCGTCTTAGCAAGAGTCGCTATTTATTTAAATGACTTTGCGAAGTGCATCTTCGGTACTTGACTTATCTTTTCTTATCTTAGTGGGGTCTGCTGAGGTTTCCCTCTCGCAGCACACTTCGACTCATCGGGATCTTTTGTGCAACCCCATTCTTTCACTCTTCTTCCTCCGTAAAGATAGATGCCATAAGTTTGGCAACGTCCTTAAGAGCTAAGAGCCTGAAGTCCTCCGGTTTCGGATAGGCCGACCCCAGGAGTCTCATTCTATTCCTGGCCAGAGAGTGGCAGTCACACAGTAGGTGCTGCATTGACTCCGTTTTCTTTCCACATGCCCTATGTGGCGGCGCCACCTACCGCATACGCCGCACATTATTCGACACGAAGCAAAAACAACTTCTCAACCGTGTCAACAGATGGTGCCACAAACGCATACCAACGACGTCGCCATACTACGACGATAAAATATTATGGGAAGCCTGCATCTTGATAGCGAAGTTTTACTATCTCCTTCGCTATATATAGCACCTCCAACTAACATCCGTGGGACCTCGGTCCCCGAGCTATACCGCCCAGGGGTCCGACCGCCTAACCGATCGCTTTGACTTCGTGTGTGGTATATGACGTCATCTTGTCGTTTTGTGCCGCCTATGAAAGCAATATCGAAAGCTGTAGCTTTTAGCTTTTGATATTGCTTTCATAGGCGATGCGAGGTGGCAAGATGGCGTCATAAACAATACGCGTAGTCAAAGCGATCGGTTAGGCGGTCGGGGGGCAGCTCGGAGGACGATATTCTCTTTGCTCTTTCTCAATGTGGCATTCTACCTACCATCGGCTTCCTACACCCTACACGCGTAGTAGTAGTATCACGTGTCTCCGTGCCCTCGGCAGCAGCCCCGGCGCCGGCGGCGGGCGCGGTGGCGGCGGCGCGGCGGCGGCTGGTGTGCCGCGCGGAGCCCGCGCACCTGCACGCGCTGCTGCCGCACCTGCACCGCCTGTGCGCCGCCATCGAGCCGCGCCACGGGTGCGTGTGAGAACATTATGTGTACCATATAACTATTTTATCTACACTAATGTTGTAACATTCTACTTATGTTTCCAATACTTGACTTATAATTACTACTGTTATAGCGCAGACAACAAAACACTCAATTTAAGCAATTTCACATGATGGTATAATATCCACATCGATATCGTAAAATCTCATTATAACATCAATAAAACGCGACCAATTAACCTGGCGAGCCTTATGTCAAAATCCTCATACAAGTTGTATAAAATTTTGATATTAGGCTGGCTTTTGAAAACAGTTGGGTTATACGTGAAAACTTCGTCGAAAATACTAAACTTACATACACAAAACTCTTTGGTAAGATCTTGTGCCAATTAAATAAAAAAAGAACAGTGCGCGCTCGCTCCTGATTGGCCCTGCGCGCGCAGCTGCGCTCTCATTGGTTAGATTTTAATGGCGGCAAGTTCACTGTGACAATACACGTACGCGTGAATTTAATGTTTCGCAATGTGTTTTGTTTTTAAAATACAAATTAAAAGTTAAAAATGGACAGCGACGATGATATTTGTACGCCTCCGGATATTCTAGAATTGGCAACAAAAGTAACTCACAATCTTTTGCCAGAAAAATCTAGAAAATTATATGAAAAAGAATATAATAACTTTTTGGCATGGAAGATCGAAAAGAAAACTACATCATTTTCTGAAAATGTCATTCTTGTGTATCTCAAAGACCTCTCCGACAAATTCAAGCCATCTTCTATGTGGGCTAAATATTCTATGCTCAAGTCCACACTGAGTATCTACAACAATATTGATATCACGAAGTATTCAAAAGTCATAGCGTTCCTGAAACGCAGTTCAGAAGGACACAAGGAAAAAAAGTCCTTGACGTTTACATCAGGTCAAATAAAGATGTTCCTGAAAGATTCACCAGATATTTTGTATCTTTTTGAAAAGGTAAGTGTATTTTAGTTCTGTTATTTAATCTACCTAGTACTTACGTACTACACACGCAAGTTATCTAGACACTCCGTTTAAGCGCTTTGTGTATAAATTAGGTAGTAGGTACCTACACTTTACTACTTCATAAATCATAGTTTTTGCCTTGGCTATGTACCTCAAGCTTATTATATCGTTTATTGTTACAGGTTGCACTAATCTTCGGCATAATGGGGGCATGCCGAAGGCAAGAGCTATACAACATCCAGTTCGATGAAGTCTCTAACATAGACGACAGTACAATCATGGTGAAAGTTTCGAAAACAAAAACGAAAATAGATCGTTCTTTCGTTGTGACGGGCAACTGCTATGCCGTATGTAAAAAATACATGGAACTTCGACCCACCCCCTGTCGAAACCCTGCCTTTTTCTTGAGCTATAGAACGGGGAAGTGCGTCGATCAAAGAACTGGTATTAATAAATTTGGTGCTCTGGGAAAAACTATCGCAAGTTTTTTGAATCTGCCTAACCCAGCGTTGTACACGAGGCATTGCTTCCGGCGCACCTCGGCGACCCTTCTCATAGATAGCGGTGGTGATTTGACCGCACGAAACGACACGGGGGGTGGAAGTCTTCTACTGTGGCTGAAAGCTACATTGATGAGTCTTTAATGAATAAAATTCAAGTCTCAAATACGATCTTGAACAGTATAGAAAACAAGACGAATGAAGTAATTATAAATATTCCAACTCCGTCTACGAGCTCTACTGCTTGCCCCGCGACCGCTACAGCTGCTGGATCAATAATTAACATTAACTTTCAAAATTGTACCATCCAAAATTTGAACAATTATTATAAATAAACTATTGTCAGCTTTTACTCTTGTTGTTTGACTAATTGCATTAGTGAAGATAAAGTAGTGTATGCAACTGCATATAACACGGGTATTAAAACACTCGTTACTATTATGAAACTCGCTGCGCTCGTTTCATAAACTCACACTCGTGTTTTAATACCCTTCATAATATGACAGTTGCATAAACTACTATAAACTATCATGGTCACTTGCAATAGAGTAATTGCAACTGTGCCGAAATATCGGATATTCATAAATAATAAACATGGTAAGAATCCCGTTAATTATATATGTACCAGATTAACACTTTCAACTCGACCCAAACAAATGGTCAGTACGCGCCGCTCGATGCACAGACGTTTTCAATCTATACTAATATTATAAAGCTAAAGAGTTTGTTTGTTTGTTTGTTTGGTTGAACGAGTTAATCTCAGGAACTATGCCCCCCGACCGCCTAACCGATCGCTTTGACTACGCGTATAGCTTATGACGTCATCTTGCCACCTCGCCTATAAAAGCAATATCAAAAGCTGAAGGCTATAGCTTTCGATATTGCTTTCATAGGCGGTACGAAACGACAAGATGTCGTCATAAACCACACACGAAGTCAAAGCGATCGGTTAGGCGGTCGGGCCCCAGGTTCGAGTTGAAAAACTACTTTTGTATTGAATAGTCCATTTATTGAGGAAGGCTATATTACATTACGCTATGACTAACAGAACGCGGGTGAAACCGCGGGGCACAGCTAGTAATAATATATTTATTTCAGACACAGTAAGTTTATACCAACATTTGACCAATGAAGTTTATCTATTCAGATTTCAGTTTAATCTTTGATTTGAAAAAAGACAGTATTGAAAAATCTACGAGCGGGATTCGAATCCGCATCCTAAGACATGCTGTGTCAGGTGCACACCAACTATGCTATCGTGGCTCAATCCGACTCGCCGAAACTAATCAACACTATCTACTTTCAAATTGTAATTTGTTCGTAACAATATTTGCTTAACATTATATGTTTAACCCACAGAACACAGAAAAGAGGGTAGAAGTATAATGCATACAATTTAGTACGGGAACCAGTGTCGCCTCTCGCACACAAATAAGCGTATATTCACATTGTCACCACATACAACGCTGATATGCGATTCGTCGCTCACTACAATAGGAAAACTTAAAAAAAAAGAACTTATGTAAAAAACTATACATTGAAATATAGGCTTTATTGCATAAAGTTAAGGATTAGTTTACTATAAACGTCAATATTTAGCAATATTTGCACAATGTTGCCAGAAAACTAAGAAATTGTGCAATTAAATAATCAATGGGACGATTGGGACGGTTTTTTTTTTAACTTTAAGTTTTATAAAAGTTTGCTATTTGCTTTAAAAATGTAAAACCTATAATGAAAAAAAAAAAGAAAAATTATTTATTCGTTAACATATTAACAGGAAGCCGCTGGATGCGAGCAGCACAAAACCGGTCGTTGTGGAGATCCTTGGGGGAGGCCTTTGTCCAGCAGTGGACGTCTTTTGGCTGAGATGATGATGATGATGATATTAACAATTAACAAAAATCAGGGCAAACTACTTCTATTGAACGCGAAATGCATCCGTATCAGAAGTAGCCACTCCTCCATAGCTTACAATAAAATTTTTTTTTTGCTTACTTCAAATTCATTTACACAAGTGTGTGTGTGCGTGTGTGTGCGTGAGCGTGTGCGTGTGCGTGTGCGAGTGCGTGTGCGTGTGCGTGTGTGTGTGTGTGTGTGTGTGCGAGTGTGGACAATGTGTGTGTTTATGCATGTGTGTTTGTGTGTAATAAAAACATAAATATCCACACACTAGCAAAGTCCAAATTGCATTAGGTTCTCTACCTCAAAGTAATTTTATGTTTTTAACCATTCAGTCAATTCCCGCTTACAATTACGATAAGTCATTGGATAAATGTCTAACATCTTATTAATTTTATTATATAAATGACTGCAGACGTTTTTGTATTGAGTGTGAGCAAATTTTGTTTTAGCAATATTTAGTGCAACGGCTCTATCTTTTCTTCTTTTAGATAAAATATTATGATCAAAATTTATAGCCTTATGTTTTTTCAAAATCACATGTAATATTTAAAGTTTACGGACTGTCAGTAAATCGGCAATATAATATAATGAATTTGTTGAAAAAAGGCGTGGTTTAAAATACATAATTTTTAGTAATCCTCTTTGAGCTCGTTCCACTTGTATAAAGTGAGTTTTTACAGCACCTCCCCATATCGATATGCAATATATCAAAATGGATTGTGCCAGTGCAACATGGATCTGATTTATTAAAGTTTTATTTGCAACATATCTTAAAGTTTTAAAAATCCACATTAACTTACGCAGTCTGCCAGCAACCAGATCAACATGAGGCAGCCATGAAAGTCGTTGGTCCACTAAGATCCCAAGATACTTTGTCGAGGTCACTCTATTTATGGTTGGGCAGTTGCAGTTTGCTTTTAATGACGTATGACAGCTATGAATTTTTATACTATTTGTGAAATCAGGTAGACTGCTTTTAATAGAAAACAAAATATAGTTTGTTTTATTACTGTTTAAAGTGAGCAAGTTGTGATTTAGCCACTCCGCGACCATCGCCAAGCCATTCTCTGCAACACCTTTTACATTACTCAAAGAGTCTCCAGTAAAAATAATGGCAGTGTCATCCGCATATGAGAAAATGCGGGTATTAGGAATGTTCATGTTACAGAGATCATTAATATATATTAAAAACAGGGTGGGCCCCAAGACGCTACCTTGTGGTACACTGTAGGTGATACTAGTTTGTGTACTTATGTGTGAACCTGTTTTTACTCTCTGAGTCCTACCAGTAATATAACTTTTAAGCAAATCAAGGGGCACACCCCGGATACCAATGTATTCGAATTTCTGCAAAAGAATGGAGCTAGATACGGTGTCAAATGCCTTCTTAAGATCAAGAAACACTGCGAGGCATTTGAGTTTGATATCGAGATTATCAACAATCACATACGTTAGAGCTTCTACCGCATCCTCAGTCGATTTGCCAGCCTGAAATACAAATTGTGAACTAGATAAAATACTAAACTTATTGAGAAAACTTACAAGTCTTTTGTTGATTAATTTTTCTAAAATTTTTGAAATTGCTGGCAGTACCGAAATTGGTCTGTAGTTGTTTATATCCTCCTTATCACCACCTTTATGTACAGGCGTTACAAGAGACTCCTTGAGCAAAGACGGAAATACACCTTCACGGAAGCAAAGATTGACCAAATGACAGAGACCCGGTATGTCAGAAGGGTGCAGGTTCAAGCCCTGCTCGTGGAAATTTTTTCAACATTTGTGTTTTTGTAATTTGTTCGCAACAAAATTTGCGTTAAAAATTAAATAAACATTTATAAATAGCTTGCCTACTTCTTAACTGATCTTTAGTATTTGTAAAATATTATGATCGGATGTTAATGACGGTAGTTGTTAACATTGAATGGGCGCCTTTGGCTTTCAAAGTAAAAAGTAAATAGTGTTGAATAATTTCGGCGGGCTGGTTAAAACCACGATAGCTCAACTGGAAGAGCACCTGACCCGGTATGTCAGAAGGGTGCAGGTTCAAGCCCTGCTCGTGGAAATTTTTTCAACATTTGTGTTTTTTTATTTTTTTATTAATGCTTTTTCAAAATCCGTTACTAATTTCGTTTTATTGTTTATTTTGTGAGCTTTAACATTTTTTACATGCAATAAAACCATAGCGTGGTCAGTTATTGTCGTATTTATAACAGCAACCTGAGCCACCTTTTCCTGTACAAGTTTTCATGTGATCCAAGGAATTAGATCCCCGCGTAGGAAAACTATGTCTAGTCATTAAACTATGAGTACCTAGCATATTCAAATAATTTAATCTATTGTTGCGTTCCTGACTTCGTTCCGAATCTTTGGAGATAATATTTATATTGATGTCACCAGTCACTATTATGTTTTGATATGAGTTAAGAGATTCCAAGTGCTCATTTAGTGAATTCACAAAAACATCACAGTTTGTATTGGGTGATCTGTATATAGCCAAAATAATAATTCTTTCTATTTGTACTTGTAGACAAGAGGCATTTGGCAACAAAATTTCTTTAACACTAACATCAATATCATTTTTTATATATACCACCACCCCATCATTTTGATTAAAGTATCGTGTTGTAGAATATGTCACATAATCGGTGATAGTAGGTATAGCCTTGTGGTCCAAGAGCCAACATTCGGTTAAAATAATCACTGTAGGGCTAGACCTAAAATTTGTGAATGAGGTTAGCAGATTATCAATATTACAATAAACACTGCAAATATTTTGAATTATTAATGTGAAATCACCATAATTTATATTTAGCAACGTTTCGGCATGTTCAATATCGCATTCTATAGAGCGAGCGAATTGTAATTGGTCTACGTTATATAAAATATTTGTCGACCTATTCATTAATAACAGAATTAAGAGAAACCAATGGTATTGAATAGTGCATCTGGATAATACTTTGGATATCTATGTTTACATCTCTGTAATTTTGTGTAAATATGCATGTGTGATTTATTAAGAACGTGTTAAAGTGCGAGCTTGTGTGTTTGTGTGTAATTGATTGTGTAAAGTGTGTAATAAAAATTAATATCATGTATTTGAAAATAAAACTGCATACAGACATTTTTCCTAACATACTAACAACCCCCAAATGAGTAACATCCTTAGGCTTATAAATGTGAAAACAAAATTAATGAATAAAAAATTACAAAATCGGTTTCAAATTCTTTAATTATTTTAATAACGAAATAACTGTGACTAAAGTGCGTTTTAAAAAAAATGCTCCTTTGGCCTCCTATTGTACACGCACATCAACCTACCACAAACTGTCTTTCCTCAATAGACTTTAAACTTTATGACTAAGGTAGGTATATGGTTAAAAATGTACTGGAGACATTTGACAGTTTTGGATAGGTTGATGTGCAGGTGTCTTCTGTACCAACATGACGGCGACGAAGGAACTCTTCAGTGAAAGGCACTTTACACGTTTTTTCCACAAATAGATCGATTTTTTATGTAAGTAATTGACATTTACCAACGTGATTTTTTTTGCTCGTTTTTGCTCGATATTGATAACGGCAACAGGTAGACGTTTGAAATTTTCACAGAATATTGAGTTATATTATACACTTTACAAATAAAATTATTAAATTAATAAAATAAAATAAATATTTTATAGCTCGCTGGTAACATTTAAATTGTGGAAAGTTAGTGATGTGATATAATTATCGATTATGTTAATTGTATTGAAAGGGGTGGTGCGCCGACATCTAGTAGAGCAATTATTCTGCTGTTAGCTGATTAATGCAATAATCATCTGAATGAAATCAAGAAATGTATTGAACAGATCGTGCTTAATTTGTTGGGAACCCAATCCATCCGCACCGTTGCGTCGATCCATTTTAATTTTTCTGTTTAACTACCTACGTTCAATTATTCTTTGAAATAGAGCATATTGAGCAGTTTGTAAAAAAGGCAGTTACTTAACAAAAATGATTTGTTAGGTAACTGCCTTTTTGACAAACTGCTCGAGTTCTATAATTAGAAATTAATGTAATCGGATATTCATATATTTCTTAATTATTGCTTTTATCAAATCTGTTACGTGGTTCGACTGAGGGTATTCAGAAAATTGATGAATACTAATGTCGTCAAAAATGGCAGTACCTATGAAGTTCCGCAGAATTTTGTTAATAATAAATAACCAAAATAAAATAAAAACTAAACAATTTTTTTTATGAAAATACGTACAGTCGAGTTCAATAATATGTATACACTTTTGAGATGTTGATTTTTATGTCTGTCAAAGTGTATACATATTATTGAACTCGACTATACTTCAGAAGGTCCAGAATACAACTTAACAATTTCTTTAGTTAGTACTGCGTCAGACTTCAGCTAACGTCTTCCAGATTTTTTAATTTCGAATACATCATCTGAGCAATGTATTGAACAGATCGTGCTTAATTTGGTGGGAACCCAATCCATCCGCCCCGTCGCGTCGATCCATTTTAATTTTATATTAATTTCCGAGGGAAAACAAAGTTATTACAGGAATCTCTCATAAATCATGTCTACAAATACTATTACCAGAAACCAGAATATCGATAATTGTTGGTACGATAACCTTGCACTGCACTATTTTTGCACAATTGCACAAAACAATGTTCATTGCTTTCTGGAAACGACGTAATTTACATTGACTATGTTTTTAACAAGCAATGTATATTTTTATTGAAATTGTTGTTTTTTTTTCACTTTTAACTAATTAAACAGTAAATACGAACGTACCGATGAAAATAAATGTTTCCATGTATAACATTAGATGTTTTACTTTGCTTCATGCTTGTCAAAATAGCACAAGAAGGCATATTTATGTAAATATTCCGCAAAATCACAGCTCGATAGTTCGCAAACGACTGAGAAGTGTCAAATCGTGAAACGGACTGGATATGAGTGTTCGCTCATATGAGTGGCGCGCGGGTTCCGCCCACTTACGACTTCTAACCTCTTTCTTGTGTTCTGTGGTTTAACCATTTAAATTAATCTTTAATATTTTTTCCTTTTACTTGTAATTTTTTTTCCTTTTCGTCGGTGAGCATGCGAAGCTGCGTAAAAGCAGTTTTTAAAAACCGCGTATCTGCTTTTGACATTGGTAGTTACTTCTTTAAAGTAAACAACATCGCTCGCTCACCGACGATATATGCAATAGTTGACCTTTTCTACTATGCATGTAATCGGTCTGTTTATATGACTGTTTGTTTTTTATCAAAATTAAAAATTAAAATGCATAGAAATGTAACAATGTTTCATATTATTCACCCTTTTACGAATCTACCTTTAATTTTTACAATTGTTTTTACCCTATCGTTTAAAATGTCATTTTCTATGTGTAGAATGACAAACAAATATTATAAACAAACCACAAAAGGATTAAATATTAGGTGTAGTATTCGTGTACGCTTTAAAACACAATTGTGTTTTCGTTATGTGATGCGATGTGCGCGTAAAGTTAAGTTAGCTGTTGTACGTCCAGCGGCGGGGAGTGTTCGCTGCGGGCGTTCATCACCGACTACGTGCGGTCGGGCGAGAGCGAGCGGCTGGCGGCGGCCGCGCGCGCCGCCATCGACGCCGCGGCCCGCGCGCCGCACGCCTGGCGGCAGACGGCCCGCGCACCCGCCACCAACGGGTATGACGCTTTATAAATAAAGGAGACGGTATAGATTTTATATGGAGCCTGGTACTGGAACACCGACTGCTTTGAAATTTAAACGACACAATGTTCCTATTTTTGTTTATCATTTGCCTAAATATCAGATTTTAAAGTACTCCCGTTTCTTAAATATTTAATTTCAAAAGTTCAACATAATAATTGAACTGGCAACATTGGCCGCTTCACGCCCCATTCACGATTCGTTGTGCGGGTTGCGGGACATGCGACGACACCAAGGGCTTGACCCAGTCAGTCGCGCCCCCGCGCTCTGGGTCGCGTCTGGGGACTGGCACACAAACAACAGTACAAGTAGTACTACACAATGAATGCGAAAATAAGAGAAGATTTTTATTTAAAAAAATATTGTTTGATTTTTCTACCATTTTGCAGAGTTCGGTTTGTCTATTTTAATGTGATAAGTACGACGTACACCCCGCCTTTATTAAACATGAAAGTCTCAAGCGTATGCTGTATGGACTTAGATTCCTTTGCCTTCCTTATAATGGGAATGGGACACTGACGTCACTGGTACAGAGTAAATAAATTGTAATCGGGGTGAACAACAACATGAAAATATGCAATTTTAATTTGAGATTTAAAATAAAACGGGAGTAAATTAAAAATTTAAAGAAATTGATAAAGTTAGAGCATACATTAGCTTTCGAATGATATATTTTTCATTGCTGGCGGTTTTCAACTACCACTCTTAACCGTTTCCTTTACATTTTAATCTTTAGCTCCTAGCGTGGGAGATAAATCAAACAGCTTGTTTGTTATCTATAGCAAATTACACATAATATACAGTAGTTTAACTGGGCCGTATTATTGAGTTAAATACCTACGGCTAGGCGGAGCGCTAGGGTCGGCGTCTACAAAAATAAAGCAGGCGTGTGTAGATTTGTATTGTAAGTACCTATGTGTGGAGTTTTAGGTTCAGGAATAAAACATAATGTACATAATAACATATTTATTTATTAATTACATTATTTATAAGTTTGTAACAGAAAAGTGTTTCAGCAGGAAGTTCAAAAAATTACATTGTCAGCTGGAAACAGCAAGTGTGTGTGCTCTAGATACAAAGTCCGAGTTGACACTACAAATCAAATCAAATCAAAATATTTATTCAGTTTCAAATTAAAAGTAATAAACTAAAATAAAATATAAAATAAAGAAGCGAAACTGAAAAGGACCCCCCACTCAGCACATGTTGCAGCATGAACATCACCTGCAGCGCTGATATTCTGCGGCGCCCTATTGTTTGTGTGTGTGTGGACCAGCAGAAGCAGAAACGGCAGGCGCTTTTATCCTTTTAAATAATTGGTAACATTATTTATAAAATAAACGTATATTATACTTAAATTATTAAGTTTAATGACGCAAGAAGTAACAAACAAAATTGGTTGGTATAAATATTTTTTTATCTTAAACTAGAACAGTGTCGTCTTTCACAGATTTATTTGTTGATGCAAAAAATACTTTTTATAATTACGTTTAAATGAACAAACTGTTTCATCTTCATCATCATCATAATTTTCTGCCAGTATCTACCTACAGCTGGGCATATGCATCCTCAAGAAGAATGTGTGCAAGAAACTGCACAGCTTAAGTAGAAGTAACGACATTTACAAAAAAAAGTTGTTTTGTTTGCGCACAGGTACCGCGTAATATTCTCCTGCTGCGAGGAAGGCTGGCAGGCAGTCGTGGATGCTGCGCGGGCGGCGGCGCGCTGCGGGCCCTGCGGCGGCGCAGAGGCACTACGAGCTACTACAGGTGAACAGTCTTATTCAAATAGGTATAAGGTTTAAAGTAAGTAAAGTTTTTTGATGTGTAACATCTTTCCTCTCGCTTTATTGCAATTTGGGAGTGATTTCGTGAAATGGGACGGAAGTGTGAAACAGGAAGTCGGGAAAGCGCGCAAGCGCGCGCCATTTTGTATATTCTGTAATCGATATTATGAACATGACATATTATTATTATATGTAACATACAGCGTTGGCGAGCCTCGAAAAACAGTCGTACTACGAAAAGGAAGC
The DNA here is from genome assembly GCA_947562085.1 of Eudonia lacustrata. NCBI lineage: Eukaryota > Metazoa > Arthropoda > Insecta > Lepidoptera > Crambidae > Eudonia > Eudonia lacustrata. Next base: position 1,777,563 of record OX387313.1, on the reverse strand, counting down.
GCGCTTATTAGTTCTGAATACGGTTTTAATTGCACATAGTCACCATCTTATTTATGTCTGCCGCCTTAACAGTAATTCGTAACCTTGTCGTGTTTCTACAGTTAGAGATAAGATAGACAGTTGAAAGTTTTAATTGTGATAACCCTTGGTAGGTGCTCTCGCGGCCCTAGCGACGCAGTGCCGCGCCGCGCATGCTCGCCTATGCCCCGGCACGGGGGCGGGGGCAGGGGGCGTGGGGGTTGGGGTTGGGGGCGGGGCGCGTGCAAGCCGCTGGCTGGGTGATGACGACATCGTACGGTTCCTGCAGTCGCTGCCTAACTGGCGGGCTGCGTTGAATATACCTCCTGCTACCAGCGCGCAGGTACGTCACTAAAAGGATATCATCATCATCTCAGCCTAAAAGACGTCCACTGCTGGACAAAGGCAAAAGGATATACTTAGTCAAAATTGTTCCTACAGCGATTTTATGCGTATTTATGTTATGAATAATTTCAAAAACAAACAGTCAACACACAAACGTATTCATATTGTAAAACTAGCCTAGAGTTTTAAATTTCATAATTATCATTTATTTTACAATAATACATTTTAAATTATTATACACCTATTACCAGATACCCTATAGATAAGACTAGATAATCATGAAGGGTTACGTCAACTTACATAATATACGATATTACTGATAGAGGTCACAACTCTTGGCCACGTGGTTAACCGCAAGTGTACGGTGCAGGAGCTGAAGCAGGCTTACGAGCGCGAGGCCGAGATCCTGGGCTCGAGCCTGGGCGACGGCGCCGTGACGCGCCGCGAGATAGTCTCCGACGTCACCGCGCTCACCGACCTGGCGCTGCTGGCCGAGTCCATGGTGAGTGAGATCAGAGGTTAAGGTCGAGCAAAAGTCTTTCTTGCACATATCGGTATAACTTCAAAGTTACGATTCTTTAAAGAAAAAAGCAGATTTAGCTTCCTATCTTCTTCTTCATGCCCTGATACCATACATACTTGGGGTCGGCGCAAAATGTCCGTTTCTTCCTCGAACATTTGCTATGGATTTGGCTAAGAACTTACGGCTGGCCGCCTGCCTGACACCAACCCTCCTTGGGAATTCTAGTGGTGCTTTACCCGCCGCGCGGGTGACTCAGGGTGTTTTTCGAATTGCACGGGGTCTTAAACTCCTTTAGTCGCCTTTAAGAACACCCACGGGAAGTGATGGGTTGGTGCTATTATTTGCCTCCGACACCACACGGACGGATTTTATGAAACTTTATATGCTTACTTAAGGGTGCGCCGTCCATAAGTGACAAGTGTCATATGTTTTATTTGAAATGTCGTCGTCCATATTTATTTGATGCCGCGCGGCCATACTAATTTTGTATGGGGAATTTAAGGTGCTTAATAAAAAATAATTATTTAAATAACCACTTGATGAATCGAAAATGTAGTCTAGCAATTTGTAGTTTATCCATTGATGATTGTTTAGACAAAATCAGAGGTACAATAATTTAGATAAACTATAAGAAATTTACTAAACGCCGCCACTCGTTTTCATGATTTTTGCCCAACTTTAAATGATATTGTAGAAAAAACTATAGCGTGTTATGAATTTAAGGTTCTGACAAATTGTAAACACGTTCCCTATGATACTAAATATATATTTTGTTCATTTAATACGATAGTATTTTCAATTATATCTACTTAACCGTAACTGCATTTTTGGCATTTTTTTGTCGGCGCACCCTTAAGGCGACACATCGCTAAACAATAAATCTCATACGGAGCGTTTGCACCCCGTACCATAAGAAAAACTGTTTTTTTTTCCTTCAAATTAAAACTACAAATTATTAAAAAAAATGAATTACAATTTTGAAGTGTGTGTATGTTAAGACTAATCTACTAAGAAAATTTAGATGCTTAAATCGGTCTGGTTTTCCTGTAAAATGCGAATCTATGTTTTAAAAGAGGTTACTTTGATATTTTTTTCTCTGTTATAAAAGTTGAAAAATCGTATTTCTGCAACTAACAAAATGAAGTAAATTAAATGAAAAATCATGTCATCAAATATCACTTTCATATGTTTTGTAATTGTTGGGAAAAATCAAGATCCCCGCCACGTAAATTTCCAATGCGTCGCCTTAACAGGTTGACCGCCGACAGGCCCGGACACAATAGAAATTCAATTGTTTGTCGGTTGTCGGACATATGGCGTTTAAAATGTTAAGGAAAAAACAGCGATAGTAGAAAACATTGAAAGAAACGTTGCTTCCATTGATTTTTTACGACGAACTTATTTAAATACCCTCACTTTAAAAAAGCCTTATTGCCTTGTATTGTTTTGAATTTTGTTTGTTTCGACTGTTGAAAGTAGAAGTGACAGTAATTTTTTATTTTAGGCAATAATATCTGTATTTTTTATGGCTTGAAACGATTTAGTAGCTCAATCTAAACAAACAAACTCTACATATTGGATTTTTGTTGTATTATTATTATTAAATAAATACATATGAATGTTACATCAGGACTGGCTGAGCACCAATATAAAGACGCTGCCAGCCATAGTGAGCGCGTCGCTGCCGCCGACCGGTGGGTTCAAGCTGAGCGACAAGTTCGTCGCCGACGTCCACTCTGCCGCTCTGATCTTTGAAGAGATCGGGCATAAGTGCCTTCTGTTTTTGCATTTGGAGGTTAGTGAATCGAACAGTTGTGTTGATTTTATAAATGAGGATTTCTTAGTACTTGACTTTTGATGTACAAATTTACACTGACAATAATTAATACCTAGTTGCGGCCAAGACTTGTATTTTCTCAAATAATGCGCGGGAGTTAAAATTGAATAGTAGATATGTAAAAAGTATGAGTAGAACATCTATCAACTTCACCAGTTGATGGAGTAGAAGAGTTTTGTACGCACCAATATTATGTTCATATTATTCTCTTTTTAATTATAAACAGCTATGATGACACGCGTCACACGAGCATGCAAGTTCGAAATTTAAATAAAATCCATGTTAGGTAATCTCCTTTGTTCCATGTTTACGAGTAAAAAGTTCGTTCCATTTTTAAATAACAGAACAAAATAATATAGATTCTCAGCCAGCAATGTAAGTAGGTACACTGCTCGCGTGTAGTACATCGATTTCAAATCATCTTGAAGAAGGTTGTCGAAATAACGACCTCATTTTCAAGCATGTTTGAGTATCGAGTAAACATGAGTTCGGGACTTCTTGGTGGGAAAGTGAAGAGCCACGTCTGCGGTTTTGTTTTATTTTCTAAAATTTGTGTTATGTTGAATATTAATGTGAAATAATGGTGGATTATTAACCGTTAAGTGTTCGTGAGTGTGCATGAGTGTTGGCAAATGAAGCAAAACAGTGCAACGTCACTTTTCGAATTCTCTCAAGGAGTCCACGTGAGGACTTAAGACTTTATTGGGTTATAGTCTTATTATGTTTAAATAATACACGATATAATAACAATGCGTGTATTGTGCTCAGGAGCAATTCACAGTGTGTATCAGTATTAAAGTACCATCACTTAGGTATTCTTATTATTACATAAGACACACAAGTAGGTAGCACACATCCATAGACTAATACGCAACAAGTCTGACCCAATTATTTTAAGTTTCTTCAATATTACTGTACTTACTGACTGTAATCTGTTATGTGTTATTATAATTAATGAATAAATAAAGCCCCACATCTTTACTGAGATACTCGAGGGCTCGGGAGGTATATCATTTCTCACTTCCCATTTTTATTATCATGCTTCATCATCATACAGGAAGGAAATATTGTTTATTTATGTATTATTTGTAAGAAAAATTACTTTGACACTGGCTAAATGTGCTAATCGCACGAAGCCATCAACTAAAGGAAAAAAAAACCATGAGTTCCCCGTTGCAGCTCCGCATCGAGTGCTTCTACTACCTAGGCCAGGAGGAGCGCGAGTCGGGCGCGGCGGCCGAGGACGCGGGCGCGGAGGCGGGCGGCGCCGCCAGCCTTGCGCACGCGCTGCTCGCCTTCCACGAGCGCGCCGCCGGGGTGCTGGCGCCCAACGCGCTCGCGGTCAGTCGATCATTATTTCAAATTTAAGCTTTTATCTACACTAATGTTGTAACATTCTACTTATGTTTCCAATACTTGACTTATAATTACTACTGTTATAGCGCAGACAACAAAACACTCAATTTAAGCAATTTCACATGATGGTATAATATCCACATCGATATCGTAAAATCTCATTATAACATCAATAAAAAACGACCAATTAACCTGGCGAGCCTTATGTCAAAATCCTCATACAAGTTGTATAAAATTTTGATATTAGGCTGGCTTTTGAAAACAGTTGGGTTATACGTGAAAACTTCGTCGAAACTACTAAACTTACATACACAAAACTCTTTGGTAAGATCTTGTGCCAATTAAATAAAAAAAGAACAGCGCGCGCTCGCTCCTGATTGGCCCTGCGCGCGCAGCTGCGCTCTCATTGGTTAGATTTTAATGGCGGCAAGTTCACTGTGACAATACACGTACGCGTGAATTTAATATTTCGCAATGTGTTTTGTTTTTAAAATACAAATTAAAAGTTAAAAATGGACAGCGACGATGATTTTTGTACGCCTCCGGATATTCTAGAATTGGCAACAAAAGTAACTCACAATCTTTTGCCAGAAAAATCTAGAAAATTATATGAAAAAGAATATAATAACTTTTTGGCATGAAAGATCGAAAAGAAACTACATCATTTTCTGAAAATGTCATTCTTGTGTATCTCAAAGACCTCTCCGACAAATTCAAGCCATCTTCTATGTGGGCTAAATATTCTATGCTCAAGTCCACACTGAGTATCTACAACAATATTGATATCACGAAGTATTCAAAAGTCATAGCGTTCCTGAAACGCAGTTCAGAAGGACACAAGGAAAAAAAGTCCTTGACGTTTACATCAGGTCAAATAAAGATGTTCCTGAAAGATTCACCAGATATTTTGTATCTTTTTGAAAAGGTAAGTGTATTTTAGTTCTGTTATTTAATCTACCTAGTACTTACGTACTACACACGCAAGTTATCTAGACACTCCGTTTAAGCGCTTTGTGTATAAATTAGGTAGTAGGTACCTACACTTTACTACTTCATAAATCATAGTTTTTGCCTTGGCTATGTACCTCAAGCTTATTATATCGTTTATTGTTACAGGTTGCACTAATCTTCGGCATAATGGGGGCATGCCGAAGGCAAGAGCTATACAACATCCAGTTCGATGAAGTCTCTAACATAGACGACAGTACAATCATGGTGAAAGTTTCGAAAACAAAAACGAAAATAGATCGTTCTTTCGTTGTGACGGGCAACTGCTATGCCGTATGTAAAAAATACATGGAACTTCGACCCACCCCCTGTCGAAACCCTGCCTTTTTCTTGAGCTATAGATCGGGGAAGTGCGTCGATCAAAGAACTGGTATTAATAAATTTGGTGCTCTGGGAAAAACTATCGCAAGTTTTTTGAATCTGCCTAACCCAGCGTTGTACACGGGGCATTGCTTCCGGCGCACCTCGGCGACCCTTCTCATAGATAGCGGTGGTGATTTGACCGCACTGAAACGACACGGGGGGTGGAAGTCTTCTACTGTGGCTGAAAGCTACATTGATGAGTCTTTAATGAATCAAATTCAAGTCTCAAATACGATCTTGAACAGTATAGAAAACAAGACGAATGAAGTAATTATAAATATTCCAACTCCGTCTACGAGCTCTACTGCTTGCCCCGCGACCGCTACAGCTGCTGGATCAATAATTAACATTAACTTTCAAAATTGTACCATCCAAAATTTGAACAATTATTATAAATAAACTATTGTCAGCTTTTACTCTTTTTGTTTGACTAATTGCATTAGTGAAGATAAAGTAGTGTATGCAACTGCATATAACACGGGTATTAAAACACTCGTTACTATTATGAAACTCGCTGCGCTCGTTTCATAAACTAACACTCGTGTTTTAATACCCTTCATTATATGACAGTTGCATAAACTACTATAAGAGGTTTCAAGCAACCGAGCTCAAGCTTTAAGGCGACGCATCGCTAAACAATTAATCTAATACGGATCGTTTGCGCCCCGTACCATAAGAAAAGCTGTTTTTTTTTCCAATTTAAACTACAAATAAGTTTAAAAAAATGAACTAGCATATTGAAGTATGTGTTAAGACTAATCTACTAAGAAAATTTAGATGCTTAAATCGGTCTGGTTAGCCTGTAAAATGCAAATCTATGTTTTAAAAGAGGTTACTTTAATATTTTTTTCTCTGTTATAAAAGTTGACAAATCACGTGTCTGCAACTAGCAAAATGAAGTCAATTAAATGAAAAATCATTTGCAATAAAATACTACATAGCGGATGTGGTGGACTGTATGGATTAATGATAAAAACTCTTCGATATATTTAAGTATTTATTCTTCGTGTCTTAGTGTAACTAGCTCGGCGTCCTCAACATCGGACTTAATGCCTGAGGCATTTTCTACCAGTCAACCATAGGGTGGTGCAGAAATGACATGGGAGGTGCAATTTTGAGAGACAACAAAAGTATAAAACAGTATAACAAAAAAAACAAACTTATTACATACACAAATATTGTATAAATTACAAATACATAAAATACTTGAAAAAAAATAAAATAAATATACCTACTTAACTTTGATGAAGAGGAGGCCTATGTTCGAAGACGAACCCAAAGGCTGATATAGATATAGATAGACCTACTTAACTTTATACTTTTTTTATACCTTATTTTATATGAAACAGCACGGTGGCGCGCGGATGCTGCTTATCGCTTGCGCCCTAAACAACCACGCTGACTACATTTAGCTGTATTCTTTTATTTTATTTTAGCATTTATTATTTATTTTTCAATTGGATATTATCAAAACTACTGATAAAGGTCACAGTTTTTGGTCACGTGACTTACCACAAGTGAAATAAAATACTTGAAAGTTTCTTTGCTAATGAAATATAATATTAAGTAGTATGAGGTTATGAGTATAATAACACACATGAACAATATTGTTTTCTAAGTTGTTCAGTCTCCCTGTGACCACGGACCCTGCGAAGGGTTCGAAACGTCAAGATAAACATTAATTAAAAGTAATGTGTAAAATAAACGCGAGTAGATCCGTTTGTTGTAAAATTTAAGTAAAGTAACGTAAAGTTGTTTCATTTCAACACATGAACAAATCAATTAATTTAGTGTTATAATTTTTTGTTGCAGTACATATTCGGCGGTCTGGGCGAGATGATGTCGGCGGGCGTGGTGTGGCGCTGGCAGGGCGCCATGGCGGCGGCGGCCAGCCCCGCGGCGGCCGGCGCGCGCCTCGCCACGCTGCGGCACGCGCTCGCCGCGCTGCAGCTACCGCACGACGGCCTGCACCGCGCGCACGCCTACCTGCATCTGCTGGCCGTCGCCGCCCGAGGTGAGCGGTGACGTCACGCTGCAGCTACCGCACGACGGCCTGCACCGCGCGCACGCCTACCTGCATCTGCTGGCCGTGCCGCCCGAGGTGAGCGGTGACGTCACGCTGCAGCTACCGCACGACGGCCTGCACCGCGCGCACGCCTACCTGCATCTGCTGGCCGTGCCGCCCGAGGTGAGCGGTGACGTCACGCTGCAGCTACCGCACGACGGCCTGCACCGCGCGCACGCCTACCTGCATCTGCTGGCCGTGCCGCCCGAGGGTGAGCGTTGACGTCACGCTGCAGCTACCGCACGACGGCCTGCACCGCGCGCACGCCTACCTGCATCTGCTGGCCGTGCCGCCCGAGGTGAGCGGTGACGTCACGCTGCAGCTACCGCACGACGGCCTGCACCGCGCGCACGCCTACCTGCATCTGCTGGCCGTGCCGCCCGAGGTGAGCGGTGACGTCACGCTGCAGCTACCGCACGACGGCCTGCACCGCGCGCACGCCTACCTGCATCTGCTGGCCGTGCCGCCCGAGGTGAGCGGTGACGTCACGCTGCAGCTACCGCACGACGGCCTGCACCGCGCGCACGCCTACCTGCATCTGCTGGCCGTGCCGCCCGAGGTGAGCGGTGACGTCACGCTGCAGCTACCGCACGACGGCCTGCACCGCGCGCACGCCTACCTGCATCTGCTGGCCGTGCCGCCCGAGGTGAGCGGTGACGTCACGCTGCAGCTACCGCACGACGGCCTGCACCGCGCGCACGCCTACCTGCATCTGCTGGCCGTGCCGCCCGAGGTGAGCGGTGACGTCACGCTGCAGCTACCGCACGACGGCCTGCACCGCGCGCACGCCTACCTGCATCTGCTGGCCGTGCCGCCCGAGGTGAGCGGTGACGTCACGCTGCAGCTACCGCACGACGGCCTGCACCGCGCGCACGCCTACCTGCATCTGCTGGCCGTGCCGCCCGAGGTGAGCGGTGACGTCACGCTGCAGCTACCGCACGACGGCCTGCACCGCGCGCACGCCTACCTGCATCTGCTGGCCGTGCCGCCCGAGGTGAGCGGTGACGTCACGCTGCAGCTACCGCACGACGGCCTGCACCGCGCGCACGCCTACCTGCATCTGCTGGCCGTGCCGCCCGAGGTGAGCGGTGACGTCACGCTGCAGCTGCCGCACGACGGGCTGCACCTGAGACAGTGGTTGCTCGTGCAGAGACGTCATACACATACGTGTCCCCAATGGCGAAAGCAACATTAAAGCAAAAAGAACGCAGCAGAATTTTTTGAGACCTATCTATGCATAGCCTGGGTTTGTGATTACCAATCCGCAAGGCAAGCGTATTGAGTAAGCCATTGATTTATCCATCAATTGTATCGATGACTTAACTTCAACTGCCTTTGCCAAGCAGTGGGATGTTTACATGTTATTTACTGACATACTTGTGTCTCACTGTTTTCGATTGTTTGATTTTGAAAGTTTTTGTCAATAACATACCGTTACCAGTATAAAGATATATTTTACCACGTACGTAGCATTGATTAATTGGACTGTACATAAAATAATCTTTTTCATTTAGCCCACCGGCATTACTTTATTATTAGTCTTTTTTAAATTAACGTCATTAATTTCGATATTGTCCTTCCACAGGAAATCGTGACATCGGTCCGCGAGAAAGGCGCGCAGTTCTCCGAGCTGGAGTACCTGAACGCGTTCAAGGTCATCGGCGCGCGGCGCGGCCTGTCGCCCGCCGACATGCGCGCGCAGCTCAAGCAGCTGTCCGCGGCGCTGGGGCACGTCGGCGTCACCGTCTAGCTGAAATCAACCTTATGTCCGTACGGTAAGTGTCATTGTCCTCTGTTAACTGGTCAATAATAAACAGCCCAAAAAAACATGATCCGTTTTCAAAGTGATCGATGCGCGGTGCTGGGACACGTCGGCGTCACCGTGTGGCTAAAATCAACCTTATGTCCTTACGGTTAGGGTCATTGTCCTCTGTTAACTGGTCAATAATAAACTGCCCAAAAAAACATGATCCGTTTTCAAAGTGATCGATGTGCGGTGCTGGGGCACGTCGGCGTCACCGTCTAGCTGAAATCAACCTTATGTCCTTACGGTAAGTGTCATTGTCCTCTGTTAACTGGTCAATAATAAACAGCCCAAAAAAACATGATCCGTTTTCAAAGTGATCGATGCGCGGTGCTGGGGCACGTCGGTGTCACCGTGTGGCTAAAATCAACCTTATGTTCTTGCGGCAAGGGTCATTGTCCTCTGTTAACTGGTCAATAATAAACTGCCCAAAAAACATGATCCGTTTTCAAAGTGATCGATGTGCGGTGCTGGGGCACGTCGGCGTCACCGTCTGGCTAAAATCAACCTTATGTTGTTACCTTAAAGGTCAACATACACCGCAGTGGCAGTGGCCAGCTATTTTAGTATCGCTTAAAATAGTCAGGTCGGACGCGACAAGCAGCCAATCAAAGCGATAACGGATGACTACTTTGAAGTGATACTATGCATTATCTAATAAAGATAAAGTTTAAAATTGTTTGATAGTGAAACTGCCGGCCGCTGTCATTTCTGTGTGAATTGACACTAAAGGCTATAATCCTTTGTTATTTGATTTAAAATAAACAGCCCAAAAATAAAGAACTTATGCACGTCGTCGGCGTCACCGTCTAACTAAACTCATCTGTAAATCATTACCGGGTTAAAATATTTTATCAACGGGTATATGTATATAACTAGCCCAAAAAGCCTATGGTTGACTGGTAGAGAATGCCTCAGGCATTAAGTTCGCCATGTAATATTTATGTTGCTAAAGTTTATATAAAGAATAAAAAGAAAGCATTTGTGTAAACATGAACGCGTTCAAGGTGATGGCGCGCGGCGTTGCTCGCGGCGCTGGGGCACGTCGGCGTCACCGTTTAACTGAATATAACCTTTTGTTATACATCACTTTAACCCCCGTATTAATAAACATAGTGTAAGCTTGGAGTAGTTACTCCATGTTTTGTTCCCGTCATGTAAACTACATTTCATATTAGAGTAAAAAAAACACAGTAACTACTACAAGCTTACACTTTGTTTATTAATAAGCCCCTGCCCCCTGACCATGAGCTCTTATAGCAGTATTATTGCAGTTGTGGAAAAGAGACGCAAATATATTCGCCGCTAAACGCGTCTCCTTTTCACAACTGCAATAATACTGCTATATGAGCTCGTGGTTACCCCCCTGAGAGTTTTAATCTTTTGCCAACAGATACCTAACATAATAAACGCTTCAAAGTGATCGGTGCGAAGCTCAAGCAACTGGCCGCGGCGCTGAAGCACGTCAGCGTCACTGTATAACTAAATACAACCTTATTACATAAATCTAGAGGTTATAATCCTTTGTTTCAGAATCAGAACCAAAATTATTTATTTGTGAGATGTAGGTTAGCATTACAATATAACTATTTAAACTATCATGGTCACTAGCAATAGAGTAATTATTAACGGGATTCTTACCATGTTTATTATTTGTGAGTATCCGATATTTCGGCACAGTTGCATGCGCCATGATCACAGGACACAAACAAATAATACACATGGTAAGAATCCCGCTAATAATAATACTCTACTAGTATTACAATGATGAAAATTTATAAAATTGTTAGTTATTTTGTCAACGGGTATATAATAAACAGCCCAAAAGTGAAATTATTTGTGATCGTCGACGTCACAGTCTAAATAAACTCAACTTTATGACATAATTATAGAGGTTATAATCCTTCGTAAACTGGTATATAATAATCAGCCCAAAAAGAAACGATTTATGCACCTAAATCAAAATTACAGCATGCGTTGTAATGACAGAATATATTTAATGTTTGCTGAATATACACTGGCCTGCAAAATTAAGTATCACACTTTTAAAATTGCAATAACTTTTTAAGTACACAAGATATACTTTCGAAACAAAAAGGAAAATGTTACTAATGTATGATTTACTTTAGTTTTAAAGAAAGCTGATAAAAATTGCTGCATTGCAGTTTAGAAAATAAATAAATATTAAAAGTGTAGTACTTATTTTTGCAGGCCAGTATAGTAAATGTTAAAATAATATCTATAATTAGCAGCAGAAAACCGGTCGTTGTGGAGATCCTTGGGAGAGGCCCTTGTCCAGCAGTGGCCGTCTTTTAGCTGAGATAATGGTGATACTGATTAACCCCCTTATTCATAAAAACTATTTAAGCATTTTTTTTAGTTAGGTAATTATTGTTTTGTCCACGTCACACAAACGTCATTATGTATTTGAGAAAAACAGACAAAACAATAATTACTTAACTAAATAATGCTTAAATAGTTTTTATGAATAAGGGGGTAAGTGTTTATTTGCTAACTTTAAAGTGCCTTATATCACTTTTAAATTTTATTATCCAAAGTTATGTTAATTAACAGTTTAATAACTTATTTATTACATTATTAATTTTCTAAGTTAACTGCTTGAACGGCCAGCGACCACCCACGAAGTGCCCCTAAACGGCCACGTCATTCATCACGTAATGGCGGTGTCGGGTATTGTTTACAATAAACGTTATTTATGAGTCTGCGTTGGCGCGCGTCGCTCTTAAGTGGTGTTTTTATCGTAGGCGATAAGATTACACTACTACTGTTCAAGGTTTGTTTAGATTAGACGATTCTTATTGTAAATAATCAACACTAAAGTTGAAAAATTGCGATTTTTGACATTTTGCTTCATTAAAATTCTTATATTTCTAAATATAAATCGAGGACCTATACATTTTATGATTTTAAAAGCATTGTAAACATATTCCCAAGCTATATTAATAAAAAACACGCTTAATCCCGGGGACATTTTTTTTTATACGAATTTTTAAAAATTCTGCCTACATTTTTAGTTTATGAAAATTTTATTTTTTAATTTTAAACAATAAATTTTTCAATGAACCTGGCATTTACGTCAGAAATAATAATATCACCATTAAGAGTATTTAATACTATATCAGATTTGTAAAAATGAGCAATTATAATTAAAAGATTAATTAAATATGTAATTTCAAAGACTAGTAAAATCAGTCCCGGAAAAAAATAAAAAATAAAAAAAAAAGTTCTTTAAAAAATTTACTACGTAAATATTATAAATGAAATAAATAAAACAAAAACATAATTAAATACTGTATTTAATAGGCTTTCTAACAATGTAATACACTTGTCTTAACAGGAATACCAAAAAATGCAGTTAGTTTCACAAAAGCACAATGACAGATGACAGATGACATCAAAATGGCGGATGACAGATATCAGATTTCAAACGCTCCTGTAATTTAAATGGCTGATTGGATTGGAATGTTCCCATAGTAAAAAAGCTTGGGAATTTAATGCAGAGTTATATACAATTTAAAGTAAACGAATCGGAAACTTTTTGTAAAAAAATGGCGCTAAACGGCCAACGCCGTTTTTTGTATGCATTTCTGGGTACTGTAGTACCCATGGCCGTTTAAGGGCATTTGCGTTTTGGGTACTGTAGTACCCATGGCCGTTTAAGCGGTAGACGAAAAATATTAAGTTAAATGTAAAAGCTTTACTTATACGCTATATCTACTCGAAAATATATTTAGTACTCCACCACATGCAGTTTTTGTGTGTTAACACATTTTCAGTATGAAAATAGCATATAACTAAGTGAAAAATAAAGTGACACTTAATTTATTTGCATACAGCATTAAATAACTTTTATTATTTATATGGTACTTTATAAAGTAATTACTATATGAAGTTATTGAAATACATTTTTTATTTACGAACAAAAGTGTTTTATTTAGAAACCCAATAAGATAAATTTTATCGTATTAAATTACTTTGTCTATTTTCCGGGTATAAATGGGCGCTATTTGTAATATTCCTGGTAAGTCTAATAACAACAATTAATATTTAATGAAATAGTTTGAAATAATGCACTGGTATCCTGGTAATGTTACCACATATATTGTCTGAATGTAAAAGAGTGTAAGGCTTGGGTTTAGAGTATTTATGCGCGAATGTGTATAAAACGAGGTTGCTACGTTATTGTAAAAAAATCAGAGATTCTATTGCTCATATTAATTTTGTGAGGAAACAGTTTTCTAGCAAAAAAAAATTATTTGAATAATAATCACATTACGTACGATTTTGACGTATTGACATTTACAGATTACACATTTAAGTGCTACAAGCATAGATTTAGTATATAGTTATAGATTGGCAATACAAAAGAGAAAGATTATAGTATACGTATGTGTTAGAGCGAGATAGATAGACGAGACCATTCATGTACACGCTATCGGCCTGTAACGGCCTGGAGTCAATTGCGAACAAAACAAATACCGCTTATTTTTGTAAAATCTGAGATTTAAAGTGTAAATTAGTATATATATGAGACGTGAATGACGTGATTAATTATGGTTACGTGTGCTGTACCTAGATATAACTCATCTAAGAAAGAAAACCCACATAATTATACATTTCACACGTTGTACAATTTATATTGTTTATCAGTTTAAATGCAATGTTTTAGATCTCCTACAAAAGTTTTTCTACACGCAAAGTTATCGCCTTTTATCACATTATTGCTGTGATTGCATAGGAATTCATTTTAAAATAATAACAAATACGTGAATTCCTACTATTCCTAACCTCACTTTTGTAGAGATTGACACTATCGATAACTTCTTATCGAAATGTTATTGAAATGTGATCGAAAATCTTATCGAAACCGGCAAAGGTGTGCTTTGAATTTCTTATAAATGTATGGAATGAAATATGTACTTATATTTTCTTTTTTTTTGGTAGTATAAAAATTATAACTAAGAGAAGTTAAAAATATATATAGGTATTTAAAGAACACATAACTTTTACAAATAAAAAAGGGACTCCAAATCGCTGCCAAGCGGGAGAGTGCTGACCAATGACCAAACTTAGGCGTTAGCCAAAATACGCACCAGCTCGAGGGTCACCAGGGGGGTAACCACGAGCTCTTATAGCAGTATTATTGCAGTTGTGGAAAAGAGGCGCGAGTATATTCACTGCTACACGCGTCTCGTTTTCACAACTGCAATAATACTGCTATAAGAGCTAGTGGTTACCCCCCAGTGGTCTTTATAAGTCGATCGGAAATTTCTTGAAAAAGTTTAGTAAGTTTAGTTTTTAAGTTTATTTCTTATTAATTTATATTTTTATTTTTGGAGTTCCGTAGCCAAGTGGCTCCATCCTACTAATATTATAAATGCGAAGTTTGTGTGTATGTTCGTATATTTGTTGCTTCTTCACGCTGCAACGGATGGATGGATTTGGATGAAATTCGGCATACAGATAGTTTATAACCTGGAATAACACATAGGATTTTTTATTCAGATATTATTACGGGAACGGGAACCACGCGGGTGAAACAGCGAGCGCCCGCTAGTTGTAAATATAAAACCACCTATTAATAAACTTATTTTTTTACTAGCTGACCCGGCGGACTTCGTACCGCTTTGACAGTTTCCATGACAACAAAACAAACAATTTATGTTTCTCACCGTTTAATTAAACCTTCCCTGAACTTCCACAAATATTTCAAAATCAAAATTAGCCAAATCTGTCCAGCCATTCTTGAGTTTTAGTGACACAAACGAACAGCAACTGATTTTTTTATTTAAAGAAGATAGAATATGTATACGTATTACTCTATCTTTATCTATCTATCTATATTTATATATGTATATTTTTGTACGTATGTGGGAAGCCCGAGGCACATACACTAATAATGCGCAAGATGCTATACCTAGCATACTAGACCTACGTGCGCCATTACGGTCGCGACCAGATTATTTATTACTTTCACGTGCAACCTAAACTGGATAGAAATCACTAATCTGTTAATATCCGGTCAATCATACAACGATTATCATATAACAGCACGAAATGTTCAAGCAGAACCTCAAAGCGCTTACGAACTTCATTGTAAAATATCATGTCTTCGGAGACGTACGATGTTGGATGTATTCTGTAGAGTGGCAGAAGAGAGGACTGCCTCATGCGCATATTCTACTGTGGATGGTCGAAAAAATAAGACCAGATGAAATTGACTGAATAATTTGCCCAGAAATTCCCGAAGTAAATCTAGAATTGTATGAAATAGTGAAGAAGAACATGATTCATGGACCGTGTTGTGAACTCGACTTGCATTACGCGTACGCCGACCGATATTTTGACGCCTCATTCTTTAAATCAATAACATTATATAACACTACGATAAACCTTCAAACACACGAAACACCGGTATTACTTTTGCAAAAGAAGCGATACTGACGATGACGTATTGTCCGTTTGAAGTTGTCAAATGCTGCTGAAGAACTGTACGTCATTCTGTCACACTCACTCACTCACTTTTCATAACATGATATTTTAAAAAATCATATTTTAGTAAAAATATCTTTTTTTCTTATAATTTTCTTCTGTACAAACCTTGTCCTGACAATAACAAACTCAATGAAAAAGGATTATCCAAATTTTGTGCAGCCGATCCAGAAGTTACGCGCGTACATACATTTCAGTGATTCATTTTTATTTGTATAGATAGATTAGAATAAAATATGAAGCAAAATTGCAAAATGTAGTATTTAAAAGAAAGCTTATGATATTTTTACAATAAATTAATTCTTTTTGGAGGAAGATAAAAATTCAATACGTTCTGTCTGTAGTTTTATTTAAATTCCTTAAAACTTAAAGATATTTACTTTATAAGTAGATCTGTGTCAGCAGTCACGAGACGCTGCAGACTGTGTCGATAATCGAAGTCGAGGCAGGCACGCGCAGCACTATTTGCCTCGCACACATGCGCATCACACGCACACTGAAGTATATCGTTTTTGGTCTCGCCTTAATTATTCCATCGCCAATCTATAACTATATACTAAATCTATGGCTACAAGGATCATTTGGCACATGAGGGCGTGGGTGTGAAGTTAGGGTTACCAGCTACAAAAATATCCTTAGTTTACGGGAATTGTTTAAACCTGGTTCCGTATTCTGTAATTAAATTTTAATTTAGGAAATGTTTAAATGATAGAATTTATTACATGAAAATAAAGTTAAAATGATGTGAAAAAATTAAACAAAAAACAATTTTTCAAATTTATTTGCTATAATTATGTTCTGCATGAACTTTGTCGAGAGGTTGCATTGCATACTATTAAATTCTTCATCATCGTCACTGCTATCTTCACTTTCAGAGCATAATTGTATGGTGAAAGGTTCGTCCAAATATAAACCTTTTTTTCGATACCCTTCTTCTAGTTTCTTGACGTAGGCGCAAAGATTGCGCCATTTATCGACAGGAATGGTATCGAAAGCATTCTGTACCATTTCTGGCATTTGATTGGATGACTTCCCAATATTTACCTCAGATACTTTTCGTTTCATGGATACCCAGATCATTTCTATGGGATTTAGATCGCAATGATACGGTCGGTGGTAAGCGCGATATCAATTAATTATTATTAATTTATTATTTTATAAATTATCATATTTTTTTTTAATAATTTGAAGGAAAAATTATGTTTCATAAGCCTACAAAGTGTGAATTAGTATTCTTGGTAAGTAATAACGGGGACATTTACAAGGTATGCTATGATATCATATCACTTACCTGTTGCAGCTGCGACGCGCTCATTTACTCTTTCAAATGGAATAATCGGGGCGCTAGATTGTTTTTCTTTCATAAAAAATCCTTCCCTTTTAGCACCATCTCTCTAGCACTACTTCTTATCACTTTTCGCATATTTTGAGATATTTTTATTTAAAAAGCGTTATCTTAACTTCTACTGAACATCGAGCAAACCTACGGGCGAGCATGTTGCTTCTCACCGCTAACGCTCTGCGCTCCCTCTCGATATCAAGGTCGTCCGTAACTATGTGTCCTAAATATTTAACCTTTTCACCGCCCAACTATCCTGCACGCGATGTCCCGCTGTACGCCAATGTATAAATGTATTTTAATAAAGTAGGTACAAAGAAGAACTTCTATAGAAGTGCTGGCGTGGACGGCACGAAAATCTCGAACTTCTATAGAAGTTGTTGGCGGTAAAAAGGTTAAAACTACTTACTACATCGAATGTAGTACTATTTAGTACAATGGGAGGCGCATAGTCAGGAGTCATTTTACCCGCCCTAAAGGCTAGAACCCCGCTCTTTTTGGAGTTGTATTTTGGACCATGTGTCTCAACATACTTCTCACAGCAACTTAACAGTTTTTTGAGCGCACTGACCGCTGGGCTCAGCAACACCATGTCATCTGCATAACTTATGTTATTTACACAAACATTATCGACATGACATCCTACTCGCATGCTGCTGAGCTCAACAATCAGCTCGTTCATGTACAAAGTCAAATAAATTGGGTGAAGTTAAACCTCCCTGCCTCACTCCGCACTTTATCCTATACTCGTCTGACAACTCATCGGCCCACCGTACATAATTTACCTGGTTTGAATTGCAGTATTGAAACAGAGTGCGAAGTTCGACGGGTAAGTTAATTCCTTTAAGTTTAGCCCAGAGCATGTCATAAGAAACCAACTCAAATGCCTTCGACAGGTCCATAAAACAAGCATACACTGGAGTGTGCCTCTTAGTATAATACCTGACAGTATGCTTATGACACAAGTAAGTAAATGTAGGTAAACTCAACTCAACACTCTGGCAACACTGGTCCCTTAAGTTATTATTCTGAGCTTACATTACACTACGACTTCTTGGCGGGAAAGTGAAGAGTGATGAAGGGAAAAATACTAATGAAATTAAGAAACTAGACAGACAAGAAGTGTCTAGAACGAACGAATAGGCTTGATTGATTTCATCCGGATCCGTAAAACAATAAACAAAAAACATTACAAACATTGACGACTTCTTCTTTTGATTTATTTTCTAAAATTTGTGTTATGTCGTATATTAATGTGAAATAATGGTGGATTATTAACCGTTAAGTGTTGGTGAGTGTGCATGAGTGTTGGCAAATGAAACAAAACAGTGCAACGTCACTTTTCAAATTCTCTCAAGAAGTCTCCGCGTGAGGACTTACTATAGAAAGCCCCACAATGCCCCACATCTTTACTGAGATACTCGAGGGTTAATTTCATTAGCATCATGTATGATGATGATGAATGAGAAGTGAGAAATGATAGACCCCCCAACCCTTCATACTAATGATGGTTTTTTTTTCCTTTAGTTGATGGCTTCGTGCGATTAGCATATTTAGTCAGTGTCAAAGTAATTTTTCTTATAAGTAATACAATTAAACAATATTTCCTTCCAGTAATGATGATGAATGATAATAGAAATAAGAAGTGAGAAATGATAATACCCCTAAGAAACTAATGATGACAGACAGACAAGAAGTGTTTAGAACGAACGAATAGGCTTGGATGATTTCATCCGGAGTCGAAAAACAATACACAAAAAAAACATACATTGACATTGACAGTTGACGTTTGGAGGACGGAGATTTCGAGACTTCTTGGCGGGAAAGTGAAGCGTCATGTTTGCGGTTTTGCTTTATTTTCCAAAATTTGTGTTATGTCGAATATTAATGTGAAATAATGGTGGATTATTAACCGTTAAGTGTTCGTGAGTGTGCATAAGTGTTGGCAAATGAAACAAAACAGTGCAACGTCACTTTTCAAATTCTCTCAAGAAGCTCGCGTGAGGACTTAGTAAAGCCCCACATCTTTACTGAGATACTCGAGGGGTTGGGGGGTATATCATTTCTCACTTCCCAATTCTAATATCATTCATCATCATCATCATATATGAAAATATTGTTTATTTATGTATTACTTAAACTAATGACATGGCAGCATGGTCTATGACCTTAGCCGGTTCCTCAAGGAACAAACTACACTAAAAAAAAAAAAAAGGAGGGAGATTTCGAGAGTTCGCTAGAGATCGGACGCACACTCGTTTCGCGTCGTTATATTATAGTAATAATACGTTAATATTTTTATACTTATATTATACTTTTTGACTCATTCCGTTAGATAGTTTTACGGCGTGGTATTTTTGTTTTAACTTTCTGTTAAAGGCTTTTCCTCCGCCCATTATGGCTGATTCGGATTTAGCGGAATTAAGGAAACAATGTATTACCAGTCTTTATTTGTGCACCGACAACGTATCGAAATATTTAGATGATGAAAAGGAAGCCGAATTTGATAAACTTAAATGTTACGTTGAGGACTATTGCCTTCTAGAGGCTCAACAAGATGTTGCCATTCAAGCATTGGAGAAAGCAAAAGTAAGTCTTGACGAAGCCCCTGGCTGGTTGCTGTAGGTGACGTCGCAAGCAAATGATATATTTCTCTTTATTTCAGAGGGAAACAGACAATTCAAATATCGAAACACTAGAAGAAAGATTTAAAGGCCATCTAGCTAGTATGGCTGGCAAGCGACTCAATGTAAATAACCACCCTTTCATGTTGGAATTGAAGAAACACATACAAAAAGGGCAACATTTAGCTAGACGTAAGTCTTTGATACATAACACAAGTACCTTACTATTCTTAGTTGTTACACTCTTGGCAGAGTGGTTGTTGTCTATACTTCGGTTCATAACAACTTTTTGAGAAAATAGTGCAGTGGTGTCCCCTTGCCTACTGTACCAAGTCTTTTTGGAGTGATTTAAACCCCAGGGTCATTGAAGTCTCTTCCAGCCAGATACGGGTGTCCGACAGGACATACGGTTATATTATTAAGGAAGCGTACGGTTATATTGCTCGGTCACCAGCCTCGTTCGCTATCTAGCAGGGATAATCACAGCGTGCAGGTGAGGTTGACAATAGGGTTGGGTATAGATCTTTTTTCCGTTCTCCCCAACCTGTACCTACATTTCAGTAAATAAAAATATTGTTAATGAATAGGGACATGAAGTGCTTAATGCCACAATACCTACTCAGTTAGTACTGAATACACTGATGAAAGTCATAACCGCCTCTGTGGCCTAGTGGCTAAAACCACCGGTTTAGACCTAGACGTCCCGGGTTCGATTTCCGGCGGGGGTTCATGTTTGTGTACTTGGTTTGGTTGGTGGTAGGGCTTGTTTGTCTCACTAGTTCACACCAGTTGAGGATCCCGGGTGAAGTGCGCTTTCATCATTGGCCTTATCATCACTTAACATCAGGTGAGATCAGGGCACAGTGCTTACCCATAAATATATTTAAAAAACTGAAATTCACCTATTCTGAGTTGAAAAAACTACAAGTGTGCTTGTATGGAGACAGCATAGTTTTAAAATTATTCTAAGTCTAATTTGATACGACTGCAATGCCTATCTGCGTTTCGTTTCATGATAAAACGCAAGAAAGGTTCCGTTACACGTAGCTTCAAACACGTTTATATAAAAAAACCACGCATCTCCGCAGGGTGAGGGGGGTGTTGATTGAAAGGTACCCCTTTACCACCTTTTACCACTTTTTTGGTTACCACCAACCCCTATAAAAATCAACCCTTATCAAATCCAAATTCGGAATGCAAATTACAAATGCCAACCCCTTATGATTTTGACTTATTAAAGCTATTATAATTAAATACTTATAAAATACAGTTATTATAATTTTAGCTATTATAATTTTCAGAAGACTTAGATGATTCGGATTTGTCAATCACTGAATCCCAAGACCAACATGTAAGTTTTAGTATTATAATAGTAGTTTCAAATATTTAAGAAAAACATCTTTATGCATTAATTTAATAAGAAGTTGTATGACAATTTTTTTTATGTATATAAATGTTTACAGATTGATCCTATAACCAAAAAAGTGATTGTGGACCCAGTTAAGAATACAGTGTGTGGCCATGTTTACGAGAAAGAGTCCATAATAAATTTAATAAACAGAAAAAGCTCAACTAAATGTCCAGGTATGTTAAGAATTCTATAGACTATTCTTCAACCAAAACTATAGTATTGTGAAAATGTGTTTATAGCAGGGCTTTAAATAACGTTTAGAATTAGGTAACATTACTACCGCAAACAAAGATGCTGTTAAAAGCAAAGGTAACATTATGCTTGGTATTGTTACCTGGGTGGCATTTTTACTGGTAAATTTGTGTCGCCACTGTTACTTGGGCACGACTATGGATGAAAACAGTTATTCCACCTATTTCTACCAAAGTATTTCCCCCAGGGGAAATAGTGTATATGCACAATGCAAATGCAAAGAAAATGTAAAATGTCAATGTAAAAATGCAGGCGAGATTTATCAGAATGAAAGGCACGAGAGTTGTCATATTGGCTTCTAATAAAACACTAAAGTTAAAATGCTATACAAGTCAAAGTGCAGTGATCGGACGCAGGGTGGTGGGCTTAAAATCGGTCACCGTTATTGCTGCATCTGTCATATTTAGTTGTAAGTGTTGTAACTACTTATATAAAAAAATGTTAACATTTACGTGCATCCTACAAATAGATTTCCATTAATTTCTACTACATTATCAGAATGTTCTATTTAGTATGTGAGCAGAATTAATAATGAATATGTTTTTAATTTCATTAATACTACAATTAGTAACTATGTCCTCGGTTTCTTTGTAGTTTTTAAGTTATGAAAGTAATTAATTTTTTGTTTGTTTAAAAATATATATTACTTATAATAAATATTTATTTATATAAAGACTTTTGTTTGTGTTATTACGATTATTACTACATAGACATTATAAAGCATGTTGTATTAGAGTAGTAGAAATGAATCGAAATCTATTTCCCCTGGGGGAAATACTTAGTTAGAAATAGGTGGAATAACCGGATGAAAACACCACAAGGCGAACAGGCCATGAACCACCGTGTGGACCCAGTATGGATTGGCGGTTGGCTACAACTGCATATGCAGCTGGGACCAAAGGCTGTATGTGCATACCAAAGAACGAAAAATCTCAAGATGATTTTTTTTATTAAGTACCTATTTGATAACCGGCCTTTGGTAAAGTTGCTTAGCTTCAGCAATTGTAGACAGTGTGCGTTAAACACAGCGCCATCGAGCTCCTATAATATTTGGTACAACATGTATTTTGTTCTGATCAGTGGCGGGCTGCGGCAACCGAGGGCCCATACAGCGGCAGCACCTGATCTCGGACGAGGAGCTGAAGTTCCGCATGACCCTCACGCAGCACTCCACGATGCTGAACGAACGCTCCGTCACCAGCCTCGATGACACCACGCCATGACAAGGCTGGGGAACTGGGTCGATGGTGGCATTGTTCTATTGTACGGGTAGCAACGAAAGTAGCTGATCACCAAAGATCGGAATAGTTAGAGCTAATTAACATAATTTGATTGTTAAGGGTGCGCAGACCAAAAAATGCCAAAAACGCAGTCACAGTTAAGTTGATATAATTGAAAATACTATCGTAATAAATAAACAAAATATACATACCTATATTTAGTATCAAAGGGAACGTGTTTACAATTAGTCCGATCCATAAATTCATAACACACCATTGAGTTATAATGTACTACGTACTAGAGGAGCTATCCCAAGCAAAAGTCTTGTTCCATTTTGTTAAAAGTTAAAACAAAAGTGCGCTGCAGCGCTAAAACAATAATTTATCGTTTTTCTGAACAATCCAAACATACAGCGCTAGACCGCTTCTAGAGTATTGTTTTCTCGCGACCAAAAGGTCAAAAGCGCCACCATTTGCGCGTCGCTTACGCGTTTTGTTCAACCATGTTCAACGTAGTGCAACATATAATAGATTTTACACTGCAGAACGGACATAGTTATTGTGCGTGTTTTCTACCTACCTTTCATTAGAATTCAAACTTGATTACATAATTTATTATTTTAGATTAAACCACAGATAATACTATGGCTTGATGAAATTAAAAAAACACTTTGCGTTTATATATGACCAAATACGTTTACATGCGTACTGTATATTCTACCTAGGTAGTAGGTACTTGATATTTTGTGTACTAGGGTAGGGAATAAATAAAAAAAGTATTTCAATGGTAACAAAATATTTTAATTTCCTTGGAATAATACAAGTTTAGTAAGTTTCTGCCGTTTAGTATAATAATCAACAGTTTGGTCAGTTTTTGCTTCATGATGCAATCTAATTCTTGTGTACTGATTTATTATCGCTCGTATTAAATGGATTCTGTGGTTGAATGTTGACGGCTGATTAAGTGAATGATCGTGTAAATTTGCAAATACGTCTTTCCCGATGAAATGCTTTAGAGTGTTGACTGTTATATAGTGAAAGTCATATTTTGAGGCCAGGCATTTTTCACCACTTTGCCGTATTAAATTACGTATTATGTTTTCTGTAGCTAAACATATTATATATAAGTCTTCAACAGAATAACATAGTCCACCCATGTCTTTTATAGTTATTAGTGCATGGTGTGGCAGTTTTTTTGTTGTTGTTAAACTGTCAACGCATTCCTCACATTTAATTTTTTTTGTTAATTGTCGAGATACATATCCAGATATATATCCTACTATTACTTTTGACTCACATGTCAATGAATTCTGGTCCAACATTTTTGAAAAAATATTGCAATTTTGTTCAGCTTCCATATTGGACGGCAGCAATCGTGTACTTTCTAAAATTTCATAAGGTTGTTTTTCATATTTATTTGAACAGGCCGTACTGTTAATTATGTCTTCAGATTTCGAAGTCAAGATTGTGAAATTATCCAAGGGTATGCAATTTCCTGAAAACGACGACCGAAGTTCTAGATGATTTAAGGTTTTTTTATAAGCTGATCTAAATTGCAATACATTTGGGTTATTATTATAGCCGCCATGTCTCCTTAACAACCCAAAAAATAGTTCGAGATGATCTTGAGAAATTCGGTACATAGAAACATATTGAAGCACCTTCTTATCCTCAACTATGTAGTTGTATAGCGCTTTAAGTGATTCGATACAAATAATTGCACCAACGAATCCTGTTTTACTAGCAGACTCGACTACTTTTTTCTTCGAGATTTGCAATATTATCCTGGAAACCCGATGGTTTCGTTTAATTAGTCGTCTTGATTTAAATCTAAATTTCAATTCAAGTATATATGATTTTACTTTATCTAAGAACGCAAATATTTCGTACTTGCTTTTGGTATCAATAGGGCGTTTATATCCATAGAAATGACATTTTCTGGAATTCAGAACGTCAAAAAGGTTATTCATTAAAGTAATAAAATTCACTGTTCCTGATGAATCTTGAAAACGTGTCGAATTCAAAACTTCGTCACACAGAACTAAAGCCTTTGCAACGCTCATGCTCAGCAGCTGTGTTGCAAGTTTAACCTTCATAATCTGCTGTCGGAAATTCAAATGACGTGGTGTTAACTTGTTTGCAAATCGTAAACCTTCATTTTGTTGTAGTTTATTAAGATTTATCAGTAGTTGCCATTTGATTTCTTTGTTATCTTTATCGAACAACAGTCTTTTTTTCTCAAACGTGTTTCGTATTAGTTTTATAACATGACAAGGGTCTATAAAAATACAAACATTTTCACCCGTGGAAGGATGTGAAAAGTAAGTCTTCATATTATTAACATCAGATAATTTGCAGCCCAAAATTTCAGCAGCGCTGAAATTCGCAGAACAGCCATCAAAAGTGAGACTTAAAACTGTTGCACCAACTTCGTGGCACTTTTGCAAGCACATTTTTATCAAATTAGCTTTTATTTCAGCATTCACACCGGCCACCAAAAAGTACCCAACAGGTAATTTCCAGTTGTCATTTAGGGCAACTAGCATAAATACCAATGCTTGTGTTGCAACTGTTTCTTCTTCTTCACCTTGCATTGGACCTGCTCCGAAATTCACTGCACCCAGTTTTTTATTATTATGAAATAATTTTTGCC
This sequence comes from Eudonia lacustrata, assembly GCA_947562085.1. NCBI lineage: Eukaryota > Metazoa > Arthropoda > Insecta > Lepidoptera > Crambidae > Eudonia > Eudonia lacustrata. The sequence continues at coordinate 1,752,232 of OX387313.1, read as the reverse complement.
TTCTGATCGCCATTTCGTCAAAGACCAATGTGCATAAAACAGGTTTATTGGCATTTGCGTTGGATTGGCATTTATTTTTCAACGCTATAAACGCTTCAGTTGTTAAGCCAGGTTCAGCGTTAACCGTCGAATACCATCTGCATATTGTCCTAGGATGAGGGAGAGCTTTATTGTAGACTTCTCTAACGTATTTATAAGCCGCTGGTGAATAATAATGGAGAGTCAATGCAAATTTACGTAAGGGTGCAGTGTATAATAAATAATGTTTGCTCTGTTTATTTTTTTTTATTAAAGACTTTTGCAACTCTACAACTTCCGCTTTAACCATTAAATCATTAGCAGCATTTAAATCGAGGCTAAATCTTTGTTTCAAATTTTGTATTATTGCTTTATAAGAGGCACATTTTTTCTTGAGGTAAAGGTTTTGTCGTTGTATTTTCTTGAACTTTTCAGAAAGTTTATTTTTAGCGGCAGATTCCTTGCGTAATTTTTTTTTCAGTAAAATTTTTTTAGGAGTATCGAAAATTGATTCTGAACTGCTTACTTCTTCGGATAATGGTTCTAATACTTCCGCTTCACCCGACTTTGTTGTCTGGAAAAAAATAATTATAGTGAAATATGTATCTACTAACTTTATAATGACCACAAACTATCATTAAACTATTTATATCATCATCATCATCATCCCATAACAATCCACAACTGAACGTAGGCCTCTCCCGTGGGAGACCATTAAGTGTGAAGGGGTGGTGCTAATATGCTAATATCAATAAAGTTGGCACTTTAAAAATACTGCGTTTGCCAAAAAATCAACATCAGAATTATTTTTACATTATCATAAGGTACTGCAGATTTTTTCAGGAATGTTCGTCCTGTCTTTGTGGTATATTTATGCTCTTCTTTGAAATGCACAGAACATATTCGTGAATAGTTCGAAGGAAGCCACGTTTCTTCGCTGCGATTCTTCTGTACAAATTAATCCATGACTCCCTTTTTTCATGGCCCGGCCGAGGAAAACTAGAAATTGAAATAATAATAATACGTAAATATTTAACACGATACCTATGTTTTTGTATGGAGCTAGGACTAAAACTTTGACTAATTTACTATGGAGCTATATAAAATATATAAAATAACGATAAAAATACAAATATATATATCTCAGAAACGGTGCGTCGGAGCTAAAAAATAAGGTTATTTTCCACGCCGGGTGAATCCTGTGATACCCCGGAGGTAAATAAGAGGTATCTAATGATCTCATAAAAACAGTCAAGTTTAATAATAAAACAATATTTTGGATATAATAATTCTAACGAAATCCCCAATCAAACTGCCACCATAATCCCAACCCAAATTATTTCACATAAAGCGTTAAAACTGTCACTTCTGCACAAAACAGAAATATTGTTACTCTATGCATTTTACCTAAACATGGCCGCCGCTTCATGTCTCGGCGATTTGATAAAATAATTAGTCAAATGCATGTTAAATCGATAATTTAGTGCGTACTTACAGGTGAAAAGTGATTCCTTTGGTTTTATTTGTATTTCCTGAGTTGTTTAAACAGTATCTTAGCACACATGAAGGCATATTTTAATAAAATAGAACACAGAATGCACACGTATTGTTGCGTCTAGCGCCTGCCACAGACTAATATAGTTGGAGCGAGCTGGCTCTAACGCGTGTTGTAAACAATCTAGTTGTGACGTCTTCTCTAGTACGTAGTACATTATTACTCAATGTAACACACTAGTTTTTTCTACAATACTATCATTTAAAGTTGGGCAAAAATCATGAAAAGGAGTGGCGGCGTTAAGTTTATAAAACTAAGCTACAAATCGTCCTTCTCACATTGTCGATTTATCGGGCGGTTTTTTAAATTATTATTTTTAAAATTAACACATTAAATTCCCCATACAAAATTAGTATAGCCGCGCGGCATCAAATAAATATGGACGAAGACATTTCAAATAAAATATATGACACTTGTCACTTACTGACGCGCACCCATAATCTTTAATCTCCCAGTGACTCCATATGGAACCATAGAATAATTGAATTTCTATTGTGCCTGGTTTTAATAAGATAACTAGCTGACCCGACAGACGTTGTCCTGTCTGAACCAAATATAGAGAAAAGGTATGAGTTTCATTCCCGTGGGAATATCGGGATAAAAACTATGTGTTAATCCAAGTTATAAACTATCTGTATGCCGAATTCCATCCAAATCCATCCATCCGTTGCAGCGTGAAGAAGCAACAAATATACACACAAACTTTCGCATTTATAATATTAGTGTGACGAGAGGTTAGCACTGCCGCATGCCGCCTACACATCGGACTACCACAGACGTCAAAATTCCTCAATAGACCTTGAAAGATTTGTCTCAGGCATAATATGATTGAACATTTATTGAAGTGTGACAGTTTCCGATAGGTTGATGAGCGTCTGTTCAGTCCCCAACCCATTACTTATTTATTTATTGTGTTTTTTAACACAATGCCTACCAGTACTCTACTTAGTTTAGTTTTATGATTTATAGTTTTGACGTCAATAAGTGCCTGTGAAGGCTTATGTTGAATAAAATTATTTGATCTGATTTTGACTTTGACTCGTTTTCACTCGCCTACTTTTGATAAATTAGCTCTATCTATTTCGATCTTTACTGATTACCGTAGCACCGCGCCTTAATGAATACAAGAAATTGGTAAGCACTGTTGTAGTAATTAGTTAGGTACTGATAAAGTGTTTAGTAACTCATCATAAAACTGCGTATTTACTGGAAAAAAATGTTAGAGAACACATAATGATTGTTATGTTAGTTCCCTACAATTTGTTATGATGTTGTTTGCCAACATCTCAATGTTATTAAGGTAAAAAAAAGTAATTTATCATATTTACAATCAAAATTGCATATGAACATTATCATTCTTTGTGATTTAGCAACTGTGATTGATTTGATTGAATTAAAAGAGATTTTAACAATTCGCCTTTTCCTGTTTGAACCCCTGAGTTATTAGCCTCAGTCCTCCTTCTCCAGATAAACATCCTTAGCCATCCTGCCCCCCGACCGCTTTGACTACGCGTATAGTTTATGACGCCATCTTGCCACCTCGCACCGCCTATGAAAGCAATATCAAAAGCTAAAGGCTATAGCTTTCTATATTGCTTTCATAGGCGGCACGACAAGATGACGTCATAAACCACACACGAAGTCAAAGCGATCGGTTAGGCGGTCGGGCCCCTGCTTGGTAAAAATATAAAGAAGAGAAAATATAAATATGCAACATGTTTATTGTATTTGTTATTTATATGCAACTAAAAATAATATTTTACCATCTGGTGAAATAGTACTCAAATGCAAGCCTATCTCATTATAAAAAAAACAGATACAAATCAAAAACAAATTAGGTATATTTAGAATAATATGTATATTTCAGCAGAAACTAATGTTAATTATCATTATTAATAAATGTATAACAATAAATTTTATGTTTTCATAAAGATAGTTATTATTTTCAGTGTTATGATTATTTTTAGTTATAATAAACCATCTTTATGTAAACAAAATAATTATATTTTAAACTCTTGGTCCAATAAAACTATACATATTAATAAAAAGTGCATCAACAAGAATAAAAATGCTATAATATTTAGAATTATAATAATCTATGTGAATAAAGTTCAAATGTTAGTACATGCATAATTTGTTGGCTCAAAAAGTTTTTAAAATATGAGTCAAATTATCTGAAAATTAATATAATTGCATACACAGTTCAAAAAGTAATCTTAATTATACAACTATGTAATGTTATTATACATTAATGTAAGTAGTATATTTAATAAAGTACCAAATTTTTCTCAGATAAAAAAATCATACATCACACATCATGTATTTTTAAAACTATTAATTAATTCCACACACCATATTTAAGTGTCAGTATAATTGGTATTAAATAATTGAAATTAAACAACTTTTACGGATCTACTTGCGTTTATTTTACACATTACTTTTAATTAATGTTTATCCTGAAGTTTCGAACCCTTTGCAGGGTCCGTGGTCACAGGGATATGAGTGAGTGAGATAAACGCGAGTAGATCCGTAAAAGTTGTTTCATTTCATTGTGTAGTGTTCGCGTAAACTTTAGAAAACAATATGGTATTACAACACAGTATATTTACTTTGAATGCAAAATTAAATAACTGATTGAAAACTGATTTGATTTCTGCGATTTCTGATATGAAACAATACCTGTTGTGTAATAATTATTATTTTTGTCAATTACTCTTTACAGAATTAGGCACGATATACGTATCCTGAAGCAACAGTAATTTTTGTTTATTTTTAGATTTTATTTCTTAACAATCTAAATATCAAGCATTGGACTATACAATAATAAGTGCACTATCGGGTCTTAAAATTTAGTAATATAAGATGAAGGAAGGAAGTTAAGAGAATAGTATAAATTCTATCGTTTTATGTTAAATATTGCATAGAGACGGCATTAAAAATGTTTATAAATAGGAGAATGGAATTGGCTGATCTTCAATCTTCGCTTATAGTTTATGAATCTAAAATCTATAAGCCCTGGCTACTAGGTACCTATTATAGGTATGCTAGAATCGAAGCAGAGGCCTCTAGCGACGAAACGAGTTCGTTGGAAAAACTCTCACTAGTGCCTAGTAATTTATATTTGGCTGTTAGTAAACAAATAAAATTGTATCTGAAGATTGAAATATAGAGCCTGAGTCTTAAAAATTATTGCGGGTGAATCATTCAGAGACATGAGTGAGCGCTGGCTATTGAATAGGATCAATCAAAAACTGTTTCACCCTACTAAATAGTAGTTTCCTCATTAACAAAAGCCTTAAACACTGCATATGTTAACACAGACGCAGTAACTAAATTATATATTTTATAATAATATCCTATTGTTAACTGTATTTTTGTACTAAATCTCATAAGCTGGTGAGGGCATGTTTGCCTTCTTGGAACTAGATATATTGGGGCACTGTTAGTGGCTACGATTTTAGACCGGGGGGCGACGTTGTAAAACCGTCACCACACCTGTTTGAGCCCCTTCACACTAGTGTTTCTACAACGTAGGTGTTCGATAAATGTGTAGTTCGATAACATGTGTTGCATTGTCACCGGCACGCCGGCGTTTGCGCTGCGCATACGTTTATCAAACTCCTACGCTAGACAAAAGCTAGTTTGAAGGGTTAGTTAGGGTAGTTCCCATACATTTGAATTATAAATCGTATGAATACGAGACAGGACGAGCCCGCAGTACATAGATGCTTATCGTTTACTTTTAAACCTAGATTTTTTTATATCGTTGATGTACACTGAACTCGTCTTGTCTCGTCCGAGAATGTACAGCCGGCATAACATATGCATTTGAGGTGAAGCCGCTAAATGACGCCAGCCGATTATTTCGTTATAGCGAAAGATCATCAAGAAACTTAAATCTGACACAAAAAAAAGCTTCAAAACTTCTTAATAATAAAAACTTATATCGATATGTTTTAAGAGTTTCATAAACCTTTTGAACACAGGGAACCTTCCAAACTTCAGAAAAGTTTGGAATATTTAATCTTATCTTAATTCTTAATCCATTAAAGTTGAACATATTGTGGGAATATATATATCATTGCTTTTTAAAGTGATATCGTAACATCGTTACTAAACGGTTAATATAAAGTCAATTTGATATTTCAGTTCTTATAGCTTTATACTCTCGAAATAGTCAGCTGTCATTATTTAACGAGTTCTGTACGACTGTACTTCATTTGCCGAGTACATTCTGAAGGTATACAACAATGAAGCACAGTAAGCATAAGTACTCCATCATTAGAATAAGGAAAACTTATGTCCTAATATGGTATATTAAGTTAGGCAGAATCGTGTAGGAGAATAGTTAAGCATCTAGAGTTAAAACTTTATAAAAGAGATAAGAGTAATAATTACAATTAATCTAATATTACTGTAATACTTAACACGATACTATAATTGTACTTTTAGAGTATTTAAGTATTGCTGTTCATTTGTATGTAGTTGTCAGTATTTAATTTATAATATAATAAAGGTTGATTTTTCAATCCTCAGATAAAGTATTACCCAACCAATTTCAAATGTAGCCGGTAATTTAAGAAAATACTGAAAAAAAACGCATTTAAAATGGCTGACATACGTCTGACTAATGAAATTTATCTAAGCATTGAATAATCGACCATCACAATAAAGTTGGCTTACATCACAAATCACTATATGGGATAAAGTGACTTTTGTTGCAAATCACATCCAGAGACGTCAATTACCATTATATTTAGCACCTACGGTTAACTATTGTAAAATTGTCTTAAATAAAGAGGTCGTAAAGACTTTTTGGAATGAAAAAATAATAAGTAAGTACCTAGGTACTAATTCACAATTGACGTCTCTAAATTCGGTAGTAAATCAAGAAATCACATTTTAGCTAAATAAGGAAACAACAAAACATGCTTAAAAATTAATCCCTAACTGCTTAGGTATAATTATACTACAGTAAAATTGACCTCTACACAATTTGTGGATTCATTAATAAAGATGTAATAAAAAACCGATCTAGACTTAAATGGAAAACAGAACACTGGTACACAGTAGTTTATTTTTTTTTTTCAATTTGGAGAAATGTAAACATTACGCGGAAGCAATCTCAAAAATAATGTTATTTTTTTTAAATCCTTACCCATTTAATATTATTCTTTCGCTTAAATATTTTTATGAAAGATCTAGCAAAACCACTAACGATTACTGATTAAGCTATGACTAGATAGGAAGCAAAACTTACGACATGACGACTATAGCTAGGAAAGTTCACAACATTATCCAGTCCCACCCTTGATTTACTATAGTTAAATTGTTTGATATTAAAACCGTACCTTATTTTGGCAAGAGCACGATGATGGTATTCGATAAAAAAAATTTTAATACCTATCTTGGCAAATGACTCCACTGCATCTGATGTTAAGTGGAAACGGATTCCAGACGCAAGGACAACTGGTGCAGCGCGAGACAACGCAGCATCAGCCACTCTCACCCTGCCGGCCCACAGGGTGCCTCTTCACGCCTCGTTTGAAGGACCCCATGTCATAGGAAGGAGGGAAAACGTGTGCTGGTAGACTATTCCAACTTTTGGCAGTGCGACAAGTTGATTAGTAACGGATTCTGATTATTAGATATTAAACTTATCTAATTTGCGAACGGCCATTTTGGGAGCACTTTATTCTGACTCAGTGACTCTGCCCCAAACATACCCTTAATTTTAAATCATGCAGCGACTGATTCTGATATTTGATGTCTTGATTCGATTTATTAGTGTTTGGTTAAATGTTGAAATTCCATCATCGTGGGCTTGCTGAAATAAGGTACGCATATCTTAGGAGAGATACAAAGCGACGTACACTTAACAATAAAGTTTGTTATGTAGTCATAACATGAACGATCACGCACAAAACTATTTGAACCGATGAGTCAATAGATTTTTAATTAATATCAGTGCTGATTTAAAAAAAAAAAGTTAAAAGATAAATAAAGATTATTTTTGTCTGGATTCCGATTGATGTGCGCTTTTGCTTTCACCCTTATCGTTACCTATCAGGTGAGATGAAGCCAAGCGCATCCCCGCTACAAATCATAACAAAGAGAAAGAGCATGAGCTCCAGTGGAAAGCAGATTTAAAGGCATCAATCATAAACATCTAATTCCAAACGATAATGTGTGTATGCGCGGGAGTTGATTATGAAAACCTTCGTCTAAAAAACAGGAATCGAATATCTCGGAGTCATTTGCCAACTTAAAACAAAAATCTCTGCTAACTGGGTCTAATAAACGAGGTAATAGATTGCCCGGATCCAACGCTTACAATTGGGTCACGACCACGGGCAGATGGAAGCGCGGGGCGTGCGGTTTCTCTGCGAATTGCGTCTTTAACACCGCTGACTAAGACTGGCGTTTAACGCGCTATGAACTAGATATTCGCTTACCGCGCCGCAAGATGCTCAGGCTCACGAGCCATAAGTACATACTTATTGATCGAATTACAAATTTTCAGATAAACAAAAATTTTAAAGAAGTTTACGAATTTAAGTTCAGTGTATGCTATCAACGGTGGATCTATCGGTGTAAACGCTCGCAGACAATTTGCAAGTTTATATACAATGGAAGAAAATTGTCACCACACTCATCGCCATGTACTGAGTGATCGATGTATAACGATGGTCGATTTCTTAAGTGTCTAACACAAAATCATTCCGCCTTGTTGTCGCCGCAGAATTGCAACTACTATTCTCCAAGAAGTGAGAAACGATAATCGGCTATTTTATAAACCATCAACTCGTTACAAAGATAAAATTTCATAACGTGCGTTGACAATTATTTTACTATCGCGTTTCGCGTGTTTAGTCTCATTCCTACCGTAATAAGGAACGTGAAGGTTCTAAATTCCGTAACAATGACTTATTCCGGCTTACCATTGTTCGATATAGCGTTTATAACACCAATGGCGCAGTTCTTCAAGTCGTCGCTGAAATCTTGCCTCGATTCACTGAACTTCTTCAGCGACTCGTGAACCTTACTCTCTTTGTAATCTGAAGCGATACTATTCCGTTTCGACGTGACATCCAGGAAGGCGAGCAGGTTTTCGGCCACTTCAATCGGCATTTTTGCACAGTTGGTGTCAATGAGCACTGCGACGTGCTTTCCGATTTCAGACTTTAACAGCTGGGTTATAAGGCTGTTTTCGCAGTCGAAGTCTTGAGGGCCGTCGGTGGGGGACCTGCTAAGCGACTCCATAGCGAGTAACGTGAGGGCGAGGATCGCTTCGTTCTGCATGACGGCGTGGCACACCACCAGCATGTTCACTAGGCTGGACACGCAGCCCTCCACCTGTGGCAAATGAACTGTAATTTATGCTTATCCCCTTTATGTGTAGTATCTCTGTCGATGTATTTTACACCATAACCATAACTCTTTTAACCAAATTTCTCATGTATGTCATGAGAAATTTGGTTAAAGGTCGAGAACTAATCAAAAATATTTTCGCTAATAGATTTCCCTTATTTTAAAATTAACTAAGCCTAGCCAGATTCACGAAGTTAAAAAACATAGTTAATAAATACAAGTAGGGCGTTGATTTAATGTTTATCTTGACATTAAATCAACGCCCTACTTTCCTGCAAAAGGTAGGGTAATGAGGGTGTGTAAAGTAAAGGCGAGCAGATCCGTAGTCGCGGCGCCCCGCGCCCCCCCCGCGGTACCCACCTGCAGGAAGTGCCTCAAATGGCTGGCGTGCGGCAGCAGGCGCCCCCCCCGCCCCCCGCGGTACCCACCTGCAGGAAGTGCCTCAAATGGCTGGCGTGCGGCAGCAGGCGCCCCCCCCGCCGTACCCACCTGCAGGAAGTGCCTCAAATGGCTGGCGTGCGGCAGCAGGCGCCCCCCCGCCCCCCCGCGGTACCCACCTGCAGGAAGTGCCTCAAATGGCTGGCGTGCGGCAGCAGGCGCCCCCCCCGCCCCCCCGCGGTACCCACCTGCAGGAAGTGCCTCAAATGGCTGGCGTGCGGCAGCAGGCGCCCCCCCGCCCCCCGCGGTACCCACCTGCAGGAAGTGCCTCAAATGGCTGGCGTGCGGCAGCAGGCGCCCCCCCCCGCCCCCCCGCGGTACCCACCTGCAGGAAGTGCCTCAAATGGCTGGCGTGCGGCAGCAGGCGCCCCTCCGCCCCCCCGCGGTACCCACCTGCAGGAAGTGCCTCGCATGGCTGGCGTGCGGCAGCAGGCGCCCCCCCCCGCCCTCCCGCGGTACCCACCTGCAGGAAGTGCCTCGCGTGGCTGGCGTGCGGCAGCAGGCGCCACCCCCGCCCTCCCGCGGTACCCACCTGCAGGAAGTGCCTCGCGTGGCTGGCGTGCGGCAGCAGGCGCCCCCCCCCGCCCTCCCGCGGTACCCACCTGCAGGAAGTGCCTCGCGTGGCTGGCGTGCGGCAGCAGGCGCCCCCCCCGCCCTCCCGCGGTACCCACCTGCAGGAAGTGCCTCGCGTGGCTGGCGTGAGGCAGCAGGCGCCCCCCCCGCCCTCCCGCGGTACCCACCTGCAGGAAGTGCCTCGCGTGGCTGGCGTGCGGCAGCAGGCGCCCCCCCCGCCCTCCCGCGGTACCCACCTGCAGGAAGTGCCTCGCGTGGCTGGCGTGCGGCAGCAGGCGCCCCCCCCGCCCTCCCGCGGTACCCACCTGCAGGAAGTGCCTCGCGTGGCTGGCGTGCGGCAGCAGGCGCCCCCCCCCGCCCTCCCGCGGTACCCACCTGCAGGAAGTGCCTCGCGTGGCTGGCGTGCGGCAGCAGGCGCCCCCCCCGCCCTCCCGCGGTACCCACCTGCAGGAAGTGCCTCGCGTGGCTGGCGTGCGGCAGCAGGCGCCCCCCCCGCCCTCCCGCGGTACCCACCTGCAGGAAGTGCCTCGCGTGGCTGGCGTGCGGCAGCAGGCGCCCCCCCCGCCCTCCCGCGGTACCCACCTGCAGGAAGTGCCTCGCGTGGCTGGCGTGAGGCAGCAGGCGCCCCCCCCGCCCTCCCGCGGTACCCACCTGCAGGAAGTGCCTCGCGTGGCTGGCGTGAGGCAGCAGGCGCCCCCCCCCGCCCTCCCGCGGTACCCACCTGCAGGAAGTGCCTCGCGTGGCTGGCGTGCGGCAGCAGGCGCGCCGCCCACGCCAGCAGGCGCGGGCGCCTCCCCCGCGGCGCCCGCGCACTCCCCCGCCTGCCCCCACCGCGCCACGCCCGCTAGCGCTTCGCGATTGCTCACCAACTGCTTGGCTACACCCTCTGTTAAAGTAAAGTAATCTCGATAAGTAATGCCAGTTAATTATATTTATTAAAACGTGTTGCGGAAACCACTATTCAAACTATCTGCTACCGTTTAAAATTAGGTTACACCTTAAAATCCACAAAATCCACTCACAGTTCCATGCCGCTCCCGCCGTCCAGAACGGGATCCATATGGTCTGATGGGGCCTGAATCCGAGTCCGGGTCTTCTCGGGTTCCCTAATCACACCCAACTGCTACCCCGAAGTGCACTTTCCCCCGAGGAAATACCTGTTTTCTCCAGCAGTGAAGACGCCGACATCCAACCATGGGATGGCGAATTGTACTCCCGAAGCGATTCGCTTACGATTTACACACACACAAGACACAGATTGCACAATACACTTAATTTGAATAATACGGCTCCAAATGCCCTTATTACTGCTTAAAATCTATTTAATTATCAACACACGATAACCTATAAACCAGCCCTGTTGTTTTTCCGAAACAAGTACCAAAAAAAAAAGAGAACAATTAGTGAGGGGGCCATTATGCCACTAAATAAATTGAATATCGATAATCGATTCCCAAATCGATCCGTCCATAATACAAATCAAAGTTTTATTTCCAACAAAAATAAATGCCTGTTTATTTGCAACATCCCGCCACCCAAAGCGGACGTACCGCTTTCTTGCCTGAAATCTTAAACTAGTCAACCGGTAATCGAGCTAAGGTCGCGACTGCGCGATTTAGCACCGATCCATCAACCAACACTTGCGCCACACGCGGAGTCCCGTCCGCGCCCCAGATTAACTTTAAAATGCGACCTCGTCTCCAAAATAACGATGGCAAATTAGCCTCTTTTAATAAAACCAGATCCCCCTCCGAAGGGGGCGACGTCCGGTCTGTCCACTTTACACGCTGCTGCAATAAATGCAGATACTCCAGTGACCAACGACGCCACAAGTCCTGACTCATTTGTTGTATCATTTGAAAACGAGACATCCGGTGTCTGCGTTCATCCTTCCAGGGATACTCAGGCAGGGCAGTGAGTGGCTGACCGACCAAAAAATGACCAGGGGTCAGGACTTCCATGTCATTTGCGTCAGAGGAGAGTGGACAAAGCGGACGCGAGTTGAGAACCGCCTCAAACTTACAAAACGCAGTTGTGAGTTCCTCATACGTGAGGGTAGTTTCCCCGACTACCCGGCGCAAGTGGGTTTTTGCCGATTTTACCGCGGCTTCAAATATCCCGCCCCAGTGGGGACAGGTTGGCACACTAAATCGCCATGTGATTCCCCGCTGTGCGAGAGCTTGACTTATGCTATTACAATTTTTATCCAGAAAATCGTTCACATCTTTTAAGTAGTTGGCAGTGCCTCTGTAGTTGGTACCGTTGTCGGACCGAATGAGAGAAGGTAAACCCCGTCGCGAAACAAAACGATCCAGCGTGGCGACAAAGGCTTCCGTAGACAGAGCCGAAACCACTTCCAGGTGGACGGCCTTAGTGGCCAGGCAGACAAAAACGCACAGGTATGCTTTCGTGACCCTAGTGTTACGATAGGCTGTGGTTCTCACCAGAAACGGTCCAGCAAAATCCGTACCGACCCCGTCGAACGGCCTAGTAGTCTGACAAACCCGGTCAGAAGGGAGATCCCCCATCTGTGGCTGCATAGTGGAGGCCTTCACCCGATAACAAGCCACACACTTAAATAACACGCTGCGAACCACTCTCCGAGAGGACAAAATCCAGAACTCCCTCTGTAATGTCGCCAGTAACGCATTACACCCCGCGTGAGCGTTTTTCAGGTGTCTATCCGAGACCACCAGTTCTACCAAAGGTCCTCCTTTGGGGAGTAGCAGAGGATGACGGCTACCGAAGGGCAGGTCGGCATTTTTGAGGCGACCTTCAACGCGTAACTGTCCATCCGCATCCAGAAATGGGTTGAGCCGAGAGATCGCTCCCTTGAGCTTTGCGCGACCGACGCGCAAAATCTTCAGTTCGTCCTCGAACCGGTCAGCTTGAACCAGCCGTATCAGGGCCAACAGTGAACTCCTGCGTTCCTCAGCACCCGCCACGGGTGATAACTGCCTCTTGTCTGGATGGCGGCAGTTATGTAGAAATCTCCGGATCCAGCAAGTTACACCTAGCAATTTGTCCAGTTTGCTGTATCGAGCCGTCAACCAATTCGAATCTGGCCTTGACTCGTTTGTTGTCACCAAAACTTTTATTCCAGGGAGCATCCCTAGAGAGCCATCGATCATGGTGACCGGCCATGATGACTCACCCTCCTTTAACCACCCACCAGAGGGCATGCTGCACCAATTCCGGCGCGGTGCAGCCCCGAGAGGCACAATCGGCAGGATTCCAGGGGCCGGGAACGTGCCTCCAACAAATTTCGATGCCCGAGTTCTGTACCTGAGATACCCGATTGGCCACAAACGTTTCCAATACGTGGGGTGCTCCGCGTAGCCATGCCAGAGCTACCTGACTGTCAGACCAGGCGTAGACATTCCGGATGTCCACCGTAGACGTCAGTTCCTTGTGCACGTGGCACAACAGTTTGGCCAATAGATGCGCCCCGCAAAGCTCCAGCTTCGGGATTGTCAGCCTAGTTTTGAGGGGAGCCACCTTGCTTTTAGCCAGAAGCAAGGAGACGGCGACTCGACCCTTCGAGTCAACCGTTCGCAGATACACCACTGCGGCATACCCTCGTTCTGACGCATCGCAGAAGCCATGTAGGCTTGCCCTGTATTTGCCCCGCGGCAAGATCCGCCGCGGCAACGCCACCTGATTGATCGCCTCGATCGTAGAGATCAGAGCGAGCCAAGTGTCGAGTGAGAGCCCTATCAGTGGCTCATCCCACGAGACTCCGAGTGTCCACAGTGTTTGCAATAAACACTTCGCCATAAAAATGCACGGGCTGATCCATCCATTTGGATCAAACATCCGAGCGATGGTGGAAAGGATCGTCCTTTTCGACCAAACTCTTGTAGTTTCCAGTTCTACCCGGAATGTGAAAATATCGTGAACCGGCCGATATTTAATTCCCAAAACGGCGATAGAGTTCGGGTCCCCTGCGTCCTCGAATAGCTGAGGATTCTGTTGGTGATCTTCCGGAATCCCAACCAGAAGCTGTGGCTCGTTGGATAACCATTTTCTCAACTCATAACCACCAGCCGCGAGGAGTCCGATCAGCTCATTCCTGATGATGAGCGCCTCCTCCAGAGAGGCTGCCCCTGTGCAGATATCATCTACGAACACGTCACGTGTCAGTACAGCGGCTGCCCGGGGAAAGCGAGCCCGTTCCTGCTCCGCCAGTTCCAGCAGTGACCGGATGGCAATGAAGGGACTCGACTTCAGGCCGTACGTGTTGGTGTTGAGCTCGTAGACGGTGATGGGATCCTCCGAATGTTCCCTCCAGAGTATTAACTGAAACCTCCTGTCCGCAGGATGTATTACAGTTTGGCGGAACATCATCCGGATGTCCGCACCGATCACCACCTGGTGTCTTCGGAAATTTAAAATGATGTCGACAATGTCCCGATGTAACTTCGGACCAGAATGGAGACATTGGTTCAATGAAACTTCAGTCGACGACGGTGCCGATCCGTCAAAAACAGTCCGTAGTTTTCCAGATGAGGCCTTCAACACCGCGTGGTGAGGCAAGAAAAAATGATCTGTCGTTGTCCAGTCGACAGTCACCCGCGACATATGCCCCAAGGCCTCGTATTCTCGCATGAACTCGATATACTTTTCCCGAAGTACCGGATCGCGAGACATACGACGCTCCATGGACAAGAGTCGTTTCTCTGCCAACGCCCTCGATTTTCCCAAGAGAGGGGGACAGTCGATAAAGGGCAGTCGAGTTTCGATCCTACCCGACGCCATCCGGCGTGTGTGATCCTTATAAAAAGTTTCGCACTCCACATGCTCCGGATCCAGACGGGAGACCATGGGAGGCTCTTCCAGTTCCCAGAATTTTTGCATCGTCCTAGCGATGGAGGTAGTAGCGACGACAGGTGAGACATTCCGCGTCTCCTGGTTGAAAACCGGTCCCATTACAACGTGTCCAAAGATGGTAGGTATAGCTACCAACGAAGAGAGGCCCAGAATCCGCTGAGGCCCTTCCAGCTCAGTACATCCGCTCCCAATATGAGGTCCACCGGAGCCGGCTCCTCGAAATGAGGGTCTGCCAGCATGAGACCTGATGTGTCAGACATTGCGTCCCGCGGAATGTCTGTCGGTGGATGCCAACCTAGCAGATTGTCGAGTACGATCACGACCGCCGCAATCCGTATCGAAGCGGAATGCACAGGAAAGAAGAAAATGTGGGTCTGACCGGACAGACCCCCCACTTCTGTATCTCCGACTCCCCGAATCGGAACTGAGGGAGGCGCGCACTCCAGACGTAGGCGCCTCGCTACCCTCGTAGTAATTAAGCAGCCTTGTGCCCCAGTGTCTAGGAGGGCTCGTATCCGGACGAAGTCCCCCCTAGGTCCCCAAACGCGTACCTGCGCGATGGGCAAAAGAACCGTCCTCGGTTCCGACGTAGCCCGACCACAGGCTAGTCACGCGTCAGAGCCAGCAGCCGACCCTGTCGAACCGTGATGACTCGGCCAGTAAGTCGGACGCGTGCAGGCCACCATCCGGGGTGGTGCGTATCCAGCTGCCCTACCATACCGGTGATAGGGTGGGTGGTATTCCAACCTCGGGTACTCGTGCAGTACCGGTGAGAACTGTTGACGGTTCTCATGTCGTTGTTGTTCCGGTAACGGCGGCGGAGGATACGCATACGAGTACGGACCCAACACCCGGATGGGTGTTGGGTCCGGAGGTGGGGCACCCTGTACCCAGTAGCCCTTAGAGGCACTAACTCCTGGTGTTGGTCGCGCCGGGTGCTAGCCAGAACTTGGCTCCGTTCCGGCGGTCCCCAACTCACCTGAGCCGGGGTGTACGAGGGGTTGTAGTGTGGCGGCCGTGGCGGACTCCGTCTTTCCAGAGGCGGAGTTGACCCCGGCCCCAAACCGCCACCCGTGGGAGATCCCCTCTCCCGAACCGGTGCTGAGCCCTCAGCACTACGGGTGCACAGTAAGCGATGGTGCGGTCCGCCGCACACATCGCAAGGCCTCGCCTGGGAACACTCATTATACCTATATCCTCCCAGGCAGGCATAACACAATCCTCGTGTCCGAACGAGGTTTCGGCGCTCTTTTGTGGGCAGCCCGAGAATTGCTGGACATAGCTGTTCCAAGTGCTGCTGTCCGCAAACCCGGCATCCAGAACCGGGGTTGATGGCGGCCGCAGCCACCAGCCTGCCGCGACCCTTCACTGGGTTGCGTGGCGGCTGGGCGCCGTAGACTCCGGAAGTGCGGGCCGGCGCACTTGTCGGAGCCTCCTGGGAGGCTAGCTGGTTTTCCAGCAGGCCAGCCTCCTCTTCCAGGAACTCCAGAAGTTCCCCTATCGAGGGCAGAACGCTGCCGAGATCCTTGTGGACCAGTCGATTCCGCTCGAACTTGTCCCTCATCTCCTGCGACAACTTGGCCAGAACGATGTGCAGAAGAAGGAAGGACTGGTCGACGGGCAGTCCGAGCGTCCTTAACCCGTTTAAGGACACGGTGAGCGGGGTGATCAGCTGCGCTCTCAGCTGAGCCCTATGGTTGACCCTCGGCAATCCCAGCAGATGGGTCACGTGCGCGTCCGCCTGAAGACACGGCTTCTCGTAACGCTTCTCCAGCAGCTGCATGGCGGTGTCGTAGCTCGCATCCTGCAGCTCCAGATGCTGTACGAGCTGTCTGGATTCTCCGTCTAGGAAGGAACGGAGATATGCCAGCTTTTCGGCCTTGGTGAAATCCTTCCGAGTATCCACCAAGGCCAAAAACATGTTCCGGAATCCAGCCCAGTCCCGCATACATCCGGTGAAATGCGGGACCTCCAGGGCGCCCAATCTTCCCATGGCGCTGGGTCCAGGGGTGTGGAGCGAAGCGGGGCGCGCAACAGGCTTCCCCTCCCGCAGTCGCTCGATGTCCTTCACCCGCTGTAGGACCTCATCGTAGATGTCTTGGATGTGCTCCAGATCCTTGACATATTGGGCGTGGAGGGCCAGCTCCTTCTCCCCGACCGGGTCGGTTGACAATAGAGCGGTTACCGACCGCTCGGCCAACAAGAAACGACCCTGCATTTCTTTCGAACGCGTCTCCAAGGCGTCCTCCCGGTTAGGCCGATCTATTAATGCAAGCAGCCCGGTGAACCACCGGAGCTGCTGAGCCAACTCCTGCCGTGACGCTGTCATTATAAAAAACTTAAACTAAATAAACCTAAACACAAAATTAAAACGAGTCAACGAAAACACGGAATCGATTATCCCGAATCGACACGATGCTTTCAATTGAAAGAAATTGAATAACAATTAACGTTCCGAGAAATGTCCCAGCCCAAATACAACGGTACTACCAACCTTACAATTCAACCGCACCTGTCCCGGAAGTGCGATTTTACACGAAATGAGCTTAACCTATTACGAACTAACAAAATACACAAAATTACACCGATTAACCTAGAGGTCCGGTAGTAACCACGCTCTGCTACCAAAATGTTGCGGAAACCACTATTCACACTATCTGCTACCGTTTAAAATTAGGTTACACCTTAAAATCCACAAAATCCACTCACAGTTCCATGCCGCTCCCGCCGTCCAGAACGGGATCCATATGGTCTGATGGGGCCTGAATCCGAGTCCGGGTCTTCTCGGGTTCCCTAATCACACCCAACGGCTACCCCGAAGTGCACTTTCCCCCGAGGAAATACCTGTTTTCTCCAGCAGTGAAGACGCCGACATCCAACCATGGGATGGCGAATTGTACTCCCGAAGCGATTCGCTTACGATTTACACACACACAAGACACAGATTGCACAATACACTTAATTTGAATAATACGGCTCCAAATGCCCTTATTACTGCTTAAAATCTATTTAATTATCAACACACGATAACCTATAAACCAGCCCTGTTGTTTTTCCGAAACAAGTACCAAAAAAAAAGAGAACAATTAGTGAGGGGGCCATTATGCCACTAAATAAATTGAATATCGATAATCGATTCCCAAATCGATCCGTCCATAATACAAATCAAAGTTTTATTTCCAACAAAAATAAATGCCTGTTTATTTGCAACAAAACGACTTCAGTTGTTTTAAAAAAATGTAATTTAAATAATATGTAGTGTTAATTCCGCTAACTCACTCGTTTATACAGCTTGGATGCAGTACGCATGCACCGCCCTCCCGCCCGCAAAAAGTATGCACATGCAGGAGAAACAATGCGTGCAAGCGAAAATGCACACCAACACCGATACCCGACACGTGTTTCGCCCCTCCACGGGGCATCCTCAGGAGCTGTTGACTGGTCGAGAGCTGCGCACCGACTGTTACGGCTACGCAGCTCCCGGCCGCTTTTATAAAGAGCCATCGTTTGACATTTGTGACGTACTACCCGCGACAATACGTAATAATGGGGATGGAACTAAATTTGTTTGGTCATTCAACAGCGCATGACTGTCATTATTATGTTTCATTATTTCTAATTGCTCCAACACACACAACCGAAAACTTTTATTACAAACATGCAAAATATTATAGCTGTTATTGTCGCACAAAGAATGGCCGGTATCAATTAGATGTTTTGCGAAATGTGATTTATCTGGATGGCCATTCCTATACGCGGCAATATGTTCCTTATATCTAATGTCAAAATTTCGGCCTGTCTGACCTACATAGACCCCATCACAGTCGTTACAAATTAATTTATAAACACCGGATTTTTTTGAGTTTTCTAAACGATCTTTACCGTTACAAAGGTGACGTACATTTTGGTCTGTTCTAAAAGTAACGTAGATCTTGTTTTTCCTAAGGATATTAGCGATTTTATCTGAAATAGGGCCTACATAAGTCAGACTACCTACATATTTGTGGATGTGTTCTGGGGGACATGCATAAAGTAGTGAACGAACCCTTTTATTCTGCTTATTTTTAATTAAACTGTCAATAATTTGTTTTGAATAACCGTTAGAAATCGCGATTTGATAGATAATATTAAGTTCTTTGACGTAATTATCTGCGGACAGAGGTACCGACATTAATCTATGGACATAGCTGCGGAAGGCAGCTAGTTTCTGTTGTAATGGGTGACAAGAAGTAACGGGGATAGTTGTATCGGTATGTGTGGGTTTGCGATAGATTTGAAAATCTAGTTTATTATTAACTCTGGTAATGGTTAAATCTAAAAAGTTAAGTGATTTGTTGGACTCTAGTTCTAATTTAAATTTAATTTTTGGGTGGATCGTATTAACTTTTTTGACAAAGGTATCAATTTGACGTCTAGTACCGGTCCAGCAAATAATTACGTCATCGACATAACGATAATAGAACTGAATATTGGGTTCGTTCACTATATGTTTACGTTCAAAATAATCCATAAAAATATCCGCCATTAGTGGACTTAAAGGTGAACCCATTGCCAGACCTACCTTTTGACGATAGTACTGGTTATTAAACCTAAAATAATTTTGTTCCATGCATATTCTAGTAAGGTTAAGTAAATCATATACTTCTCCAGGATGTAACCTTTGTCTCTCAAAATGGATACCCAACATACTTAAACACTCTTCATAGGGAACGTTGGTAAATAAACTATCAACATCCAGAGAAAATAATTTGGAATAAGGGGAGATGTTGATGTCTTTAACTTTCTCAATTAAATCTAAACTATTTTTTAAACTATACTGAGGTTTAAAAGAGGACTTTGTTCGTAAAAGGTTGTTAAGATATTTAGCTAATTCGTATGTTGGGGCACCAATATAAGAGACAACAGGGCGTATAGGAATGTTGTCTTTATGAGTTTTAGGTAAACCGTATAAAAAAGGTGAACGTGGATTCATAGGGATCTTGTACTTTAATTGTTCTGGAGAAATATATGTTGTATTTTTAATCGCGTCCTTCACCCGTAATGTATAATTTTTTGTTGGGTCAGAGTTAAGGCATTCAAAATCTTCCCCCTGGATGACGTCGTTAACCTTCTGGTTGTAAGCAGTTCGATCTAGAATGACTACGGAACTGCCTTTGTCCGCTTTTGTGATAATTAAATTGTTCTGACAAATTTTGTTTTGTAAAGATCGAAAAGTTTGAATTTCAGGAACATTTTGAACAGTTGAGGAAGTAAAAGCTTTTTTAATTTGAACTGCTACCTGATGCTTAACGGCGCCATCCTATTTACTTTTAAAACAAGCTATTTCTGAATCCACCACCAAAGTTTCGAGAGATTTCTGGGACACGCCGAGTTTTTACGTTATAATTAAGTCCTTTCTCTAATAATGAATATTCTGACGTGGAAAGTTGGGTATTGGAATAATTCTTTACGCGAGGATAGAACGAATGAGCTGAATTTGTAGAAAATTCAGTATGTTCGCTAATATTGCTGCGGCTGTCCCTAGATAATCGCTCCAACTTTCTGCATTGTGTTAAATATTTATCATGCGCCAACCTGGAAGCTAAATCTCGAGCCTTGTTATCTAAAATATCAAACTCCACGTTATGTAAATTAAAACTCAACTCTGAGTACAATACCTTAAGGTGGAGCTTGATATTATCCCGCACCGAAAACCAATGTCTACATTCTTCATTCAACCATATCTGTTTAGCCTTCACCAAAGCTATACTACTAGCCCGGCTGTGTGTGTTGGTACGGATGTTAATATAATTTGGAATAACATTTAACTGTTTACACCGTTGATTGAA